>CM074518.1:34422279-34532565 GCA_037379345.1 Perna viridis
AAGTTGAACCCTTTGTGCAGCTGTTGCTTAAGTCAAAAGCAAATCGTTTTTGGAGCATAGTGCAATCTGCTTTAGATACAAACTGTAGCATCATTTCATTGAATTTGGCATTGTCACAGACTCGCATTTGTGATTTGGCTAAGGTTCTCAGGTATGATAATTAAATTTTCTACTTGTTTTCGGCTGAATCCTCTGAATGCATGACTGTCACCATCTGTTGTTAATTGTCCAAAGATAAGTGGTCATTTAGCATATCAGCCAGTATTTCAAAATATCTTTTCATTGCCTATTGTAGCACTTCATTTCATGTTAGATGAACAGGTACCAGGATACCCTTGACACCCTGGATCTCGTCCAACTGATCTTAGATTGCTTGCTGTCTTACAAAGTTTGTTTGCATCATGAAGTTCTATAAGTTTCTTTTTTACTGTCACATTTCTGCTAGTGAGCTTCTAGCCTGGGTAGAAGGCTGAAACTGTGTTGTTCTATGGTGACCGAACAAGGATTTTTTGTATTGTGTGTCAGTTTCAGCTAGTATAGGTGTGTTTTCTGGGAACCCATATCTTCAAAGTGCCATTTTTAGCTCGCCTAACCAAAGGCCATATGTGCTATTGCCATCACTTGGAGTCCGTTGTCCTTGTCCGTCGTCGTTAAACAAATTTTCAAAACTCTTCTCCTCTCACACTACTTGACCAATTGGTACCAAATTTTGTATGAATGTTCTTTGGGGTATCTTGCATAGAAATGAAGTGGGGATTTTCGATCCATCAAAAAAAATGGCCTCTGTTAATAAAAATGGAACATAGGGGTCAGGCAGTAGTTTTTTGCATATATCTCCAAAACCATTAGGTTTAGCTGATTTCAAAAGAGGTAAAAGTGTTCAGCATGATGAGATCTGTCTGCGGTCAAATTTTCATTTTAATCTGATAAGCCATGTTGGAGTTATTGCTCTTTTTCAATGTTTTTTCCTATTTTTAATGTTATTTCTTTCAAAAATCTTCTCCTTTGACACTGCTTGACCAATTGGTACCAAACTTCTTATGAGTGTTCTTTGGGGTATCCTGCATAGAACTGATGTGGGGATTTTTTATCCATAAGAAAAGGCCCCCGTTAATAAAAATAGAACAAAGGGGTCAGACAGTAGTTTTTCGCATACATGTATATCTCCAAAACCATTAGGTTTAGCCAAATTCTTTCAAAAGATGATACGATCCTTATTTGTAGGACTACAAAAGTCTTCAGGCATAAGAGTTGTTACACGCCTCCTTATAAGAGTTATTGCCCTTGACAGGGGAAAATGAAATGTTTTTCTTTTTTCAGTTTTCAGCCAATGTCTTGAAAACTATGATAGATTTAAACTTTCACTTGCTGAAATGATACTTATGATAAGTCCTATCAAAGTTTTCTTGAGTCAAAATTGTTGGGCAACTTCTTGTTTAATTTATTGCCTGTGAAAGGCAAAATTCAACCAGATGAGCGATTCAGGCTCCTGGGAGCCTCTTGTTTTCAGTGACTTGGCCACTTTTGACCCTGATTTGATCAGACTACACACAGTATGATTATAGAGTTGCCAGTGCCCTTGTTGACTTTATGGACTGGCGTATGGATTTGACTGGAAAAGTTCCTCACATAGGTTACATTTGCTGGTACAGTACTTCTAATAGCACGATTAAGGGGATCAACTTTCTGAGTTTTAGTGTTTTTAGCAGTCTTATATGTAGCAAGCATCAATTTACCTAGGTGGTAGTTTACAATTTGTTGTAGAACATGTTTGGATTTCTCATTTGATTCAATTTCAAAATTTCCCCTCTCTTAGTAAGCATTTTATTCAATCCAAGTCTTAGATTTCTTAATTTTTGAACATGCAAATAAATAAAGTTAACATTTTGAATGGTTACCACAGGAACAGTTCACTATGATACTATGGCATCAGTAACATATGATAGTTTTGAAAGAACCGCATCAGGAATTTTGTAGTGTCATGTATATGCCTGTGTGTATTCTGCTTGTCACCTTGCTGCTATGTCAGAAGCAAACAGCCTATTCAGGAGTTTTTTTTTTTTTTTTGGTTTTCAAGCGAGCTGGCATTATATCACACACACTTGACAGATTTGTCACATACTTCCGATGGTTGGCTGACATGGGTCTTTTGTTGAGGTAATGTACTGGTTCAGTTGAAGTAAGGCCTTTGTTGACCATGCTTTCTGCAGCTTTATATGCACTACTGTCTGGATCTGTGGTTATTTTATTAAGCTCTAACCCATCTTGCTTGAGTTCTTGCCCAGGCTTGTTCATTTCCAATACTGTCTTGCATGTTAATATTCACCTTTTTAGTTTTTTACTGTATGGTTTTTCTTTTTTGATGAGCACAGCTTTGATTTTTGATTTGTGGCTACAACATAATGTTTGAATGTTTCATTTTCAGTTACAGAGAAGGTAGACTGTGTTGCTAGTTGGAATGGTTTTTTTCCAAGACCTGAATATATTCTGATGATATAGATTCCATCGGCCTGGACATTTATTGTCTTAGGATCCTAGCCGCGTAGTCTTTTCACCCTTTTTACCTTTTCTCTCTGCATTTTCATGTCTTCATTTTTCTTTTCTATTATTTTAGCCACTTAATTTGATGTGTACTGCATACCTGATACAGATGGAGGGGGAATATTTGATGCCATACAAACTTGATGGTAACTTGATGTGTGTTGAAGACCCACTTGCCTGCCTACATTTATTTTGGCTGCACGACGACCACGCTTGTTGCTTTCAACGTCTTCGTACAAGTTAAAGGCTTTTGATTTGTATTTGCACTTAGTACACTTTGCCACTTCTCTCCAAGCTGAACCCCATTTCTGTTCTTTCAATAAATCCTGTCTAAGTAACCTTTGTACTTCGGTGACATTAGTATGTGCTCCCTAAATACTTTATTCCACATGTCACTATTTTTTCCTATTGTTACAGTTCTATTTGTCTTTCTTTCAGATCTGTAGGCAAAAATAAAAGTTTTCCTTCAAAATTTAATTTTAAATTTAATTATTTTGGATACAATCATTCAGTTCAAAAATTGTCTATTTAATTAGCTCCCTTGTTTTCATTAACTTTTTTTTTCATGCACCATTTACATTATATGCTCATATCTCTCTTTTCCATATCTAATTTTTATAGTAATTTCATAACTGTATTTCTTGACTGGGAATAAAAATATAAGTTTTATGTAGGTTTCTCTTCTTTTTAAGGATTTCAAAAAAAAATTGGGGAGGGGGGGGGGGGCTAATTTCATGTTTTCTACCATAGACATACAAAAAACTCCAAAACTCTCTATTTTACATGTATTGAAAATCTCTCTTTTTTTACATGTATAGATATGGCTTTCATATATCAAAGTACTTCTGAATAACTTATTTAGTTAGATTAATGTAAAGATTTGTCTTGTGCAGTCTTAATTTTATGTGGCCACACATCTGTTGACTCAAGATATTTTTACACGAGTTGTAACTGACAATTATACAATAAATATATGAAGCAAGAGAGTCAACATGCATGTGACCATTGTTCAAAGAGTGATAAACTACACAAAATTTAGTGTTTTCCAGCCTTTTTAACAGATTTTTCCAATCTCGGTCAAGTTTGAAGGGCTTATATGACATTATAGTTTCAAATTATTACCATAAACCAATCAAATCAACTATAGAACACATTGAAGAGCTTGAGAAACAATATTAGAGTTTCTTTATGTAGACTTTGTTTTTGAGGCCAAATTTTGCCCTTACCAAACCAACTTCTTTGTCTGCTACAACCTCATTTCCCATGGAAAAAAAAAAAAATTGTAAGGCATTTCAAAACATATCACATTTACTCCAGATTTTTTTTAAAAACTTTATCGCAAACTTTGCCTGTAGTAATAGGTACAAGTATTGTATTGATATTCTTGAGCGGGTCTACGTCAAAACATGAAGGCTAATACAATAGTCAGAGTTCCTTTTTGTTATATTTTTTTTTAAACAGCTGCATGTAATTTTTAACTTGAATTTTGGCCATATTTAAAGATGTATCCAAATAGATAAAATGTGTGATTTTTATTTACAGATTAAAAGACAGGAAAGAGGAAGGATATCCAGTTGATAGGGAGTACTGCAGCACAACAACACCAAAGTGAAAGTAGAAAACATGTGCTTTTGACTTCAAGGTTTGACAATTTTCCAATCTTTGTGGAATGATCTAGGTTTTTTAAGTTAAAAACAAATTTCCTGAAACATTCTATATGTATGAAAGTTGTACATGTATCATAATTCAAGATATTGATCATTACGATATAATTACAAATTAACATATCAGTGATATAATTGATACACACTTTTTATATAACATCATAAGCAACAAAAAAATAAGGATAAAATAATAATAAGTCATCATGGATACGAGACTTAACTAATTACCTCACTTATGTTACATTCCTTATGCATTTCTTCCTCTCTGATAATCTCAATAGAATAATTTGTTTTTCCTACCTACTGACCCAAGCTTTAAACCATTGGGTTGAGAAACAGCAAACAAACATATTTTTATGTTTGGCCTGATGTAAAAGTTTTCCATGTATGTGTGCACACTTATATTTGAAAGTAAAAATCACTCACCTAATGCATTTTTGCCACTCTCAACTGATATCTTTTTCTAAAAATAATATATTTTTTATGATTTTTTTTTAGGATTTTGAAAACAAACAGTTATCTCCCCTTACATATGGTCACTTAATATCAAATTCATTCATGTTTAATTTCTATTATGATGAATATTGTGGTTGTTGACAGGTCTGGAATATCTTCTTTTATCATACTTTAGTGATATTTCTTGCAGTAAACCATAAATTGTTCATGACTTAGTCTGAGGCCTAACTTTCATAGCATAGAGCATAGAATTTCAAGTATTGTGGTAAAATTGTGGCAAATTGTGTTTTGTTTCATGTATTAAAAGCAATTATCTGTTTTTTATAGGATCAAGCAATCAGTGATAGATGTCAGTTGCCAGGTTTTTTAGGTTCAACTGAACAACTGTGCCCAGCAGCAGCACCATAGCTTTATGTATTTGGAAACTTTATTTGAAAATAACATTCATAAGAGATTTATGTAAGCATTTTTATTTGTTAGCATACAAAGCACTATCAAATTGTGTAGTTGAAATGTTGATTTTCTACTTTTCCAGAAAAAAGAACTGCATTTTAGTAAAAAATGTGTGTTTTACATTGCTTAATTTACCTTGTAGGTTAGAAAGCAAGAGATGAATAAAATAAGTAAATTTTACAGTTTAGTTTTTGTATTGGGGATATGTTTCTATAAGAAATACGCTTCTTTATCAAACTAATGATGAGAGAGTTATCAAGGATTATAGTGGAAACTAAAAGAATGTAATCCAGAGACAAAGACCAGGCATGGATAACTGACACACGACCAAGAATAAAAAATCACTGAAATATACAGCAGTCCTCCTTTCTAGGGGCCCCTCATTTGAAAGACCACTCCTTTCTCTTGGCCATAGTTCTCTTGCATTAACTCTTTATATACTAATTTTTGAAGGCCACCTCTAAAACGCTACCAGCCGCCACCCTTTTTCGGCCAAAAATATCCTTTGTCCTTTCAAAAACAACCATGCTGTTGTTTATTGACAACTTGGTTAACAACGATTAACCGGAAGTTTGAGACCGGATGTTCAATAATTTGACCTGAAAGGTTAAAGTTACACTTCTGTGATTGCACAATTGGTAAACAAAGATGACATCTGTTAAAAATGTTGACACTCGAAAACAAAGTTAAAGTCATTAAATTAACTGAAAAGGGTCACAGTTTGAGGAAGCTGGCAGAAGATTTTAAAGTGTGTAAAATGCAAATTCAAAATATTATTCAGAAGAAGGAGAACATTTTAATTATGGAAACAGTCTGACATCAGTTCATTTTTCAAAGTAAATCTGTGATACAATGTACATGTACATGTTCAAGTACTTTTAATGAATGCATCTTATGTTTAAATACATTGTTATATTTTAATATTGTCTGAATATAGCTGAAATATTGCTGCTCGGACGTTAAACCCCAACAAACAAACAATATATTTTAATGTGTCATACTTTAATTTTAAACAGATAATAAAAGGCATTTTAATATTCATAAAACATATAGCAGACATTATCTGGATTATACATAAAGATCATACAAAAGAAAAGCAAATCTGTTACATAAGGTACATTTTGTATATATTTTCAGCCAGTTTGATTTTCAGATCAATTCCTTTAGAGAGACCACCCTTTTTGTAAAGCCTCTTTTATGTTGCAAATGGGTTGTTCTCTCCAGGGTGGGACTACTGTACATGCAAGGTAAAAAAAAGTAAATGAGCATCTAAGACTCCACAAAAACTGGAAGCATGACCAAAGTGCACTGATATGGTAAGCATCCTCTGTTTTTCTATCAACACCTGCCAAGTTGCTCATAAAAAGTCAATTCAGGGTAGAAGAGAAAAGATTGAAAAACTATTGGCACTTTGTATAAATAAGTATTCATGGTGCAGATGGATTCACCATAATGACCCACAAGTTTATGACAGCCATAAGAAATATGGTTTTATTTTGTTCAGTTTTCATTATTTATGGAGTGAACTGCATTGAATTTATTTCTTTTTTTAGGAAGAAAAAAGCTGTCTTCCATGATGTATACAGTGATTGTAATATTCCCAGACAAGGGTCAAACTAAAGTATGAGACCTTTGTAAATATTTATTTGTGTCATAAAATAGATGTATTTTGTGGAAAAAAAACACTTTTCATATTTGTTACCCAGGGGAATGGAGGAAAAATAGCATTTATTTTCCTGCATTAGGTTGACCAGTCATGTACCCTGTTCAAATGAAGAACTTTGGAATAACAGATTGGTATACTGACACAGTTTGTAATCAGGATTTTTCTCTCTTAGTTTTTTAAAGGATAAAACTTAGAAATAAATAGGTTTATTTATTTTAGAAAATATATAGAATATGAAATTTTGATAGATTGCATATTACAAATGAGTGTGGAAAAAAAAACTGCTGAACTTCTGGTACCTTTAAACTTTTGTAGGAATAGCGATTCATGTCGCAGTGAGGATATTTCTATAGTGAGCTTATGCCATCACTTGGCATCCGTTGTCATCGTTGTCGTCGTCTTGGACAAATTTTAAAAATTCTTCTCTGAAACTACTGAACTGACAGGTTTTAAACTTGGCATGATTGTTTCTTAGGGTGTTCTGCACAAAATGGTTGTTGGGATTTTTGATCAATGAAAAAACATGGCCGCTGTTACTAAAAATAGAATATAGGGGTCAGATTCAGTTTTTTGCAAATAACTCAAAAAGCGTTACCTTTAGCAAATTTCTGGCAGGATAAAATTGTTCAGCATCATGAGACGCACTTTTGCCAAATTTTCAAAACGATTGGTCATCTGATGTAGAAGTTACGGCCCCTGAAACAGTTTTTTTTGCATTTTCGCATGTGCAAAATGACTTGGGATTGTTGATTCATGAAAAACATTGCCGCTGTTACTAAAAATAGAACATGGGTTCGGATGGCAGTTTTTTTGCAAATAACTAAAAAACCGTTGCCTTTAGCAAATTTCTGTCGAGGTAATATTGTTCAGCATCATGAGACAGGCCTATGCCAAAATTTTCAAAACGATTGGTCATCTGATGTAGGAGTTACGGCCCCTGAAACAGTTTTTTTTTTATATTTTCGCATTTGCAACTTTGAAAATCTTCTCAAAACCCATTGCACAGAATTCAATGAAAGTTGGCATATGTGTTCCTTAGGGTATCCCAAACAAATTGACCGGGGGGATTGTTGATTCATGAAAAAAAATGGCCGCCATTACTAAAAATAGAACATAGTGGTCTGATGGCAGTTTTTTGCAAATAACTCAAAAACCGTTGCCTTTACCAAATTTCTGGCGGAGTATAAAATGTTAAGCATCATGAGAAGGACCTATGCTGAAATTTTCAAAACCATTCATTGACTAATGTAGGAGTTATGACCCCTGAAACATTTTTTTTTTTTTTTTTTTTTTTTTCACATGTACAAATTCGAAAATCTTCTCTAAAACCATTTAAGATCATTGAATGAAAATAAGCATAACAGTTCTTTAGTGTATTGTGCTCAAAATGACTGTTGTGATTTTTAATCCGTGAATAGATATGACTACCTATACTAAAAATGGAACTCAGGGGTCATAAGACAGGTTTTTGAAAAAAATTCAAAAATTGTTGCCTTCAGCAAAATTCTGATTCAGGTCATGAAAATGCTATGAAAAGCATTTCCTGCATTTGACAATTTAGTTGATTTTAACTTAGCCTGTCTCATTCCTCAAGTTTTTCAAATAAGCAAATGGTTAACCAGGTGAGCGATTCAGGCTCTCTTGAGCCTCTATTTTCTATCATGATAGTTTTAAATACTTACTGGAATTAACATTAAACTAATTGGAAGTATCATTTGTTTAAAGTATTACAACACTTTGAGGGAATGGGGTTATTTATATAATATAAGGTATGTTTCTCACAAGTATCATGATACTTGATAATAGTGTAATGGTAATTGTTGAAAGAGTAATCAAGGGAACCATGGTTATAGCGGTAATCAAAAGAATGTAATCCAGGGATGAAGACCAGACATACACAACAAAGAACATAAAGTAACTAAAATCATACATACAAAGTAACGAAAGTAATTGAGCAACTCGGACTCCACTAAAAACTGGGAGCATGGACCAGGTGCACCGATAGGGTAAGCGTCCTCTGCTTTTCTAGAAACACCCGCCGAGTCCGGGGTAGACAAACGAGGAAAGGAAAACTATGACCCGTTGAATAAATCAGTTTTCATGGTGCTGATGGATACACCATAACGATCCACGAGCCTATTTGTTAGAGTTCTAGCGCGATACAAAAAGTCTGCGTAGTTTCGGCAAGCTCTGGCATAACGTATTAGTTGTGATATGAACACTCCATACGCAGGAGCCGAAGGGATGTTGCCACAAATGAAAGAAAAGTTGACAATTCTGAATTAAAAGTCATCACGTTTGTCGTAAAGTTTGGTCAATACTTTTCCTTTACCATCGATTTCTAAGTGTAGGTCAAGAGGTAAGTATTTGTATTCCACTTATTTTAAATAAATGAAAAAATATATGTTGCCATTCCCCAATCTTTTATCTTTACTTTGGGACACCACTCATCAAAATCCATCCACGTCTTTTTAACACTCATAGCAAAGTTACCCTATTTTCAACCAAAAAAAATGAGCAAATTGACCAATAAATAGTCAAATACCAATGGCAGTGTTTTCAGTTAGTCCTTCGATAGGCCTTCAAAGGTCTTTAACTCTGATGTCTTAAAGTGAATTAATTTGTAAATCCAAATTATTTGGCCATTTCTGTTACACTAAAAAATAACATCAGAAAGAGAAAGACGAATTTGTCTTAATTGTAGTCATACACAAGTCAAAGTAGGTCTATCCCCAGGTGGCACTAAAATGTTCAGTTAGATATCACTGGAAAATAAAGAACAATTATCTTCTAGGAATTTTTGGGTGAAGCAAAGAGCTGAGAAAAGAAATAATGGTAAAATATCAACCATTTAAATAACACTGTAATTTTAGAATCTGATCATACATCGATTTCTAACTGTAGGTTAAGGTCTGAAGTATCCTTTATCTCAAGTTTTTTGGGATAGATGTGATGTATCAAATCCCCTAAGTTAGGAATTTTTATAGATAAAACGTCATGTATATAGTGGAAACAGATTAAAGGATCTAGCTAAACAATATTCTTTCTTTCGGATTAGATCAGCTATAAAGTCGACCTCATAAGAGTGATAAAATAGGTCAGCTAGTAGAGGAGCACAATTTGTTCCCATTGGAATGCCGACCATTTGTTGAAAGACGTGTCCACCACACTGGACAAATATGTGTTGAACTGTCATGTACCAACTTAAAAGTAACTATACACGCCATTTTGTAAGACTAGACACTCATTTGATTAGAAAAGGACTTAAATGTAAAAAATCTGATACAATCCACTCAAGTGTGAAATTGAAACTCAAGTAATGCTGGTCTAGGAATAACAGTTGCTTACACGGATTACTCTCTTACAATCCTACTATAATTGGGAAAAACTATTCTTAAGAGTCACTTAAGGTAGACGAGATCACACTTTCATGTGGGTCTAGATATTACTGCTGCTGAGAAATGCACTTAAATGTGAAAATGTGATGCAAGTCACTTAAGCACGATATTAAGGTCAACTTAAGGAGACTGTTTTAAGACTAACAGACTGGAATGTACCCACCCAGAAGTAAACCAAAAAAACGCTGATGTAGGTTTCAGTTTGCAGAGAAATGGACTTTAATGGAAAATGCCATGCAAGTCACTCAAGCGTAAAATTGAGTCAGTGCTGAGAGACAGTTGTCAGGCTGGTATGTACCCACTCAAAAGTATCGTAGGCCTGCACAAACCAAGTAGAGTATAAACCAACCGAGGAGCTACGCCAGTGCAGCTTGATACGACCATGGCATATCGACAAGAGAAAAACTTGGACATAGGTGAACCAATAATATCTTTACTCAATCCATATAACTGTTGGCCATTTATCTCTGCAAAAGGGTATATACCATAAAAAAATTTAATTTGCAACCTGTAGTCGATACCTATGTAATGATATACAAAGTATATTATGATCCTTTTTTGAAAAACGTTTTGATTTTGGCGCCTTCGGATCACTTGTTTCTTAGATGGGTGAGATAAGAATAATGGAAATCAAATTGTCTACAGACTCCAACTACAGAACTTGAACATAATACATCCAAATTTGTTTAGCGTTCGTATAAAAATGGTAAGTCTAAGTATTTCACTATCTGAAAAATGGACTTAATTATGTAAAAACATAACCTTAATTTGTCTCCTTATCAACCAGAAATTAAGGCATATGTAACATAGAATTCAGTAGGTAATCTTGAAATAATATTCAATTTCTTATTTGATGTAATATGAAGAGTTATATTTGATACAAAAATGGCTTGCTTAAAGACTTGGACTTTTTTTCTTTGAAAGCTGTAGCTTATGACTATTCCTCAAATTCAAATCACTGTTTAAATCTAAGTGACACCTAATGTCAAATACAGTTCACTTTACCTAGAAAACCTGGGAGAGAAAACGTTGTATACTAATCTAGCCATTCAAATATTGTGTTGTTGTTTAAATCAGTAATAGATCCTCTTCTCACGTTGGTAAAAAAATATTTTAGATACAATTGGCAATACCATGATTATCTTTATTGTTCACATCATTGAAATTTTGTCAATTCCAAATGTTTATTTTTATACCACTATTTTAATTTGACCTGAAATGCATTGGTATAAACATTGATATCTTGCAAAAAGAACGAAAATATAGATTTCAAAATAGGTCAATAGTATTGCTTCTTATTTATTCAAAGATCAAATCATTATTTTTATAATGATAAAAACTCTAGAGCGCTAATCATATGTGCATAATTGATAGCTACCGGTTTATATTGCTTTTTGTCATTAGAACATCAAATGATTTCCATGTTTAAGCGCTTTTTAAGTTGGTTTTGGCCAGTTAAATGTCATGTTATCAGTTAAATTATTTTATACTAAGATTACAATCGACACTTAATTTTGATTCACCTTTACTTAGGACGATGGTGAAGGGTTTGATACATTCATAATAAAATCAATGACATATCAGATGTCCGCCAGATGGAATTTATTTCACAGCTTTTAGGTATCTTGAATGACCTCCAAACCCTTTATCGAAAAATAGAAAAAAAGAATGCTTAGTTACGGCTTTGATTTTCTCTTGAGAAATGTCAAAAGTTAATTCAAAGCAGGAGACAATTCACACTCGGATTGCTAATGTCAAATGTATTTCCATGGTGAAAAGGTATAACCTTTGAAGTTAAACCTGCAACGAAGTTAAAAATCAACCTTTATCTTATTCATTAAGGTTTTTTGGTAGTTAGTGTACGGAGTTGTCGAACTTGTCTACATGAAATTCAGGAACTATTTGATAAATACATCCAAGGAAAATATTATAAACAATATTTTTTTTAATACAATTAAAAAAAAAAGATTATGGTAAAAAAAAGCAAACCACTACATGTAATATATCTCATCACTCATTTGATAGCTGTACATCAAATCTGCAGAATACCTCTGAAACCCTAAATTAATTGGTGTTAGGCATGCTTCCGTAGACCATCTGATCAGCCTGAGGCCTCAAATATCTCAGGGATCAACACACCTACCTCAAAGTTAAAAGGGGTCTTTTGACCTCATATTTAGCAAAACAAGCTCATCACATTTGACGCAAACTAGTATAAGCATGGCCATACTGTTTGAAAGCTAACTTTTCTACCGAAAAATGTCATTAACTTCACATCTGATGCGAATGAGACCCCTAACATGGCCATGCAACGTAAAATAGCAATTTTCTACCGAAAATGTATATGCCTACTATGGTCAAAGTTCTTCAAATAAGACTTTCTTACCTTGAATCATTCATTTCCCTCACACCTGTTTCGAAACCTACACTTCACGTGGTCATATAACTTGAAATCGTACTTTCCTTACCAAAATATGCACATCACATAAGATGCAAACTGCACTCTTTTCTTTGTTATAGTCCGTGAAATAACACTTTCCGGTCAAAAGTCATTCATGCTCATTACATCTGATGCGGACCGTACGCTTAAAATGGCTGTTTGTCCGAAAAACTACCCAAAATCAAAGTAAAGCCTGGTTATCTAATCTGATGCGAATTGTACGCTTGACATGACCAAACTATTTCAAACAGATGATTCGAAGCCTACTCTTCACATAGCCAATACTACTAAAATTGCACTTTTCAAGCCCAAAATCACTCATGCTCATCACATCTGATGCGGACTGTAGTCTTAACATGGCCGTATGACAGAAAAACTACCCAAACAATTGCATGCTTATCACATCATATAAGAATTGTACATGGCCAAACTGTTTCAAACTTATTCTTGCTAAAATATACATGCTCATCACTTAAGATGCCAACTGTTTTCTTAATATGGCCAAAGTACTTGAAATATAATTTTCCTACCAATAACGTACATGGTCATCACATCTAACGCAAACCGTACCCCTTAACATGACCGTATGGTAGAAAAAAACTACCCAAAAATGCATACTTATCACATCATATAAGAATTGTACGCCTAACATGGGCGAACTGCTTCAAATAACATTCCCGCCAAAATCATACATGCCCATAACTTAAGATGCAAATCATTTTCTGCATATGGCCAGAGTAATTGAAAAAATCATTTTCATACCCAAAATCAATAATGTTCATGACAATTGATGTGTACTGTTCTCACTTAAATAGCCATTATACAATTCCAACGATACCAATACTGTGTGAAATACCATTTTCGTACCTTAATTCTCCATACCAATCACATATGATGCGAAGTGAACTCTTGATACGATCATATTACTTCAAATAGCACATTCGTACCAGAATCATACATGCATATCACATATGATTTGATATGAAGCGTAAGTATGACAATATTACATGAAATAGCACTTTCCTACCTAAATCATACATGCTCTTCACATCTGATTCGTACTGTATTCTTAGTATGACCTTTCGATTCGACATAACATTTTCCTACCAAAAACGTACATGATCATCACATCTGACGCAAACCGTACCCCTGACATGCCCGTACGACAAGAAACTACCCAAAAATGCATGCTTATCACATCATATAAGAGGTGTACGCCTAACATGGCGGAACTGTTTCAAATAACTTATTCCTGCTAAAATCATACATGCCCATAACTTAAGATGCCAACCGTTTTCTTAATATGGATAAAATACTTCAAATATCATTTTCCTACCCGAAATCATTTATGCTCATGAAAATTGATGCGTACTGTCCTCCCTTAAATAACCTTTATACAATTCCAAAGATAGCAATACTTTGGTTTAAAAAACCCTAAATATGACAATACTACATGAAATAGCACTTTCCTACCTAAATCATATATGCTCATCACATCTGATTCCTACTGTACTCTTCATATGACGTCACGACTCGAAATAACATTTTCCTACAAACAACTTAAGCATGAATTGTTGGGTAGATTTCTGTCATACGGGCATGTCAGGGGTACGGTTTGCGTCAGATGTGATGATCATGTACGTTATTGGTAAGGAAATGCTTTTCGAGTCGTTACATCATGTTAAGAATACAGTAAGAATCAGATGTGATGAGCATGTATGATTGAGGTAGGAAAGTGCTATTTCAAGTAATATTGTCATCCTTACGCTTCATATCAAATCAGATGTATGCTTCTGGTAAGAATGTGCCTTTTCTTCCGATTGGTATGGAGAATGAAGGTTTGCGTCAGATGTGATGATCATGTACGTTATTTGCAGGGAAATGTTATATCGAGTCGTAAGATCATATTAAAGACACAGTACGAATCAGATATGATGAGCATGTATGATTGAAGTAGGAAAATTATTAATGCTCATGGGAATCGATGCGTACTGTTTGCCCATAAATACCCATTACTCATATCCTATCCCCGTGCAGGTACGGGGGTTAAAAGAATAGGCCTACAGCAGCGCAAAGCTTGTCGTAAAAGGCGACTAAATAGTGCTCAGAAACCTAGCAGGGGGCTACGCGCTCTGCCCACAGAGCAGCTGGGATGGGTACCCCTGGCGTGTTATATGTTGGGGTTGTCAGGCTGTAAACGGAAAACCTGACCGTAAATCGTAGTGGTGCACCGTGTTGGGAAACATGTGACATTCCTCGCACGTTAAAAAAAACCCTGCTGTGGTATTCGATAGGAGTAGGAACCTTTACGCTCCGCCACAGTAGGCTAAATTGCCCGTCACATTCGTCAATGTTAACTTGAGCGGAGGCAGTTCTCAGGTTTGACCTGTCGAAGTAACGGAGAGTTGTTACTCGTACACCTTTGTCAAAAAGAAACGATCGCATCGCAGTTTCAGACGAAGTGTATTTGTTGATACCACCAAGATAGAAACGACTTATTTTACGCTTTTTTCGCACAAAACCGTAGAATTTGGACGAACTTGTAGGAAAACATGCTGATGTCGGAAAATGCACTGGGATACCTTTATTACCAAGACATGTATCATTTAAAGGTTCAGACATATTTTCCCTCGAGTATTCACAAATATCAACACACTGAGCATTAGTAGGTATGTCCCTTATTCTTGTATTCTTGAAATCAATAATCAACTATACAAGTATTATAATCAATACCTGTGTCGATTCGACGATATATTTATGATTCACATCGATTACTCAAGCAAATAAACTATGTAAAATGAAATAGATTTATTGTACAACTACTTTCTGCATTATTTGCACCGCACATATGCACATTTCGTACTTCACAATTACAGGATCAAAAGGATCAGAAAACACTTGAATGCGTTATTAAAATATAGCGATAATATGTAAAAATGAAATGAGGATCCTGAAAAATTCGAAAGATCTTTTGGAGACAATCAATCAGTTCAATACTATTATTTGAATATAATAGCATTAAATCCTATGATTTTTCAACACAGTATATTTCTATTCCCCATACTCAGTTAAAATACCGACTTAAATTCATTATACATCTTCTTTTAAAAAAAGATGGTACACCTATAGATACAAAAATATAGTTCTTGTTAGAGATTCCTCATACTTTGTAAAACGTAATTCCAAATCATCTTCCAAATATACAGAGGAAGATGTTTACAAAATGCTGGAATTTTTAATCGACAACATATTTGTCCAGTGTGGTGGACATGTTTTTTCAACAAACGGTCAGCATTCCAATGGGAGCAAATTGTGCTCCTTTACTTGCTGACCTATTCCTTCAGTCTTATGAGGCTGACTTTATAGCGGATCTGATCCGAAAGAAAGAATATCGTTCGGCTAGACCCTTTAATCTCAGTTTCCGTTATATAAATGACGTATTATCTTTAAACAATCATAATTTCGGGGATTTGATACATCGCATCTACCCAAACGAACTTGAGATAAAGGATACTAGATACTGTGAAGTCAGCCTCATATCTTGACCTACCCTTAGAAATCGATGGTAAAGGAAAGCTATTGACCAAACTTTACAACAAACGTAATGACTTTTCATTCAAAATTGTCAACTTTCCTTTCCTCTGCAGCAACATCCCTTCAGCACCTGCGTATGGAGTGGTCATATCACAACTAATACGTTATGCCAGAGCATGCCGAAACTACGCAGACTTTTTGTTTCGCGCTAGAACTCTAACAAATAGGCTTCTGGAACAGGGTTATGTTGCTACAAGATTGAAGTCATCACTACAGAAGTTTTATGGTCGTCATCATGAACTCGTGGATCGTTATGGTGTATCCATCTTCACCATGAAAACGGATTTATTCAACAGGACATAGTTTTCCTTTCCTCATTTGTCTACCCCGGACTTGACTTTTTATTAGCAACTCGGCGGGTGTTTCTAGAAAAGCAGAGGATGCTTATCCTGCCGGTGCACCTGGTCCATGCTCCCAGTTTTTAGTGGAGTCCGAGTTGCTCATTTGCTTTTGTTACTTTGTAAGTATGATTTTAGTTATTTTATGTTCTTTGTTGTGTATGTCTGTTTTCCATGTCTGGTCTTTGTCCCTGGATTACATTCTTTCGATTACCGCCATAACCTTGATTCCCTTGATTACTCTTACATGTATCATTCAAACGCCGCTCTTGTTAACCTCTGAGGACAATGCAAAAAGAATTCTGCGTAGAAAGAAAAAAAATGTCCCTTATTCAGTTAATTATACAATTAAGTAACAGAGTCAGTATGTCTGTACTGGGCATTACACAACCACAACTTCATCAGAATAACTAGAGACTATTGTTGAATTCAACACTTTATGTTCTTTGATGTGTATGTCTGTTTTCCATGTCTGGTCTTTCTCCCTGGATTACATTCTTTTGATTACCGCTATAACCTTGGTTCCCTTGATTACTCTTTCAATTTGTCTCCATCACATCAACCCAAGCACTACTCTAAACTCAAAAGCAAAAACTGCGTCAAATCATGACGGAATTTCCAAAAACCAATCAAAACCAAAGATCAATAATTACGTGTACATTTCAATATAGTTTACTTCAAATATGGCTTTACTAATGCTTTATTTTATTAATATATCAAATACAACAATATAAGAATTTTACAATACAAAGTAAATACACATATAACATAATATAAGGGTAAAATTCCACACTACTACATTAAGAAGATAATTCTTCTTCTTAATTCAATAGTGAATTTGTTTTGAATCATTTTGCAGTATTTCTGATATTTGGCTATCAACTTTAAAGCCAATGCAGCAGTAAGATGAACATTTTCTGCTAAAGTCAGTTTCTAGGACATTCCTTAATGAAATGTTTTCATTCATAGTTTTAATAATACATTAAATTAAGCACTGAAACATTGCTAAATGCATCTTTATATGTATATACCACACAAGCACAAGTCAAATTAAGGCTATGCCACAGTCAAGTAATCCCGGTCTCTTCAGGCGAGACAATTATTTGTTTTTTGAAAAGATTTCATAGTGAAATGTTTATAAAAAGTTCACTATAATTTGATTTTTTAATGTTTTCAATTCACAGTATATAATAAATATAATCAATGTAGTATACATACCCATAATTTTGGAAGACATCTGCACACACAGACATATATAAATTCTAGTTTAAATTAATACAATATAAATATATTTACAATTCATCAGTGCATTTCCGGAAGCCTCAGCAAGATTTCATTGAACAAGAGGCTTCATAGAGCAAGTATCACTCAACTTTCACAGAATTAGAAATGGTAGCCTGCCCGTCAGCCCAAGGCTGGCTATTTTTTGGCAGGGCTGGCTAGAATTTGAGTGAACTTCCTACCCTGCTTTTGTACAACCATACCAGCATCAAGAGCTATTCTCACTACTTGCCAAAAGATTGAAACAAAACAAAGATACACAAAAATACTAAATTAAGAACTCCTTAATGTGAAGCATTTTCCAAGCAAACAAAAGCAGAAAATCGTATACTCTGCACAACTATAAATTAAATGCTTATAACATTTAATCTGGGTCAGACCCAAACTGACACATGAAACACTTCAAAAGGTTATCACTAACAACTGATTTGCCTTGTAACAGTCACTATCACAAAACAAAGAAAACTGAAGAAAGATATCTTTGTCAATTTGAACATGTCCAAAGGTTGACAGACTCTCACTGCTTTATAGCCCTTGTAGCTCAAAAACCAAAAAAAAAAGCCCAAATCTGATCGTATTAAGAGGACTGAAATTTTCATAAGGAACCCAAAGGAAAACTAGAAGTCCTGTTTATCACAGTAGCCCTGCCTCATTCGTTAGTATGATTTTTTTAAGTAAATCAAATGTGTCTATAAGGCACTAATGATGGCCCCGCTCACTAGATTTGCCAAATTAGGAACATGTTTATTTTTGTATGAAGACATGGTTTGCAGATTCAGTTCAGAAATCCTTCCTAGACTTGTGATACTCATGGTCTGTTGGTTCAGCTCAATCCTTCCAAGACTTACAATGACAAATTGTTCCAGCACTGTAACTCAAAAAATTTGGGGATAAAAAATCCCCATATCAGTTCTATGTAGGATACCCCAAGGAACATTCATACCAAGTTTGGTTCTAATTAGTTAAGTAGTTTCAAGAGAAGAAGAGTTTTGTATAATTAAAAATTACGATGAGGATGACAACCAACGCCAAGTAATGGCAATAGCTCATCTGGCCGTTGGCCAGGTGAGCTGAAAAGGACTACTATTACATATATTAGTATTGAATAATACATAAATATCTCCACCAATAAATATGAATAAAAGCCAACATATTGTAAAAAAAAGTTATGAAATTAAAACAAAAAAACATCAATATAGGCCAAGCACAGCAAGCTAAAACATGATGGATCATAAACAAAGAAATACATTAGCTTACATAACATTCACAGTTAACTGAGGAGCTATGCCAGCGCAGCATGATACAACTGCAACATATTGACAAGGAAAAAATTTAGACATGTGGTCACAATAATATATTTGATCAATCATAATGTATAAATCTTAAGATAAATCTCTTCTCACTGTTCAGCCCTTTACATCACTCTCTTCTAGACAAACAAGAGACTCCCAGGAGCCTGAATCGCTCACCTGGTTGAATTTTGCCTTTCAAGGGCAATAAATTAAACAAGAAGTTGTCCAACAATTTCGACTCAAGAAAACTTTGATAGGACTTATCAAAAGGATCATTTCAGTAAATGAATGTCTAAATCTATCATTGTTTTCAAGACAATGGCTGAAAACTGTATAAAAAAAAAAACTTGTCATTTTCCTCTGTCAAGGGCAATAACTCTTATAAGAAAGCGTATGACAAATTTTACGCCTGAAGACCTTTGTAGTCCTGAAAATAAGGATCATTTCAGTTAAAGGAAGAATTTGGCTAAACTTAACAGTTTTGGAGATATATGCAAAAAAGTACTGTCTGACCCCTATGCTCTATTTTTAGTAACGGTGGCCATGTTTTTCGACCAATCAAGAAATCCCCACATCAGTTCTATGCAGGATACCCAAAGGAACATATATACCAATTTTGGTTCTAATCAGTCCAATAGTTTCAGAGGGGAAGAATTTTGTAAAATTGTTAATGACGACGACGGACGCCAAGTCACGGCAATAGCTCACATGGCCTTTGGCCAGATGAGCTAAAAAAGGCTTGAACCCTCCAAATTCTTATTTCTTAGATTTACAAGTTTATACCTCTGCATTCTTCACAACTAACATTCCAGTTCACAGGCCCCAAATGCATTTTTCAGAAATTTTTATACAGTGACTGTTGGCCTGTAGTACAGTCGACTCTCGTTGTCTCGAACTCGGATGACTCGAAATTTCGGTTAAGTCGAAATTTTGTCGAAGTCCGGAAAAAAATGCCTATTTGTCTATGTTATTTTACTTCTTTTTAGTCGAAACTGGATGAGTCGAAATTTCGGTTTTCTCGAAGTAAAAATTAAGTCCCTTCAATGAATTTCCTTGTAAAAGTCAATGGTTATCTCGAACTTATTAGGGTAAATTACATGTCAAAGTGTCAAATCATTTTACCTGTCGAGGCCCTGTGTCACCATTAATTAGTTTATTACACCTTTCGATGTTGATTTTGATTTGATGACTTGTTACCTGTATTTCTATAATTAATAAAACTATGAAATATTTTATTAATGCAATTAGATTTCTTTTATTTAATGATCAAAGACCATTGTCGGCATTTGTGTTTTTGACAAGATGTCTACGCTTGGGTGTGTATAAAATAATTACCGTTATCCGAACTCAATGGGTCGTTAAAATAAGATTGTTGTTATTAAAATCTTGATGTTTTATTAATTACAGTATGACAACCCAGTGTACACAGAATATGTAACCGGATCCAGTTGTACTTATTTTGTCATTCTCGTCCATGGTTATCTCCCCTTTCTGCTGCTCGAACTTCATTGATTTCGTTAAGTCGAACTTCGGTTGAGTCGAACTTTTCTCCTGGTCCCTCCAATTTCGAGATAACGAGAGTCAACTGTACTTAATTTTACAGGCCAACCTCCATTTTGAGTTTCTTTTGTAGTTTAGTATAGATCATTGTCTGTTATTTAAGACTCTCTTATCATTTCTACAATACCCGTCAACAATTTGTTCTCCTTTAACAAACCATACAGGCTTAGGTGGGTTAAGTTCACAACTGAGACATTGTCAAATAACATATTGCCAGTTAATGTGTATACATCTTTTTCCTTCCTGGTGACTAAGATCATGACATGAAGATTTACATTTTTTATTATGTCTTTAAAAATATTGAGAGCTTCCCCAATAGAGACTCCAGTATGTGTTGCACCAGTTGCTACTTGTACCAAATACAGTGTATGTAGTTTTGTTTTTCTCCTTTTGGAAGGAGTCCTGGTATATTCACTTTCTTCTGTTTCTGTGTATAACACATAATCAATTCCTTTCAAATTATGAAATGATGGATAAACCATTAAAGAGCGTTCTTTATTCATTTCTATCTCTTTTCGCATGAAGACTGCCAACCTTGCAATATTCTTGTCATGTCTCTGATAAGCACCTCTAATAGATATTTTCTGAAGATCATTTAAGTTTGGTTGGAGAAAAGTAATATCTCTGGGCATGAGAACAAGTACTCCATTACATTGATCTAACACACAATTGCTTGATGTTGGTGATACTTCACAATGACTTTCTATTGATATTTGAGGAACTATTAAAGATTTAAGCTGGTATTGCAACCAAATAAGTTCATATTCAAATTCTTTTCTTATGCCTCCAGACTGGAAGCAGGTAACTAACATTGCACTGGAGTCAATGTTGTACTTGTTATCAATGATATCTTCAATCTTAAAGCGGAAGACTTCTCTCCAATGAATGTATAATTCAGGCAACAACAAAGAAACTTTTACATACTCATCACCCTCAGCGAGACCAAGTTCAGAAAATCGGAGATCATTATCAACATCATCTTTGTTTACAACATTTACTTCAGCACGGAAGATATTCACCGCTATCATAAACAAATCATACTGATTCAGGGCAAGAATAACATTTTCAGTTGCTTTCATCTGATGCAAAAGTATTTTAGTGTGTATAGAAAATTTGCAGCACAGCTGTTTTACCATTGAATTGTTGTCAGAATCTACTACTTCATTGAACTTCAACTTAAACTTTGTTATATCATTTGCTAAACTAGTTTTGTATCTCATCAGAAAATAGTTTATGCTCTTCCCTTCTTTCATGTCTTTATCATACTTATCTCCATCATGCACAAACATATGTCTTACTCTTTGTAGCAATCGTGGTGTTAAAGGAAATTTGTCCTTACATCTATCATATAGTTCACTCACAAATTGTTTTTGATTTTCCAAGCTGTACTGAACTTTTTTCAGAGACTCAATCCAGATTTCTACAAATTCTTCCCAACTTAGCTGCCAACTCATTTCAAACAAATAATTAAACTGTCTTTTAGTAGCACTTGCTGAAAAGCCTGTTTCAATAAGAATTGTTTTAGATACTGCTGCTTCAAGTTCAATTTCTTGAACAATGCTTCTGTTAAAAATTGTAACATGGTCGATAATTAAAATATCTGAAGACTGCATTGTTTTCATATAATCTTTCAACTTCCTCTTCTGGGAGTCTCCTCTGACAACATCCATGTCAATGTAATGGATAGGACTGTCATGACTGTTAATACAAGAAAGTACATAATAAACTGCTGTGGAGGATTTCCCAATACCCTGAATTCCAACAAAAGTGCTATTCTCTTCATCTACTGGTTCCCTTTCAATGCTTTTTTTTAAAGTGTCACAAAAAAAGTCATGAAATTTTGTCCTAGCAAAATATTTGTTGACACCACTGTACTTCTCTATGTTAACAAAAGTTCTAAAATATGGAGATACCTTTTTGGACTTGGCTATCTCCCAAATGGTAGGATCCAATTCCTGAAAAAGAAATAATGATTGCAATGTAATAAATTAACTTATCCCTACTGAAATATTTCCCCATGCCGCCATGGGATACAATATTTGGGAGATTTTCCAATTAGAAATATTGCCTAATTTGACAATATATTAAAGTATAGTTTCTTAACAGGGGTTAAAAATTTGTTCGGGAAGACCCGAGCCCTGGACTTTTTCATCTTTTGTACAATAAGCCTGAACAATGTTTTGTCAAGTTCCAATCGTAAGATATATAAATGCAATTTTGTTATCTGATATTCTTATATATATTTCTATGTTTGCAGGGAAGAAGACACAGTGTCAGTTGATTCCGTCTCCGGTCTGATGCATTGTTTCTGCTTTTTTAACCGTGAAATTGTAATTGAGCAACGATATTCTCCTCAAAAGTTGATATTTATCATACCAGCATGTCAAAAAATGCATCTAGTCAAGCGCACATGTGACTCAGACTTCAGAATGACTAATGACCACACTATAGGTGTAATACCACTATTTCTGGTCTCCTTTACTTTTTATGTTAAATTCAGCTTTTTAGAAGGCTCAATTTTTTTTTACATCAGTACAGATGGTGCTAAAGGGGTATCATTATGATAATCACCCTTTACCTTAACTCTCATAAAAATATCAACATACTTTATGTGCCTTCTCAAAAAGAACGGTAAAGTTAAAGTAGACAGGTGCAGAAATCACTACTTTTGTTTTGAAATTTAGCTATATCAAGGGGCCTAGAATTTTTGTTCAGAATTGTTTTACCCTACACTGAATAAAGAAAAAAAAGTTTTTAGAGTATTACTGATTCATTCAGCTTTCAGATGACACCAAGTTTGTATACCTCTACGAAACAAGGAGAATGATAGGGTGCAATATTGGGACTACTTCGTGTCATAATGAAGTACTTTCTTGTATGTGCAGGCGACTGGTTTCCGAAATAGTGGTATTACACCTATATAGTTACATTACGGCGCACTGTTTCGCACACCAAGTTTCCCCCGTCAAATTTTGTAAAATTTAAAATTAAAAGTTGAAATTTGGTGGATATATTGTTTAAATATAGATAAGCATTTATACATAGACAGATGTAATATATGTTATGGTAAACAGGTGTAATTTAAATGAAAAATGGTATCCGGAACATTTTAGTCCCCTGCCGTATTAGGTTCTCTCCTCAGAATCAGATGGCTGATTTTCAAAATACCTTATTTCGCACAAACTTTTGGGATTAAAATTGTGAGAGAATGAATTGAAAAAGGTCTTATTATTTTTACCTTTTTTCCACCTACTCCACGCATGCTTTGATCCTGAGGTAGTGTCTAAGTGCCTGATATTTTATAAAACATAGTATTGGCTGTTGGTTCTGGAAAGGCACCCCTGAGTTGTACTAAAACTCAGTAATATTTTTTTCAGTATGTTACCACGGCTACTGGATTTTATAAGAATAATCTCTACATTATTTATAAATGACTTGAACCTCAACACACCAAGGATTTCAAAAATATGCACTTTTTTATATGACAAAGCACTAGAAATTTCTGTGTTGACTGCCTCAAGACAGCTTTATTTAAAAAAAATGAGACCAAATTTTCAGAAATGCCCTAACTATATTGTACTGTCTAATCAATAGATCGATCTAGTGAATACCCATTCTAAAAATTAAGTTACAAGTATTTTAAGGTCAGGGAAAACATAGAGAAACATGGTCCAAATAATGACAACAAAATCTTTCAAAAACGAATTTTTATTTTTTTAGATTTGCCATGCCCAACAGAATTATTTCATTGAAAAACAGCAAATCTGAGGTTCAATTTTTTAAGTCCCGGATTGGGCTTTTAAGAATTTTCAGCCCCTGCTTAATATATGAGATTTATTGGTACACTCCTTGAGACGTACACGTTTCCCATTTGAGCGTTCCTGCATCGTTTATGGTGCATTTTCACAACGTTTTACGTTCGTTTAAACACATGATAGAAACGCTCTTTTAAACGCACAATAGAAGTGTTCGTTTAAATGTATGCTCCAAGCGTGCATTTAAACGAACACTTCTATCGTGTATAAATGCACAATAGGAGCATTCGTTTAAATAAGTTCAAATAAATTTCACATCTTAAAGACACGTGGTATACTTATATTGTCTTTTTACTCCAATATCTATATATTGATGCAAGGTTTTTAATGATTTTTTCCTGTTGATTTTCCCTCTAATGAACCTTTTGTGTCATATTAAGCAATCGACATAAAGGGCTAGCTTATAAGGGTTATCTCATATACTAATTGACATAATGAAAGATAAACACTTGAATTATAATACATCTGTATTTCAGCAATTAAGGAGCTATACCAGTGCAGCATGATACAACCACAGCATATTTACAAGAAAAAACTTACACATACATGGACCCAATTATATGTTTATTCAAACCTATTGAAGTGTTCTCTGCAGAAAGAGCTTAGAAATCTTTTGAAATCTAGACTATACATAAATACCTTTTCACAAATATATTATACTCCTTGGCAAAATGGTCCAGTATCCTCTAAAATTTTATAGTTTGAGTTTAAAATTCAATATCTTTTGATGGATATATGATATTCATATGTTCAAGTGACTTTGATTTCTGGCCCTTTATTGGCTTAAAGGCCTCTTTTTAGCTCACCTGGCCATAGGCCATGTGAGCGTTTACCATCACTTGGTGTCCATGGTCATCATCTGTCGTCATTAACAATACTTCGAACATTTTCTTCTCTGAAACTACTGAATGGATTTGGATGAAACTTATTATGATTATTTTTAGATTATCCTGCACAAAATGACTGTTTCAATTTTTGATCTGTTCAAAAACATGGCCACCATTACTAAAATTAGAACATATTTGCCAGACAAAGGGTCAAGAAACAGTAAAAAATGCCGGTCATTGACAGACAAATTTTGCAAATGACCGATAACCATTCTCCAATATCGGACATAAAAAATTTGCCAACCCTTATAAATTACTGTCTGGGTGATTTTTTAGTGTACCTGTCTCCTAATCGTTTATTGGAAATTAATTGACAGGCTGGGTCAATATTAGCCGATGTGCAGCCACCTGTGGTTGTGATTTACCTGTTACTGATTAGTTGATAAATAATCAACATTTTCTTTCAACTCAGAATTTTTTGGCTGCTTGCTGATGTGATGAGATATGATGTTTTGTTTACATGCTTGAACTTCCACATGTAGTTGAAACCAAATTTGTTCACTTGTTCAGATATTTTGTAAAAGACAGAGTATGTGATGAAATAACACAACATTTATTTTTAAATAACTACAAAAAATTTTTTTTTTTAAGCTAGTTAATTCTCGATCTGACCTTTTAAAAGAATGACACAAACGTCTGCTGAAGTTTGATAAAATGACCGAAGGGGCTGTCAAAGAGCAAGACAGCAGTTTTTTGCATATATCTCCAATACCATTAGGTTTAACCAAATTCTGACAAGGATAAAAGTGTTCAGCGTGATGAGATCTATTTGTGATGAAATTTTGGTGAAGATCTGTTGACCCATGTTAGATTTATTGCCCTTTTTTGACGTTTTCTGCTATATTTGATGTTATCACTTTCAAAAAACTTCTCCATAGAAACTACATTACAGAATTCAATGAAATTTGGCATAACGGATTTTTAGGACATCCTAAACAAAATGACAGTTTCGATTTTAGATTGGTGAAAAAATTTGGCTGCCATTAGTAAAAATAGAACATAAGGGTCAGCCAGCAGTTTTTTGCATACATGTATATCTCCAATACTGTTAGGTTTAACCAAATTCTTACATAGGGTAAAAGTGTTCACCATGATGTTGGAATTATTGCCCTTTTTGGACCTTTTTGCAGTTTTTGATGTTGATACTTTAAAAAAATCTTCTCCTCAGAATCTTCTGTACACCATGAAAGTAGGTATTACTGTTTTTTTGGGTATCCTGCACAAAATGACCGTTTGAATTTTTGATTGATGAAAAAAACATGGCTGTTGTTACTAAAGACAGAACTTTGCAAATAGCTCAAAAACAGTTGAATTCAGCCAAATTCTGATGGAGAGTGATCTTGATCACCATCAGTAGAAGGACCTTTGCCAAAATTTTCAAAACGATTTGTTGCCTGTTTGTAGGATTTATAGCCCCAGAATCAGAGATTTTTGTTGTTGGAATGTTTACAACTCTCGGGAACCAACTGCAACAAAATTTAGCAAGAAGCTTCCAGGATTGCTTACCTCGTTAAATTTTTGTTTATCAAGGGCAATAACTCTAACAAGAATGTTCTCCAACAATTTTGACTCCCCAGACTTTAGTAAGACTTATCATAAGGATCATTTCAGCAATTGAAAGTTTCATACTATCTGTTAGTTTTCAAGATACTGACTGAAAACTGCTAAAAATGTAATTTTTTGCATTAAAGGGCAATAACTCTTACAGGGAGTAGTCTGACAACTTCGATACCTGGAGACTTCTGTAGGCCTTATAATAAAAATCATTTCAGCAATTGCATGTTTCATTTCATCTCTCATATTTTGAAAGATGTTGGCTGAAAATTGTGAAAAAAAAGTCATTTTTCACCTCTCAAGAGCAATAACACCTACATGGAGTCGTCTGACAACTTTGATCCCTCAGAGATTTTCGTAGACCTTCTAATTAGGATCATTTCAGCAATTGAAAGATATTGGCTAAACCTAACTGTTTTGGAGATGTATGCAAAAATCTGTTGACTGACCCCGTTGTTCTATTTTTAGAAACTGCGGCCAAGTCTTTTTAACCAATCAAAAATCCAAACGGATACCCTGAAAAACAAAAATACCAACTTTCAATGAATTCTGTACAGTAGTTTTTTAGAAGAAGATTTTTGAAATTGAAAACAGCAAAAAACGTCCAAAAAGGGCAATAACTCCAACATTTGACAACAGATTTTCACCAATATGACCATAGATAGATCTCATCATGGTGAATACTTTCCCTTTTTCAAAATTTGGTTGCAAAAGTCTGCTATCTGACCCCTATGGTCTATTTTTAGTAATGGCGGCCAGGTTTTTTAACCAATCAAAAATCCATACATCATTTTATGCAGTAATAAACCTAAGGAACAATCATCTTAAGTTTCATCCAAATCCTTACAGTAGTTTTGGAGGAGATGTTTGAAGAATTGTTCACGATGACAAATGACGACCACAGATACCAAGTGATGGCAAAAGCTCACATGGCCTACAAAATTCATTTCTTTCAGGATCTCCCCTATAATCTGATCATATAAAATTTTTCACAAGTCAAAAAAACATGAAAATGAAAGTTACCCATTATTAAAGATAAACATGATATTCTAAGTTGACAGACAGTATACAATGTAGCATTGATTTTTTAGGCAGCCATTTGAATGAAATGACTGTCATTTGGCAAAATGGTCTGTTTCTAGTAACGGCAGCCATGTTTTTTGCCAGATCAAAAATCCCCACACAAGGAACATTCATGCAAAGTTTGTTTACAATCCTATTAAGTAGTTTCCAGGGCATAATCTAGGATTCAATGAATAGGAGAAGTGACTTCTCCCTTCCAGGACTGAGTCTGGAATGGGGACAAATCATACTTCACCGCTAGAATATTTTTTCGCATTGATATGACCTTGATATCTCAAGGACATGTATTCTAACAAATAATAAACAAATAAGTTGAATATTGTAATTCGACTTTCTACACTTGGAAGTTAATAAGTAAATGTATTATAAGTAACTGTAATTGAATATAGAAAGTGATCAGATGGTCATTGAGAACTTGTTTCTTGAAGTAACATGTTCTTAAAGTCTAAGAATGGTCTGTACTTTCATGTGGTCTCTTCCTGAAAAAAAAAAATATATATATATATATATATAAATCAACTCTGTTCTGACATAATGATGAGTACACTTGCATTATAATTGATACAAAGCACAAATCAACCTGCACAGACATGTGCATGTCCATGTATGTTTACATGTTTAGTGGGATTATTTTCAAATAATTGATAGTTATAATTTAAATTGAAAAGTGAATGACTGCATCTTGATATGGCAGTCTGTTATCCAATAAATTTCCCTGATTTTTGTTAAGAAGTGATTATTTATCAACTACCCAAAATAATATAATATGTCAAAAACTGACCATCATAATTTCCGGTTGTTTGACACTGCCATTTTGAGTTAGAATTGGATTTCATGAACTTTGATCAGCAGGACTAAAAGCTGCAAAAGCACAATAAAATCTTCCATCTTATACAAAAAAGATATTTAAGACCGATAAATGCAAATAAACCTACATGTTCTTCATAAAACACGAAAACAACTGTTCTACAAATCATCTAGTTGAGTTGGTTAATCAAATTGTCAATACATATGTAATTTTATATTGGCCCTGTTATAGGTTTCAGTCAAAAATATTGGCCTCGACAGCCTTATTGGCTCTTGGCGATGCCTCGGGACCAATATGACAGACCTCAAACCTATAACAAGGCCAATAGGAAATTACATACCTTTTAACTTATATTATAGTTAGCTTAATTACCCTTTTTTTGGCCTTATAAAAACAAATTGTCACTTCAGACGCGCATGCACTTATACACACAACTATGATCCAAGATGAACCTACCAATAATTAATTTTCTTTTAAAACCATTGAAATCACTGCAAGAGTCTCTCTATGAGTAAATAAATTAATTGTTGTCATCAAATTAAATATTTAATCAAGGAACACAAAATATACATGTACCTTACCTTTTGTGATTGTTTTCCTTTGATTTTGAACTCAATAAGTTCATGTTTCATTCAAATATGTTCTTCTGGTTTTATCCATTATCAAAGTCGCTAGATGGGGCGAAATATCCCCTGGATTGCTTGGAACTGATGACAATTAAGTGAACTTCTTCCAATTCAAGTTTTCTCTTTGTTACAAAAATTGCCGCCATTTTGGTTGTTTATTACCTGGAAGGTCTCTCTTTGGTCAAATTTCACAGCAATTTCACTTCTCTTAAAAGAACACAAGCTGGCAACTTTTCTTTATTTTCAAAAATTCTTGGCGACTAAAATCTACATTTTGCTGTCTAGATTATGCCCTGGTTTCGGAGGGAAGGATGTTTGAAAAAGTTAACGGACTATGACAGATGGACGACAGAAACATAGTGATGGCAATAGCTCACAATGCCTTTCGGCCAGGTGAGCTTAAAATAGCAAAACAAAGTTGAGAAAGGGCAATAACTCCAACATGGCTAAACAGATTAACACGATAAATTGACCACAGATAGATCTCATCATGCTGAACACTTTTACCCAATGTCAGAATTGGGCTAAACATAACGGTTCTGGAGATAAATACAAAAAAAAAACGGTCTGACCCCTACTTTCTTTTTCCAATTATAGTGGCCATGTTTTTTTTTTATGAATCAAAAATCCCCACAACTGTTCTATACAAGATACCCAAAGGAACAGTCACACCAAGTTTGGTTCCAGTTGGTCAAGCAGTGTCAGAAGAGAAGAGTATTGAAAAATTGTTAACAATGGTGAACACCTTCGGCCAGGTGAGCTTAAAAGGTGGCAACAAACATCATTTGTTAATAGAAAATAACAAAAATGCTTACAATGGATGCCAAAACCCTTGAAAAATTGCAAGAAGTCCTTGTTTTAACATGAAACCAAGTAATTTTCTGAAAGTCATGTTTAGGAAAAAGAAGCAGGCAACACCTTTTAGTATTTTCTAGTCGTTTAGAATTCCCCACCCTCTTACAGCTGTAAACTGTCTTGTAATTACACTATTTCTGACTGTCTTAAGGTCAATTTTGCTGCTGGCATTTACTCTTGGTCAGTAAAAAATATGGTAGGTTTATTACAGAGTTCTCCCCATAATTTTGGAATAGCACAGTGCTTACTGTCATAGCACAGCTCTTTTCATCTTCAACCAAAATTATAGCACAGCGCCCATAGTGCATTTTAACTAAAAATAATTACTGATAGCACAGTGCTAAGAAATTAAAGCACTGTAAAGTACAGTGCTATAATGGCCTGGGGAGAACACTGTATTATCCATGTATCTCACTGACATAATGGTGCCACTTTGCATCCCACTTCATGCACTGACAAAAAGGGTGTATTCAACTCGCTCCTACAAGTGAGAAAGCTTACCAGATGCTTCGGCATGGTCGGGTGTTTCTATGGGTCCATACGGCTGAATTGAGAATCAGAAGTACAATGTAGCAGTTACTCTATCATAACACTGATGAAAATCAATCCGGCACCTGAAAGTACATTTGAATTTGTGAAACAAATGTTTAAATTCATTAGAAATATCATGTGCACTTACTATAATGCATTGCATGGTCACAACAACTACATCTTACAGCACAGTTAATGACTCCTATGATGTTTCTTGTGGTGCAGCTTAATACAACTGCAGAGGTTAAACAGTTCAGGCAAATATACATGTAGGAACAATATTCAATCTCTGTACAGCTATATTTTGGATTGTGAAGAAATGTTTAGCACAACATAAGCATCTGGATAGAAAGGAAAATGTTCCAAGAACTTCAAAATTTGAAACTAATTATTATACAAAAGAAATAAGTAATTTAAACATGTACAAAGTTTCAGGAAATGATTAATTTCAATAAAGGTCCCTATTTCTAAATGGTTTGGACCACACCACTAAAATCAATCAAAATATTTTGGGTATGAATCCTTTTAGTATGTCATTTTCATTGATATTCATACAGTTTGACTGAAGTTACATGCATTAGGACTTTTTCTACCTTTGATTTACTGTCGATTATCTCCCCTATTCCCAATGACAAAAGTGTCTTTTTTTCCCAAAATTCATCAACAATTTCCCAACTGAAGCAACAATATGAAAGTTTTCATGTGATTTGTCTGTTGGTGTAGCTAGTTGAAATGGACATGTATCTAAAGACATGATTCATTTCAATGATTGTGGCGGCTAAAATCTGAATGATCTAAAAAATTTAGTCATGTCATTAAAAATTCAGCATGATCTGTTTTTGTACATATTTATAATTTGTTGATGTGTTATTTTTTATTCACAGCTCTAACTCCTATGAGTAAGAGATATCATGTAGAAACATTACTTTGTGTTTTTAGCAAGTAATAATGCTATCTTTTGTTACTTTTGATTTTAGTTATTTATGTTCTTTGTTGTGTATGTCTGTTTTCCATGTCTGGTCTTTGTCCCTGCATAACATTCTTTTGATTACCGCTATAACCTTGGTTCCCTTGATTACTTTTTTTGACACTTTTAAATGGATAATAACTATTAATCATCATAAATAAAACACTTTGAAAATTGAATTGATTGTTGCAATTTGATTCAAGTGTCGGACTTGTAAAAACAGTCTGGTGATGCTTTTAGTTTCTAACAGTTTTAATAATTCAGTGGCTTTTCCAGAAATAAAAGAAATAACAAATGTAATTACAGGTCCCAAGATATCTACACAATGTGTACATAAGAACTGTAAAGTAGAAGGCTTTAATCAGGACTGATAATATAGTCAGTAATAATTATAAGTTACAGTATTATGTTCGAACGAGGACAAGAGAGCGACCTCAGTCAGTTGTTTTTGACCCCTAAAATGCTTCAAGTTATCTCTTATGTCTGAGACAGTTTTTATTCAAAGTACATTTCAAATACAACCTACAAATATCATTATTTTCATGATAAGTTGCATTAAACTATTTCAAACTCTCACTGATGCTGATCGATGTTTACTCCCATATAAATATAATTCCTTGACAAACTGCACACCAATATAGTAGTCTATTTTTAGAAATTTTCATGAACACATTGTTTAAATGTCTCTGATGTGTTTCTGGTAATCAAATGGACTTCAATTAATTAAAACTCAAAACAGGACAGATACGAGTATGTATAAACCGAAATGTCTTTTTTTTATGATTTTAATGTTTTATTTGATAATCGTTAATACCACATTAAAGCAGAGGACGCTTACCCTACCGGTTCACCTGGTCCATGCTCCCAGTTTTTAGTGGAGTCTGAGTTGCTCATTTACTTTTGCTACTATGTATGTATGATTTTAGTTACTTTATCTTCTTTGTGATGTATGACTGTTTTCCATGTCTGGTCTTTGTCCCTGGATTACATTCTTTTGATTACCGCTATAACCTTGGTTCCCTTGATTACTCTTCCAATAGTCTCACCCCATGCAGGTTCGGGTGTCATCAAATAGGCCTTCAGCAGCGCTAAGCTTGTTATAAAAGGCGACTAAATAGTGCTTAGAACCCTAGCCGGGGGCTAAGGCCCTCTGCTCATAGAGTAAGTGGGTTGTGTGCCCCAGGTGGTGGAATGGGGTACCCATGTCATGTTACATGCTGGAGTTGTCAGGCTATAATAAGGAAACCCTGACTGCAAACCATAGTGGTGCACCGAGTTGGGAAATATGCCATGTTCATCGCATGTTAAAGAACCCTGCTGTAGTATTCGATGGGAGTAGGAACCTTTGCGCTCCGCCACAGGAGGTTAAATTGCCTGACCCTACCAATCCCTCTCTTTTTCTAGTGGTAAAAAGATTTGTCGACCCTATTATCCTTGTGCCCTATCCTTTTTTTCATTTCATCATCATCATCATTTCATGTTCATTTTATCATCCATTGTATGTTCATCGCCTGAATATAGCTGAAAAATTTCTGCTCGGGCGTTAAACCCCAATAATCAATCAATCAACTAATAGTCTCAACTGCTGTGTTATAATAGCAACAGCTTTGATTAAAGCTGAACAAATCAAATATTGATTATCATTGTTGGCAAAATCAATAAGATTAAAAAAGCTAAATGATTTCTGTATTTTTTTTTTAAATGAAAACTTTTCATTTAATAAAATATAGGAAGTATCAATAGTTCAATGCAATTTGATAAAGATCAATGTGATCGGAGTGGGAGGAAGACAATCTTAATTTATACAACAATGTTTTAACAATCTCAGCAATAGTCTGACAGAGAAAAAGCAGTTCAATTTGCCTAACTTTTATGAAAATGCCATGGATGGAATCCCAAAAGTTCTAAAGAATTGTTTAATGAAACAATTCAATCGAAAACGATGTTTTAACGTCTAAGTTCTTCTTGTTAAATTATGAAGAACTTGTTAAATGCACATGGTTTAATGGCATCAACAAAATGACCACACCTACCAAGGTTTTAATTTCTCTAGAGGTGTGGACAAGCCTACGTAAGGGAGAACTTGGTATAATTGAAATAGACAATAGACTGAAAAAATTGTTGATTTCTATGTTGTAGCTAGTGCTATTAGCAAGCACCGCAAAGCGGTGTGAGCTCTACTGTTATTACGTGTACTGTTTAAATTTCCCTTAAGGTTCCCCAATATACTAACGAAAGAAAAGTCACAGTCCCAGAATAGTGTTATATCTAGGATTAGAAAAGGGCATGGTAATTTTTTTTTTTCAAAAGTCACTTTTTGTCGCGATGTTTGATTTTTAGGGCACATTGATTTGTTTAAAACTTGTTATACAAATTAAAAAATCAAAGACACATCTGAATTAAAACATTTTTATTAGAACTAAAACTTAATTTCAAAAAGTCACATACTTGCCAACTTTTGAAAATAACAATGAGGGTGTTTACAATACATAGGACATGTGAATCAACATTTTCGGGACATATTTTGCAAACTGCATGGGTTTTACTGTAGTAATGTACCAATGAGACAATCACTAGCATTAAAGGGCCTTTTACAGTTGAACAAATTTTACATGCACTATAGTCTATAATATATTATAAGTTTGTTTTTGTGTTTGATTCCTCCAACCCATTTAAAATTCCTGTTTATTTTTCGAATTCCCAAAAAATGCGCATTAAACAAAAAAATGAAAATATCCGATGAAAACATGAAAGAGTAACATAAAATGCGTGGTATAATGTTATAAAACTACCCTGTGGCTCTGGTATTAGCGTCGGTTTGGTTTTTGTTTGTTTGTTTGTTGGGGTTTAACGTCCGAGCAGCAATATTTCAGCTATATTCAGACGATGAACATGAAATTGATGATGAAATGAACATGAAATGATGAAATGAAAAAAGGGATGGGACACAAGGAGAATGGGGTCAACAAATTTTGATTGTCACTGGAAATAGGGAGAGGTGGGTAGGGTCAGGCAATTTAGCCTCCTGTGGCTGTGGTGGACCCCTATGGTTCCTACTCCGGGAGAATACCACAGTAGGGTTCTTTAACGTGCGAGGAACGTGGCATCTTTCCCAACATGGTGCACCACTATGGTTTGCGGTCAGGTTTTCCGTATTATAGCCTGACAGTGACAACCCCAGCATGTAATACGCCAGGGGTACCCCATTTCACCACCTGGGGCACACATCCCAATTGCTCTGTGGGCAGAGCGGCCTAGCCCCCGGCTAGGGTTCTGAGCACTATTTAGTCGCCTTTTACGCCAAGCTAAGCGCTGCTGCAGGCCTATTCTTTTAACACCCGGACCTGCACGGGGCGCGTCGGTTTGGAACTGTTAGTGTAACGTTCATAGTAAATGTGAAGTGCGTTTTCTATGCAAGTTCATTTCAACAGGAAAACCCAGACTGGCAAATAACCACTTTACCCAGGACAATTCTGTGAAGCTTCGTGTCTGCTGCTTACAAATTTCTGATTTTTGACGATCACTGTGGAGCTGGTGTTATATGGCGCGTGCAAACTAGTACTTGCAAAATCCGAAACGAAATCAAAGCGAAACGAAACGAAATTAAGGCTAGAAACCACTAATTCCACTTCCCATAGGCTTCAATGCTGATTTCACAATATTCAATGGCTTCTCTGGATTAGTTAGGTCTCAGTATCGTATTAATTTTCCCATAGACTTCTTTAGTGAAGTGCATATTTTTTAGGATTTAAAAAAATATACATGTTAACTGATTCAATAAAACATTCACTTATGTAGCATTTCTAAGGACATCTAAAAAAAGTTTGGCATCTTATAGTGCGATATTTGCTCAATTTAATATGTCATTGTTACTATCTATTGACAAACATTTGTTTGTAGAGAGGCAAAAAAAAATGCACTATCTTTTTATAGCCTCCATGTTTTGAAGTACACCCGCTCATGCAGGGATACCAATGCGATACTGGAACCTATTACTAATAAACATTTCAATATAATCATAAAAATGGTTTTATTTCTTCAACAGTATTCATGTTCATACTGAAAATCCAGAAAATCACTGCCCTGCTACAAACATGAGTTTTTTCTATTCAAATTTTTATACAGTATGCTTCCGATAAGATGAACATAAATGATTTTGGGCAGGGGAGTGGACTGCTATTCCAAGTAGCATGGCCATGTGAATGGTATAGTCCGCATTAGATGTGATGAGCATGCCTATTTTAAGAAGGAATGCTCCATGTGAAGTAGTTTGGTTATACTAAGAATACATGCACTTGAATGCCAGTCTCCTCAACAAACCTGGCTGTCTTCTGTAGGTCATCCGCATGTCCATACAGTTTCTCTGTAATGGGTTGGGTTTGGTTTATCCCATATCATCTCTCTCTGTGCCTGGTGTAACTTGCACGTCTGCAGAAAGTGTTCTGTATTCTGCTATGCTTCTAAACAGGGACACATAGGTGATGGTATGACATTTAAAACTCTGTACAGATGTTGGTTGAGCCTGTTGTGTCCTATCCTGAGCCTGAAGATTGTAGTTTAGTTCAGATCGTTTTATTTGATGGTAGCTATCTTGCTTCTGAGGGGTTTTGTGCAAAGACTTGATGATGGTCTTCATCTCTGTGTAGCAGACAGGATTTTCATCTTGCTGTTGTTGAGCGCCTTCTTTTGCTAGCTTATCTGCTTTTTCATTTCCGATTATTCCGCAATGTGAAGATATTTACTGTATGGCAGTTTTAAGGTTCACTGGCGCCTTAAAAGCAGATAACCTCGGGTAGCTGGGGCTCGTAAACCTTGGAGGTTAGCCCATCTAGGAGCAGGAAAACTCTGATCTAAAACCACCGCTGCCTTGCGGCTAAACCCTTCGACAGGGAAAGGCTTCAGAAAACAACCTCGAGAAAAATCCAGAACCAGGAATCTGTAACTTTCTTCCTGTACTTCCAGGAACAGAAGTTTTGTTCAAAAGCTAAGGGTGAGGTAACCTCGACAGAAGATGTAGAGTACTGAAGACGGGGGTGTTGGACGATACAGCGCCCTCGAACAGACCACAACACCACGCACAAACAGCCAAAATGACACTTGAAACCATAAAATGTGATGACCATGTATTTTTTGGTAGGTATGTGCTATTCGAAGTAGTATGGCAATTTTAAGAGTACCGTCCTAATATGTTGTGATGGGCGTGTTTGTCTTTAGTTTAAAAGTACTAATTTAAGTAGCATGGCTATGTTAAGAATATGTTATGAATCAGATCAGTATGTATGCTTTGGGTAGAAAAGTACTATTTCAAGTAGTATGGCCATATCAGGAGAAGAGTTCAAATAAGATATGGTGAGCCTGATTGATTTTCAGTAAAGACATGTTATTTAGAGTGGTGTGATCAAAAGTGCATCATAAGCTGTGATGAACAAGTACAATTTATTTCTGGTTTTAAAGAGCTATTCCACGTAGTCTAGATATGTTAAAATTAGTTACAAATCAGACGTAATGAGCATGTATAATTAGGTAGGAAAGTGCTACTTCAATGGTTACGGCCTTATTAATAGAAAAGTCGTCATCACATGTGGTAGGCATGCATTTCTTTTGGATAGGTAAATCCGGTTTCAAAATGTATGCCCAAGTAAAGAGTGCATTCCGAATCAAATGTGATGAGATTGATTTTGTGTATGAAAGTAATTTTTGTATTTTTTTAAGTAAAGTATGGCACTTTAAAGAGTATAGTCACTTTAGGCTGGATCATATTAAATGGACATGTATGTTTCGCTTAGGAAAGAGCTATTTCAACTAGCATGGCCATGTTTACATTACAGCAGAATCAAATGTGATCAGCAAGAATGTTTTGGGTAGGAAATTGATATTTCACATAGTGTGTCTTTTTAGAACATACAGACTGCATCAGATGAGCTTGTTTGATTTGGGTAGGATAGATCTATCTCTCATAGTGTGGCTTTGTTATAATAATAGTACGAAACAGATGTTATAAGCACAAGTGGTGTGGGACGGAAAGTGCCGTTTCAAGCAGTATGGGCATGTTAAAATTTTTTTACAGATGATTTTGAATACATATGGTCAATTTATCGGGTAACTGTAGGAAAAAAACTTGCAGGCGCCACTATATGCTGAACTACCTCCGAGTTCTGTTTATAGTTAACTTGCATTCTAAACATCTGACTGAAATAAATCCATATTTTTTAAATTTACTTCCAAAAGAAATTTTCCGTCGAATTGAAAGCCCCTGTAAACATGAATTAACCATGTCCGTATTCTATAATGTCGAATACTTGTTTTGTTTTGCTTTTTTGCAGTTTTTTTTTTTGTAAGTCATAAAATAAAAGATTGCAATCTGCGAGATGCGTTTGCAGATTATGGGAGTTGCTAGTCGACGCAGTGCGAAGATAAAAGAAATAAACCCCCGCTTGCTACCACACCAATCAAACCCTATCGCGACAAGATGTTTATTAAAATCTCATTGTCAGGTCGAACGTATTACGTTTCGCATATAAATGATTTTTTATCTTTAAAACCATTAATAAAAGCTTCTATTAAAGTTTTTGATCATACCATCAAACCAATTCTCCTATATGGTGCTGAGATATGGGGATATTTTAACCCATACAAAACTAGACTTAAAAAGGAAGTTTTACCACTCGATGATATATACCGAAGACTTATATGTGAAAAACTTCATGTAAAATTTTCAAAATTTATTTTGAGTGTTCATAAAAGGTCAACAAATTTAGCAGTATTGTCAGAACTAGGTCGCTTTCCACTTCACTTTGATATTATCAAATCATTGATAAAATATTGATATGGACTAGAAAATTTACAGTCGGACTTTCCATTGCTTCAACAGGCCTATGCAGAATCCAAAAATGTGTTTAGACAAAATAAACCCTCATGGTATGGATCAATAAAATACATTATGAACATTGTTCAGGATATAAAAGATAGTATAGCAAACATGACTCAATGCTCATTTGAACGAATCTCTAAACTGATCCTTTCTCAGCACTATAGAGAGACATGGGTAAGAAATTTGAGAAAGAACAATGAAGGCAAACTTAATGTATATGCTAAAATTAAAAACAATTTTGGGCTAAAGAAATACTTATCTCAAGTAAATTTTTAGCAAAGGAGAAAAATTACAAAGCTGCGCATCTCATCTCATAGACTAGAGATAGAAACAGGGCGTTATCATGGCATTCCTAGACAAAATAGATTATGTCGCAGATGCGCCTCAGGAGAAGTAGACGATGAAGTACATTTTCTTTTTTCATGCTCATGAAATAAAACAGAGAGAGATATAATATATGAGTTAATAATATCTACATGTCCACATTTTATTAACCTCAGTGATGAAAACAAATTGATATGGATCTTAAATTGTGAAAACTCTATTATTTTATCTGGTTTAAGTGATCTTGTTATATCAAGTGGGCAACGTGAGCTTTACCATACATGTATCGTCTGTGCGAGACTCAGTTGTAAAAATAATAAAGGACATTAAAAAGGGGGGTCCACCCGGATGAAATTTTTACCTCTCAAGTGCAATATTTTTTATTTATAATTAAGCAGCAAGCAAAATCACAATTTCTATTTGAAAAATGTTAATTAATAGGGGAATTTTTTTTCAATTAATGCGTAACTTGAACAATTTTTTTCGTCAAAATTCCAACACAATCCCGCTCTTTCCCTCGCTCTCAAAATGGTCAATAACTTTATAGGACTTTGCAATACTTAACATTTTCATCTATCAACATCAATATCAGTTTTGGCCTGTCAGATCAAGTACCGGAAATATTACAGTTCTCCACGGATGGGATGGTGGGAATATTTTACAGATATCATGTGACGTAAACAAAATTCAGACGACAGCTGCTAATTCAAAACAAGAAAATGATTACCTATCCTAAGGTGAAAGGAAGGTGAAACCTTTAAACGCTCCTGAAGAAACATTATTTCAAAGAACCTTTCTGGCCTTTTTATAAATTAATTTTGTCAGCACTGATATACTTTTCTTAATATGAGCAATTTTGCAAATTCTGGGTTCGACAAATAATGCAGTATATTTCATTCTGTATAATTCATGTCTGAAACCTCTTCTTCATATACCTCCAACTATTCCTATTATATTGAAGACTATCACTTACAAATTTCTCAGAAATCAACTAAATTTTATAGCATGCAGAACAAACTAACAAAAATGAAAAAAAAGTGCTTTAAAAAAAGCAGCATTTTTTAAATTTACCATAATCAGTCAATCAATGCATAGAGCAAAACTTGAGATGTATTTAAAAGTAAAAAAGAGGACAAAAAAAAAAACAAAACAAAAAAAAACTTGACAACCATGCAGCATTGCTTACCTTAAAAGTGCTGTTTATGCTTTTGATGATCCAGTTACATGCTTGACATTGGCTGTTAATGGCAGACCTTAGGGCATGCATGGAGGCAGGGATTGAATTTAAAAAAAAAATGTCTATTTTTTTTGTTTTGTTTTGTTTGTCTGAGTTGAACTTATATATGTGTAGAATTCCACACACAAATATTAACATTTCTAATATGTGTACTAAAATTAAATAGCAAGTCTATACTCTTAAATTTCATCGCCCCTGGAATGGTATATGTTGTTATAGCTGAGGCATATATTTATTTAATTTTTTAAAAATTTATAATATACAAAAAAAAAATGGTTAGAAACTGGTATGTTTCAAACCACAAAAAAAAACATTTATTTAAAGAAATAAAAAACTGTAACTTTTCAATTATTTTTATTCAACTCCTGCTTCAAACTCATAGGTAATTATGTTTTTATTAAAGTGTGTTTTTAGAAATATAATATTGTTCATTGTAATCAAAGATGTTCAGAGACTGGTATGTCTCACACCAATGACATAACTATTGGTTTTATTTCTTACTTGTAGTATCAAATAATGAAATACATTTAAGTACAAAAATGTCCATGAATTCAATATCTAAAAATATAGAACTGGACTGACTTTTAATTTATTTGTATAATGGTACATTGCACATCACTGTCTTCTTTGTTGGTGTCATCTGAAACCTCTTTAATTTCATGCACTGTACATAATTAAATATTTGTTGGTTTATAAAATTTTAGTTCTGAACTACAAAAGGAAGATTGACAACTGGTTATGACAATTATATTCTATAGAATTTAACAATGAATATATGGAAGTTGATGTACACCATATCTCTTTCCAATCATACCACCAGATGCCACACCCCAAAAAGTTTGGGATTAATTTTGAAGGTTGTGAATGAAATAATTAAGGAATTACATGCTTAAAAAGGGTTACTCTGATTCTGGTGAAATTCTTATCCTGTATAAAAATTCTTATCTCAATAAAATTCAACGCTGTGTCAAGTTTGAATGGTAAATCTTAACTAGCTCCGTTTGTTTTAGGTTAAACATCTGTAATAGCATAAAGTTACCCCCCCCCCCACCCCCACCCCCACCCCCTTTGCAAGCCTTTTTTTTTTGTTTTATGTAACAATATTGTTTACATATCTAAATCAAAATTGTTCCACCAAGTACCAATTAAATTATTAAAAAATAATGCTTTTTCTAGTTCCAATTTATGAAATTTATATTAAATTTGAGATAATATACTATTTTAGTACAGTTTAAAAGTTTTCAAACAATGCTGTGAGTTCCAATTTTTGGGCATTCACAGTTATCAAATTTGACAAGACTAAAGTGTTACTAAATGAAATTTCTTAATTTTGTAGTTTGATTAAACCAATGTTGTGTGTAATCTGTCTAATTTCGCATGATTAATTCAAGAAGAAAGTGAACCAGTGTGGTACACATGCTATTATACCAGATATCTGATAAATAATCATCTGGATGTACACCATTGTACATGAAGTCATAACAAAATTTGGTGGACTTTCTTTTTTTGTTATTTTTCATGTGCGTTTTATGTTTAATGATAGGTTTATGCCAGCAAATATTTTTCATACCTCTCTTAGAATTCAACTCACAAATTTGGTCATTTAGGGCTGTAACATCCTGTTCAAGACTTTTTTGGGCCTCTGCAATATCCTCATCACTAAACCAGCTCTTAGTAAGTCGAAACCATCCAGTATGAACATAAAATTTGTTCTTGTTAAAATCTCTGTACTATGAGATTGAAGCAGGAGGAATGGTAGAAAAAATGACAGGAATTTGTCTCTCAAATAGATCTTTTAGCATAGCAGTATACTCTGATATAATGCTGTCAAAATTACTGCTTTCTCTGAAGTAAGATAACTCAGCCCCAAATTCATGTTTTATTTTGGTTGTAAGGTCACATAAACCAGCACAAAAAATAACAAATATTCGATCTCCTTTATCTAGAGAAATGGAATTAATTTCCATTCTTATATCCTCATAAATCTGGGATATAAGACCCCCATACCTGATTTTAATGCGAGTCCTGAAGTTTTTAAGAAAGGGTTTATGTAGGAATATGTAGTGTAATAATTTAGCCCCCCTAGAGGTGCATCCAGATATAAAGTAACTGGTCAAATAATTATGAACATATACATAATTTGCAAAAGCAGATGTTTTAGATTTGGTTGTTTTAGCCAGTGTGCAAAGTTAATTTTTTATTGCTATCCAAACCCCCTGAGAGGGTACAAAACTACAAAGATAAAAATATAATCATAAGAACTGTGAAATTACAATCTTAGAATAAGAAATAATAAGACCAAATAATTGTTACAATTTGACAATACACTACTATAAAATTAATTTCTTCTGACTTGATTATATGTGTGAATAATTGGGAATGTGAAAATAAAATAGATTTGGTATGTTTTAGAATAAATGCTATAGATTTGGTTAATCTAAGCAAGAGATTGGTACATCTTTCATATGTGTAAATAATTGGTAATGTGAAAATGATATACATGTAGATTTAGTGTGTTTTAGTAAGAGATTGGTATACCTCCCACTAAAAACAGATATTTCAATTATACAATGAGTGTTTAATACATATGATGATATAACTTCAAGTGGCTTTACATGATAACCCAATTCTACATTCAAAGGGTCAAAATAAAGGAATTACTGTACCGAGTCATTCAGTAAAAAAGTCATGTTGGTAAGAGATACATTTGTGGGACCATAATACCTCCTATCAGTGATGAATATACAAATACATGTTGGTAAAAAATGGTAAATCTCTTACTAGTGGTAAATGAAGAAAAATACATTGGTAAGAGAGTGATATATCTCTTTTAAGTCATGAATATGTAAAACATGTGGGTATGAGATTGGTATATCTCTAACCTATGGTTTAGTATGTATAAAATAATAGAAATTTATGTGCCATGTTCTTAATGATTAAGTTAATAATAACTTAAGGTTACAAATAATGTATCTCCAACAATTGGTGAATATAAATAACTTTTAATGTGTCAGAATGGTACACCCCTAGCAGTTGTTAATATAGGAAACCATGTTGGTAAGAGATTGGTATATCTCCTACCAGTTGTGGATATAGGAAACTATTTTGATAAGAGATTGGTATATCTCCTACCAGTTGTGGATATAGGAAAATATGTTGGTAAGAAATTGATATACTCCTACCAGTTGGGGATATAAGAAACTTTGTTGGTATGGGAAACACCAGTTGTGGATATAGGAAACACCAGTTGTGGATATAGGAAACTATGTTGGTAAGAGATTGGTATACTCCTACCAGTTGTGGATTTAAGAAACTATGTTGGTATGAGATTGGCATATCTCCTACCAGTTGTGGATATAGGACTTGACTTTTTATGAGCAACTCGGCGGGTGTTTCTAGAAAAGCAGAGGACGCTTACCCTACCGGTGCACCTGGTCCATGCTCCCAGTTTTTAGTGGAGTCCGAGTTCCTCATTTACTTTTGTTACTTTGTATGATGATCTTAGTTACTTTATGTTCTTTGTTGTGTATGTCTGTTTTCCATGTCTGGTCTTTGTCCCTGGATTACATTCTTTTGATTACCGCTATAACCTTGGTTCCCTTAATTACTCTTGCTATCTCCTTTGTACGAGCTGTAACTGTTGGAGTATTGACTGTGTGACAAATCCTATCCTGGTTTACAAGTACAGTTGAATGCCAGGCAAAATCAGGCTCACAATTACATGTATCATCTCCTGCTGACTTTGCTCTAGAAAGGGCAACAAATAATGCACCTGTATTCCTGGATTCAAATGACATTGAACCAGGATTTATGATAATATAATTAAAAGATTCCCCCTTCCCTATGGTCATGCCTTGGCATTTATGAATTGTAGTTGTCGACCCAAGTTTTAATGGAATCTGTTTTCTTACACAACAGTTACAAGGACATTCAATTTTTCTCTCAATAGGGAAAATAGGAACAACTTTTGGGTTTTATTCTATGAAAGCAGGACCTCTATAATTATCAAATTCAACCATAACAACAGATGGCAGTGCATTTTCTGGTCTTTTACCCCTACTGTGTACAATATAAATTATTTTTCCAACAGAGCCGTTAAACAAGCCATGTGAAACACACAGGTTAATTGGAAGCATCACTTTGGCAGACTTGCACAAGTATACTGTCCTTAGCAGACCACCTGATTTATCACTATCAGCAGACTTAGTGTGATAACCCCTATTTTGAGATTCTATTTTTACAATTGGGTGAGTTTCATTTAAATGCAAAAGTTTCAATTTATTATGACCCCAAACCTCAACATGTGTAGGAAAAACAAATAAACCCTTTTCAGACATCCTGTTTAGTATATCAGCTCCATATTTCATCTTTAAATTGTGCCATTGAAAATTTTGCAACCAACATGTTTGTAGAGAGGTAGCCTTATATTTTCTTAATGCCAATAGAACTTTCAACTGCTTTTGGTCTTCAGTCTGTCTCATGATTTGCTGTAAATGAACAGCACAGTTAAAATCATTCCAAACAAGAACCCCATGCATTGAAGCAGGTATTTTTCCAGATGAGTTGTATACTGGGGAATCTAAAACTGGAGGTAGCTGAACATCATCTCCAAAAAAAAAAAAACGACAACTGGTAGACCACCCCATGAGACATTACAATTTTTACCCTTTTCAACACCGTATCTACACATAAATTCCATCCAACCCAGAATTCATTTTAGAAATATCAACATTTGGAAGATTTAGTTGTGAATCATTTGTAATCAAACTTGATTCCTTAACCTCCTGAAGCCACGAAGCACCTTAATCTAAGGGATATTGGAATGAAGCTTCACTCCAATCAAAATCAGGACCCCATCATTATAAACAAAATCATTCTGACATTCATCAAATTCCTTGCATGGATGAATTAATTCCATTCATTCAGGTTGATCATCCATAACTGATTCTTTGTCATTTTCATTGTCATTGTCAGCACTAGTTTCATTTGCTTTTTGTTTAGCTCGTTCCACATCGGCTTTGACAAAGTTAGGGCAATCATTTGAATCTAAAAATAATTTCATTCTATCAACCCAAGAAATATCTTCAGTTTTAGTATCTTTTAAACTGCAAATTTGGAGTTTGTAAAATCAACATGCTTCTACAGTAGTTTTCTTCAAGAGGCCAAGATGCATTTGAATATCCTGTTAAAACGGGCACTTTTCCATTTTTGCAGATAAAGCTATAAAAAGATGAAACATCTTTATCGTCCCTCTGTAGATATATATCTAAAGGAGTATGTTTGTAACTTTTAAATCTGAGCCATCTTTTTGTAAAATGCGAGAACCAGATAAGCTTATATTTTGAAAACTATGACTTGATCTATATAGGGGCAATTTAGATAATTAATAAGATGCTTCAACAGCAGGGATGTCTCTTTTTACTGTATTCATCAGAAGTTTTGTACATAGAGATTTTGTAGATGAACTAGTGGTTTTATTATCACAATTTACAATGTTATGAAAAAAGTTCAACTATAGAACCAGTGGGTTGATAACCTTTGCAGGCATAGCCAGTAACATATTTTTCAACTCCTATGATTTCATCTACAGAGGGGTTGTCAGGGTCACTTCTAGAATGAATGAGAGATACATCCCCATTTGCTCGCCAACCTTGGGTATGGAATTTTGAATGCTGAACGAGGATTGGATGGTCTCTGGCCATTTCAAGCCTGAGAGAACCATATTTGTCAGTTTTCAGTGTTGGCGTATCTCTCAATTCTTTACCTGGGGAAGATTCACTACCAAATTCTATCCTACATTTTTTTGTTTTTCCCAATTTGGAAGTTAAGCAATAATCAGAACAACTATGTGTATTGAATCTATTGTAAGTAGTAAGTGATCTTCAAGTAAGGACTCTTGTGATGTACTTACATCCATTAATAACTTAATAAGTGAGTTTTTTTCCTCAGGTGGTTTAGGGGCAGTGCCTTCTGGAGGAGGCCAAAATTCTTTCTTGGGATTACCATCTGCATTTTTTCCAGCTGGATGAGATGCAGTAAGGCCAAATTCAGAGGCAGCCCAATCATGTAGTCTTGCAGCACATTTATCATCTGACAACCCTTCCTTTAAAGCCTTATTAATAAGAAAGTGTGGTTCTTGGTCATTTCGCCAACAGAGCCCATGCCAATGAACCATACCTCTTGACTTAGCAAATTCTTGCCTATACCAAAAAAATTTAACACCAAATGCTGGAGACATCACATCATGAAAGTAGTTAAGAGTTCTAATATCAAAGTATTGGGCAACAATGTGGGTGTGTTTTTGTAAAACATCAAAAAAGTACAGATATGTCTGATAAATCTCTTTCTTCACCAGTAGTTTCCTTTATATATATTGACAAAAGTCGTTTTAAGGGCTTAAAATGATATTCTGCACAACTACCTGTAGAAAAACACGATGGCAATCCCTTTTCTCATTTATTTGAACTGAATCAAAGCTCTTAACTCTTTTGCCCTTTGTGCCCAATACTGAGAAGTACCTCTTAATGATGCACCAAAATAAAGAATTTTTTTGGCAAAAGAATCATCACCATTTTAAATTTTTTCATTTAAATCAGAAACAGTCAGATGTTCATCACCTAGGTATTGATTGGCAACAAAACAACCACATTCAAGTGCCTTTTTTTCTGCTAATCATATTGTGTACAATAAATTTAAAATAAGGATGTTTTGCAAAACGCCCATCTTCAAGTAAGTGTTCAGCCCAATCTGCCATATATGTAACAGTTTTAGCAGGATTAATAAAAAATTCACCTGTACCATATGGAAAACGAGTGGGGAATGAAAGAGTACAAAAATATTGAGTTGTAAATTCTGACACTGGATCATTATTGCGAGTTGGCCATTGGAGGACAAAAGAACCTTTTTTTATTTACAAGTACTGTTTTTGGATTATTTTCCCCAAGAACATCTTTAACAATTTTATTTACTTCCTCTGAAATATTTACTTTGGGATCAGACAAAAGTACACCTGAATGTGTTGTTCCTTCAATTTCTCCTGGGTTAGTATGATCAGGAGCAGGTCCTTTATCTTTTTTCAAGGAACATGAGTCTTTATTTATTTCAACTGTTAAAATATTTTGTAGTTCACCATTTTCAGGGAGAGAATTTAATCTGTCCTCTCTGATTATAATATTCCTAAAACCTGGATTATTATTTTTTAAAAAGTGTAAAGCATTCTGAATTTTAATGCGACGAACTGTGTAGTCTTTTGAAATATCATTTTTACCAATTTTACGAACTCAGATAATTTTTATTTCACGAGGAAGTCGTGAGAATATTTGAGCAGGTTCATTTACCTCTTGGGGAAATCTTACAGAAAGAGTAATCAAGGGAAACAAGGTTATAGCGATAACCAAAATAATGTAATCCATTCATGTATCAACAGCAAGTAAAATTTGGGGAAATATGTTCTAAAATACCGTCTTCCATCCTGCAGGTTTTCTTACAATAACTCTTGGATGATTGGTATAAAATTTACCTAGTAACTGACAGCAGCTTATTGAAAAGTTTCTTATTTATTGTGTTACCTAACTGTCAAGTGTATGAAATCTTTTACCCATTATCTGATCTGTCGAGCACTATCTTGTGAATAGTTTTAACCTTTACAAGCAGTATCTTCTATTTTCTAAATTACTATACAGATGACCATGTTACTAGTACAATAATTGTATTAGTTATCAATACAATTTATTGAATGTCTATACAACACATCTGAATTTATATCTATTTCTTCTTGTTAGTGTCGGTCAAGGAGGAATAGGACAGATGTCTTGGATGAGGATCCCACCATCAATGCACGGTAAAAAAATCGAAATCATTTGTGATTGAAAGATAGAAGAAATGATTTTCTCATCAAATGGTAATCAGGAAGGCTCAGATCAAGATTAGAAATAAATTCTTGAAGCTTATGGCATAAAGTTATTCCAATAGTAGGTTGACAATGGCAATATATGTTCTTGTTTATAAGAGATGGTTCAGATATACCCTATGTCTTTTATTTTATTTTTTTTTAAAGTTTGGTTAAATGAATGATTGCAAGTCTTTTGTAGATTTTATTTGTTTACATATCATGGTTTGAATTTGGAACGATAACTTAGTATTTACAATTTAAAATCAATCTCTAGCTTAGTACCTTTTTTTTAAAAGTGTTGTTTAATGCTTAATCTTTCTTTATCACCAAAACTTTTTCTTTTACTTACTTATTGAAAATTGACAAATTTGTTTCCCAGTTATAGGGTTTATAGCTATAGTTCATTGTTTGTAATGCATTTTATTACTTCTACTGCTTTTAGGCATTTCGGTCCTTTTATTTGAGAAATATTACTTTTGGATAGATTTAAAAACTCAAGTTCTCCATTTCTTACAAACAGAAATAGGTTAACAGGCATTTTGTATTCTATTGAATATCTGGAATTAGATACTGTAGTTGATATAGGTTCTAAATATGGATACATTCAATTAATTTAGCTGATAATGAAAATTATTTGTAGAACTAATATTAAATACTAGTAATTGTGTTGGCAACTTGTCAATGTCAAAAATGTTTTCAAACCAGTACTGGTATTATATTTTTGTATGGATCTCTGAAATAAAGTAATAAAGTTAGGTATGTTTCACAAGTCAATAAATGTAAAGTAATCATAAGAAACTATTTTCTTATAATGATACTATAATGATTTGCATGTATTTCATTAATATTTTGTTAGTTTAACCCAAGGGCCGAAACTTTCTTGGTACAATTCTATTTGGAATGAAGTATACCTTTAAGGAATACAGTTAAAAGGGAATCAATATCTTCTTTTATGTGATCATACTTAGTTTATTAGAGTTTAAAACTTACAGTAAATTTCAGCACCAAGAAGGTATCAGGGTATTCATTGTTTGTTCTCTTCTCTGACTGACGAGGCCCAAAGAGAATAAGGTTTAAAAAGCTTGTTTGAAGTAGAAGTATAGGATTGGAAAAAATATTGTCAAATATAGTTGAAATGAAAGAAAATCTGAAATTCTTAAATTCCCCTTTGTGCAACGGGTTATTATTGTCACCATGTACTGTGCCTGAAATGAGCAGACATATTAAATACATGGATAATTAAGCAGTCAACATGTGAAAGGGAAGTGCTATTTCAGTTTGCATGGCTATGTTAAGAGTGGCATGTATTTTGTTTTTTGTTTCTTTTGTTTTTTTTTTTGGTTGGGGGGGGGGGGGTATTTTGTGACATATGGCCATGTCAAAAGTCAACATCAGATTGATAAGCATCAATATTATAGGTAGGAAAGTGCTTTTTACGTGGCAATGTTAGGGATATAGTTAGATGTAATGGGCATGTAGGTTTTGGGTGTATTTCAGGTATTATGGCAATGGTTTCAGTCCAATTTGCATCAGATGTGATGAGAATTTATGTTCCGGGTGGGAAAATGCTATTTCAAGTAGCATAGCATTGCACATTACAGTATATATCAAATGTGGTGAGCATGTATGTTTTGGGTTGAAAATTGCTATTTTACGTAGTCTGGTCATCTTTCGATAACTGTTCGAATAAGATACGATGCGCATGTATGATGACACAGTTGTTTGGGTAGGTGTACTAAGCATCTGTTCCTTGCAGGCATATTATATCTTCATTTTTCCTCCTTTCATTATAAAGAAATGGGGACATTAAGGGTCACTGGTGGGGGCAAACACTATCAGATTGTTCATTGATTACTGTATGCAGCAGAATGATTTTAGCCTTCTGGTGAAGATCTGTTCTGTGTATACGATTACAAATTAATTGCACACATTTCTTTCAAAAGAGGATTTTTAGTGACTGCTGCTTTGTTGAGAAATAACTAAGTAACTTATTTGGACAAATAAGATTTCCAAAGCACGATATCGCACTTCTTTATTCATAAAAGATGATCGTTATAAAACTTACAATGGATAAAAAAGAATAGTTCATACAATGACATTTTTTAAAATTTTTTAAGCACTAAGGATATCTTTGCAATGCAGATATAAAGCCTACTACTATTGTTCATAAAGAAGTCCTGACAAAAATTTACCTCACACAGGCGGAGGCAGAAACTAAATGTAATAAGTATAAACCAAACCTGTTTTACAGTGAAAACATAAAACTCCATTTTGCTTCCAAGGCAGGATAGCGCTCATATTACTTGATACTGCACTATATCTAAACAAACTCGAGCTTCAAAGATGTGACAATACAGTGGTTTCAATCACGCATACACAAGGATTATTTATTATTCCAGCTACTTCAATATGCAGAAAAGAAAATATGTGGAAATAAGTCTTCTGTACATAAATCTTCTGTCTACAATACTTATTTACAGAAACAAGTGGGGTAATATCAGTGTAGTATCTCCATTTCCATACTATGCAACATTCTTCTGCATTTAGCTCTCTCATTGAATAATTTGGTATGGATTTTGCTTACTTTTTCCTCCTCTGGAACATTTTTTAAGAAGCTTGCAGGCTGATTTGACAGAAACTTTTGAATCATCTTGCGACCTAAATCAAAATGTATTCATAGTTAAAAGGTGTTTTTTTTTTATTTCACAATCAGGCTATTCACGCAAAACTGCGAAATTAAGGGAGTTAAAACAATGCATTAATAAAGATTGCGGTTGCAAATATAAATTTTCATTTCAAATGTTTCGCACCTAGCTCCACACAGTTAAATGAATTGTCTCCCAAAAACAGTAGTGATTGCAACAACACGGTTAAAGATTGGATGCAATACTGCTATCACAACAATTACCAACTCAAAAGAGTACTTTTAGGCAATCTTCCTAAATGACACTCGATTTATTGACTTGTTTTTCTCAAACAAATCACATAATTTTATTTTATTGAAGCAAATTAACCGTAATGTCTTTCGAAGTTTAGTTTTTTCACCTGTTTACAAAATTTAAGTGAAACTGTTGCCCGAAATAAGAAGGTAAACTTGTAAATGTTGAATTTGTTGAACAAAAGAATGTAACTGGAAACTGAAAATAGAGCAGCGCTCATGATGTGGGATTTTTAACCTTACTCAAACCGGTTGCAGTATCTCGCATAAAATACCTTTGATCTTTGATATGGTAAATCAATACCACATCAACAAAGAGGACAAAAATATCAAAACATTTCTTTTTTTTTTCTTTTTTTAAAATTAAGACTTCAAATAGTATCTTTACAAATGGTGACTTTGCAAATGGCTGTCTTCAAAATCAACAGGTTTATCCCCATCGCTGCTCCTTCATAATAGCTTTATATGTGTTGATTGATAATCACGAAACTTATCCTTTGCAAAAACGCAAAGACCTTTGTCAATATGTTACCTTTCATTAAAAAAATGACAAATATACCATAGGCGAAGTTACAAAGAGGAGGATTATGAAACCGTCATAATCGGATTTTTGTAACATTTACAATTTAAATTTCAGACATAATTAAAATGAATGACGCTTGTGGCCCTTAGTTGAATGTGAACTTGCTGTTGCTGACAAACAATTACGGAGTGTCATACACAATTTTGATAGAGGATCACTCCATAGTCCTTCAAATAAAAACTGTGCATAACACAGCATGATACGACAGCAGTAGTCGAATCCTGAACAATTGGTGCAAGTGTGAAGCAATAATAATTGTTGACACACTTAAGCATAGGGATGTACAATTTATTTAGGACACAACAACTGGTTTGGACATTATATTGTACAAAATTTGAAATTCATTAAAAAAAACTTTCAGAATAAGACCAAACATAAAAAGTCCAATTAGCAGTCGTACAGAAATGCTGGACAAGCTGGACAAGAACATTATTTAATGAATTTCTATGAGGGTTATTTGCAATAAAAAGTTTTGATTATTTACGAGTGTCTTGTGTTTATATAAATTGTTCATGCACACATTGTACTGTTTATCCCAAAGTTTGCATGTTCGATATACCAGACAGATTATAACAACAGGATAAGTGACCAGGAGACTTTAATTTACTCGCTATGCAGTTGACAAGGGTTATGTCACATTTAAGTTTACCTGGTAAGGATCCCTTTGTCCCAGATTTTGAGAAATCATGAATGAAGGTCTTAAAATTTTGCTCCACAATTTTTTCTTCTTCTTTTGTCCACAAAGCACGAAATTCTGCAAGAAAAACGGAGCTTGTTTTATTTTAGTTTAGTTGCAGAAAGTTGCCATATATTATTAATGATAATGTTAAATAGTGCAATGCTTTTTACGTATTTACTCCGAATCTCTCTCTACCGGATTGTGTATCGATGTTGGTTATAATCATGATACTGTTGTAAGCTTTTCTTTTTTAATATCTATTATTGCCTTTATAACTGGATGAAAAGCTGACATCATTCCTAGGAAATTTGTATAAAATGTAAGAAGTCGGAAAGACACAGTTTGCAACAAGATATGTATTACTTAACATACTTCTCTTTTCCTTTTTTCCTTTAATTTCTTTCGAAGAACCAACAAGTTCTTCAAGTTCTTTATGACATTCATTTCGATCATTTTCACTGTCAATCTCAGATTCTTCTGATTCGTAACTTGAATCATTGTCTTAAAACAAACGTAATACATTAGCTTTGTTCACGAATTGGCAAAGATGAGAGTGTATATGTTCTTGTTTCTATTTTCTACATTAATATTGTTTTATTTTATTTCAAGTTTTCATTTATTTGAAATTGTAAACGTCCACAGTTGATCACAACCCCTATTACAATGTTTCATTGATGGACCCTTTTCCGATTCACCAGCATTAATATCATTAAAATGTTTCTTGTAATAAGTTTTCTTATGTATAGATATTTTATCCGACTTTTTATGGCAGAACTTACAACAACAAAATCGACAAAAAAACACCAAAAAGTCTAGAACTCAGTGTATGGAAATTTATCAACGACATAAATTATCATTTGATCATTTGAACACTTTCTTTTCCAGTTCCAAGCTCAATAACTTTTTAATTTGACAATACAATGTTTTGGAATCGATTCCTAGTAGCTTTGAAATCTTAACTACAAAGAAATATATGCATGCTGATGTTCATTTAGCGATCGATGATATTGATATGGACGTTGCGCATATAAGTTCCTTAAAACTAAAAAACTTACTCAGATTGAATTGATGGTACCTTATATTTACCGGGAATAAGGTAAGCTCTTCATGAAAATAAAATAAAAAAAAAAAGAATAAAAAAAAATAAAGAAATAAAAATAATTAAAAAAAACCTCTGAGTCATGTGATAGTGCAGAATATTATCCTCGTATTGAACTTTTTAAAACTACATCAAGTTCCTTAAATTATAATATCTTAAACCGACCCCCCTGCACTGTCTGAGCCACTTTTTGTTAATTTGGCTCAGAATTTTGCAACTTTGATGACTCATTAAAATGTGTATGAACAAAGTAAATACGTTTGAAATCAAGATACCTTTCACTGTTAACTGCCTTTTTTGTTCTGTGTACGTCTTCTCAGATTTGTCGTTTTTCCCTGAAACTAGAAATAAAGATACATTGTGTAATAGTGCAGCGGACGGCTAAGGATTTTCTAACTTTAATGGGCCTAGAGGGTATACGACTATATCATGTCAATGGAAAGATAAATCAATGTAGTTTTTTAATACCATTCTTTTCTAACTGAAATAGTAGCAGAGTTTTCTGCTATTTTGCTTTAATTAGAGGAGAGGTCAAAGATCAATGGAACCCAATACACTTTGATTAGTGATCATTGTAGGTATCGGAAAACAAGTAACATGTAAAGATCACATGTATTGAATTTCAAAAATAAAAAAAAGTTGATTTGTTAATCACAGAGCAAAAATGCCCCTAAAATAGTTGCATTTTAGAGCATTTTCAATAATTAAGAGATAATAAAACACCATAGAATATTACAAGGTATATCTATGTATTCATTACTTAATTACATATAAAATAAACACAACGGTCTCGATTCAATCTGCAACATAAACTTTGCAAAATGAGTTTGAAGTTGCAAATTTTCACATATTCAAACTATTAATTGTATTAAAATTGTTTTCGGACAATTTGTCTAGTTTCTGGACTGTTTTATGAACAAGAACCGCGTTAAGTATCGAGTCTACCTTACATTTTGGTGAAATGGCTTAAGGTTTTGAGATATATTTTTGTACTTACAAAGGCATCTTTGTTCTGTGATTAAATTTTTAAAAATTCTATACAAGAGACCTTTGTATGTTACTTGTTTCCTAATACCTACAATAAATTATTTCACTATGTTATCAAGTTGTATAGATGTCGGTTCATCTTTGACCTCTCCTCTAATTATTGCGAAATAGCAAAAAATACTTTACCATTTTTCACTTTGATAAGTATGATATTCAAAAACTACATAGATTTATCTTTCCATTGACATATGGTATATTAGTCGTATTCCCTCTAAGATCATTAAACTCGAAAACTAAAGCACTTTTGATACCTGTTCGCAGCACCATGGAGTAGAGGAAGTCAATCATAAAATAAAGTTAGAGACAGGGATAAGGTTCAGACGGCCGTTATTTAGAAATAGTTAATAGTATACCTGACGAGAACTATTACCACATTTCTCTACTTAAATGTTGTATATATCTAAAGGAAATACATCCCATAATGTTTAATACAGATTTTTAAAAAGTCTATTTACGGCTGCCATCGAAAATTTTTCATATTCGGCACAAAGTGTTGGATATGCAGTGGAACATACACCTATACCGCACTCAGTGAAGAGATCATTTGAACGGATTTTGAATATTACAACATTAAGAACTTTTTTAGAGAGCCCAAAGGGTACAGTTTCAAATAAGTTCCCCGTGGTGCCAGCCTTTCAATTTCCAATCAGCATTAAAATTTTATTTTGTTTATCATAGATTTATTTGCATATGTAAAACAATAACATAGAAACCAAGAAATTGTAATGATTATAATTGACACGCAAAATTGCTATCATTTTTATCACATTGAACATTTTGTTATTGTCAATAAGTTATATGTTTTTATGATTTTATTGTTTAATGTTAGCAACAATCTGAGACTAACTACACAATTAACACTGTACATACTTAGAGATAATCTGTGTTATCAACTTACCTTTCACAATCAATTGTGGTTTCTTCACTTTTAACTTCACTTTAGTGAAGTGTCTTTTCTTTGAAACTGGAAGTAAAGGTACACTTTATAACGGATAGTAAAGGAATAGATAGCAGTAAATGTACTGCCTTAAATCCTTAAACTTGGTAATAAATATAATCAATATATATATAAATATGTCAATGAGGAATCAAGGGAACAAAGATTCAAAGGGAAATCAGAAGAATATAAATGTATATTTTATAATGCAAAAAAGAGAATATTGAGGATAAATCAGTAAGTGATTTACAAATTTAAAAGTTGCTACAGGACAACAAAATAATTAGTTCTACCTGCTTCTTCTTTTGGATTGTCAAAGTCTTCCTCCTCTTCATCTTCTGAATTACCAACAATATCTGAGTTTTCTGAACACCCCTCGACTTCCGATCTAACACCGCTTTTTCCTGAATTTTGGACATGATCTTCTGAATTCAGGATTCCTACTCCTTTTTTTTGAGTATCTAAAACATAAGTCTATCTCGTGCCTATCGTTCAGCTCAAAGAAAAATGATTTAGTAATATTAAAGTTCAAATAACAGTTAAACAGAAAAAATCATTTTCGAGAAGATAACACATTTTTTTTAAAACATGTTGACAACATGTTTAAAAAGTCTATAGTGTGTGTACATGATGGATGTAGAAATAATCAGGATTCAAAATAAATAAATAAATAAATAAATAAAATAAAATCGAAATAGATATAAAGAAATGAAATTTTATGTAATTAATAAAAAAGTGAAGCTGTTGTTTACTCAATTTAGTGCTATGAAAATAGATTTTCTAAAGATTCGAAAATTGTTACATGCAAACGCATTGCGAATAAACGAGAATATGACCATTTTAACCATCTAAGTTGATCACACAGAAAGTAAAAACGAGTAGAAACGTGAAATAATCTGTACTTTGTTCTCTCAGAAATGTTCTAAGTACACGTAAATGCACCATATCCAAATAAAACAGTATAAGAAAAACAAAAAACAAAAAAAAACAAAAAAACAAAACAAATATTTGGAAACCCATATTAACGATATGTGAAGAGTATACACATTTGAACAAAAAAATCTACTTAATGATTGTTTTTTTCTTACAAAACAGAAATATTAAAGTCAGAAATCGTATTTTATAGTATGGAAATATTGGTTTAAGGATTTCTATATGCTCTCTTCTTATAAAACCATTCATGCTGAACCGTAATGAAACTTTAACTTCACATTTTTACTTCCCAAAACTACCTGAATCCAATGACGTGAGGAATTTTCCAACCTTAGTTACTTCCATAACTGCCATTGGTGCCTGATAAACATTTTTATTTATCTCCTCTGAGTGACCCATGTGTTGGTAAAACAGTTCTCTTTCATTCAGTGGTACATCCAAGCTTGCATAGATTGTTGATGCTCTGTGTCTCATTGATGTTGCCGTAATGTTTTGTGTTATATCTGCTTGAATCATAATATTCTTTACGGCTCTCCATCCTTTTACATGCGTGTTTGAGTGTTTTGTACTAGCAAATAAAAACGGATTAGCTTTGTCGATGTTAGCATCTTGTCGTATTGTCATATCAGCGATTTTCAAAATTCCAGCTAAGCAGTCCTTGGGAATCAAAACTGGCACCATTTTCTTCAAATTTTTGCCAGCTTGGTATGCGACTTTTATATCTTTGAAAACCCTTTTTTCCATAGGGTCAGCAATAGCTTTTGCTTTTACATTTTTGCTTATCCATTCATCATTTTCAGCATCCTTCCATTCTTGGAGTAACAACCTTCCAGGCTCTCCTCCTCTTCTAGCATTAAATAAAGTTAGACGACATACTAGAAGATCTCGTAGTGTAACAAAGTCATTACCAGCCATAAACTCATACTGATCTGAAGTCAAATCATGTATTGTCTTCACGTTGTAGTTTCTTAATTCTGCAATGACTTCTTCTTTTGGTAGACATTTTGGCTTCCTCAAATTAGTTTGCCTGACCATTTCGCAATTGTACTGAGCTTCACCAAACCACCTGTCCCACTGCAAATTCAGTACGGATTGAAATTTGTCAAACTGTTCTGCTTTTGCTGGATCATCATTTGCTATGTGAAAACCTTTTAGAATGAGACAAACATTTTTTATGATATAGCCGATGGTTCGACAAAGTCCAGATTTTAAAGAGCCATCTGCCTTCCGTGTTGATTCTAGTAATGCTTCATGCATGAATTCCATGTTACAAACATTAAACATATGGTCACAAGAGGTTATATCTTTACCTTTTTGCTTAGCTTTCTCTTTTGCAAGCAGAAAAAGTTTTGCTATGTTTCGCATGTCTCCCATAAGTTTCTCACGAAGAGTTTGTCGTTTAACAATTCTTGCTAATACCTTGTGAACTCGGGAAAGGCCAAATATTTTGATAAGATTATCTGACTGACATACTTTCCCTACATCATCATTTCTAAACTTGGATAGAATCATCTGATCAAATGTTTTCCTCTCTTCAATAGTAAATGTGTCAGTCGAAGTCAAACATGGTGTCAGCATTGTTATTGGCAATGCATATGCTTCGAGTTCTCCTGGACAAACAGCTCTGTGAGTAGACATATTACTTTTAACATAAAACCCCTTACAAGAACAGCACATAGATATTTTAGTTCTTGCACTTTTTCGCTCTTTTAACAAGTGCAACTGTTTGTCCTTGATGTTTCGATTTAGTAATACTTCTCTATTTTTAAACAGAATGCCTTCTTTTTTCATGGTGTTAAAAACCTGATGCCTCATTGGTTCTGGCAATGTCATGGCATGGGCAACTCTTGGTTCTTTGTGATGGACCTTTTTAATATGCAACGATAACTTTGACATAAATCTATGGCAAAATGGACATGGTCTGTATGGTTTTTTCCTTTTTGCTAAAAAAAGAAATGCACACGTTTTACCGAGTACATAGGAGCTCATTTTAATATTAACTCGTCAAATAAAGTAAAGTAGTGTGTGTTTGTAATAAAAAGAAGTTTTTATATAAAAATTAACACGGGCATGTAGTGTTTTTGTCTTACTGATTGGTAGAGTATTTTATAATTCACAACCAAATCACAAGTAAAACACTTAAGAGGGCTGAGTATCACACTCGTGGACAATATGAAAAACTGATAAAAAATGTTTTTGACAGTCACATTTTTTTTTATTGTAGTTCTACAGGAAAATAATTAGCACAGAATCCTTTCAATACTTAACCAAACATAATACATTTCTCTAGGTTCCTCAATACTACACAACTTACCAGTAGTTTGCGTAACAGATGTGCTCATCCTACTGACCCGATCTGCTAATTCTATCATTTCAATCTGGGCCTGCATACTCTCAATGTATGTGACTTCTGCAAAAATAAAAATGAACTTCTAATATTTTTTCCTTTCTGTCAGACGATTTTGAGACTCTATAACGTTCCATTACATGGAAAGTTAATCAATAGTAGTAATCGATGCGAATAGTTTGGATATCGATATAATTTTAATAAGAGACAATCTTGGACCTGTTTCATGTGTATTTTTTTAATATCCCGATGGGCCGAATAATATTAGACAATGTATTCCTAAATGAATTTATTTTTTCCCTTTAAAGTGTTTTCAATTAGTTCTAGTACCTTGTATCAACGTTTGGTGCCAACAGTTACCCAAAAGCCTCTAACGATAAACATTTATATTGTAATTGATGTTGGACAAAAGAATAATTATATAAATGGACAAAAGTGATGTTGATAAGTGAAATGGCCTCCCAAATCTTTTAATACACACAATTGCAGCAACATTCTATTTCTACAATTACCACCGGTCAATTGTTCTATAGATGACTTTTCTCTATGATCAGCCAGATGCAGCATTTCAATTCCTGCTGTATTACTATCTATGTACGTAATGTCTGAAAATTGGAATTATATAAATATACATTATTGTTTACATGTTAAGGAACAGTGGTTCTAAGAATCTTACAAATTCTCTGTTTTTTTTTTCATTTTTGTTAATAGGTTAATATATTGTGATGAAATCATTTCAGTCTATATATTCTAAGGAAATAAATCAAATCGAAAATGCAATAGCTATGATACATGTAAGGGAAAACAATTGACCAAACTTTACGATAGACGTGATGACTTCTCATTCAGAATTGTCAACGCTCTTTCCATCCGTGGCAACATCCCTTCAGCGTACATAGTTTTCATATCACTACTCAAATGTTATTCCAGAGCTTGCCGAAAAATACGCAGACTTTTTGTATCGCACTAGACTTCTACCAAGCAGGCTTTTTGAACAGGGTTATGTTGCTACAAGTCATCACTGCAAAAGTTTATGGTCGTCAGCATGAACTCGTGGATCGTTACGGTGTATACATCTCCGCCATGAAAACAGATTTGTTCAACGTGTCATAGTTTTCCTTTCTACTTTCGACTACTCTGGACTCCGGATGGTTTAGAAAAGCACTAGACTCTTATCCTATCGCTGCATCTATCCATGCTCCAGGTTTTAGTGGAGTCAGATTTGCTCATTTACTTTTGAAACTTTGTATGTATTATTCTAGTTACTTTATGTTCTTTGTCGTTTATGTCTGTTTTCCATCTCTGGTCTTTGTACCTAGATTATATTCTTTTGATTTCCGCTAGAACCTTGGTTCCTTTGATTACTCTCCTATTGTATTTTAGTGTTATTTACTGAGTTATCTCTCGTAATTATGAATTCTACAACACTATCAATGCTTTTATCTCTTACAAAAATATTTCCATGATAGGCAATAAACATATATAATGTTATTGAGGTTGGACGAAAGAACAGAAATGGAATGAATGAAAAGTGATGTTGATAAATGAAATGGCCTTCCAGATCTTTTAATACACCGTTACAACACCATTCTTTTTTTTACACTTACCACTAGTCAATTGTTCTATAGAAGATTTTTCTGTATGATCATCAAGATGCAGGATTTCAATTCCTGATGTATTACTGTATATGTACGTGATATCTGAAAATTCGTATTTTTATATATATTTAATATATATTCATGTTATATTATAAATAGCGGTGTTTCTAAGAATCATGCAAATTTTCTGATATATGACTACCGCCCCCTTTCCTCCCAAGCAACACATTTTCATTTGTTTCTATTACTTACTTTATGTGTCTACGTGAAGAAATGTGTAGTTATTCATTTCAATCTGTTCTAAGGAAAAAGATCATATCGAAAATCCAATAGTTTCCATTGTATTTCAGTGTAATTTACAAACTTATCTCTTAATATGAATTCTACAATACAGTCAACTTTATTTCTAAATAAAAGGTTTTGGATAGGCAAATGTAATTTCTGTTTACTGTTCACTGAAACAATGGAAACAAAATATCAGATGATAAAGATATGTTGGTTTTCCAACCATTAATCTTAAGCAAGGGTTATTGATGAATACTCTCCCCAAATGGTCACTGTTTGCGTAAATAAATCATGAAGACAAAATATGTACGGATAATGTTCCCATTGAAATTTAGTTTTTAAGTTGGCATCTTTCCGCAATAATACTTTTACAAAAAACCAAATCATTCCAGTGCATTGATGCACTCTATGATTTGAAGTAAAAAGTGGCTGACTTATCCAGCGGGAGTCCGAAAATGTGAGAAAACCTACATTTACACATTGTTTTAAAAATCTTAAGTTTTTCAACACTTTTTTTAAGTCTTATGTTCGAAAAACGCACTTGATTAAAATGTCTACTAAAATTAAGTTTAATTTAAGTACAGCCTTGCATATCATTCCTTCCAAAATATATTATGTATCTCTGAATAACAAAAACCTAGAATATAGATTGATAGTTTTCTTATTTGAAATGTGTACCTTCCTATTGGAACTTGAAAACTGCAGTGTAAGTATATTTGTTTTCATGAGACTATAAAACGGATCTCTATGAAGTATAATGGATATAATGATCAATTAGCATTTTCTTACCGTCTGTTTTACTCAACGTTTCACCGAACGACGCTGACTGATTCTGATTTACATTGTTGTACAGATGAATGTCTTCTTCCGTTAGATACTCTTCAGCTTCTGAAGTATCAATGAAATTTTCACACCGATAATTCATCTCTGTATTCCGCATTTGGTGCATCTGCTTTATGTCTTCCTTTGGTTTTTGAGTTCCGCCGATTCTGTTACTTTCACTAATTTGTTCGGCATCATACATTGCATGTGACCTTATATCTGTATTTGCGTTAAGTTTTATTTGCTGGGGACAATCCACAAATCACAACTTCCAAGATTAAATTTGTATTTACAATACCATTCATTTGTTGTTGATTTTCATTTGAATTTTTATCAGAAGAAGCAGTTTTATATGTTTGATCTAATGTTCCAGAGCTTCCATTTGTATTCACCATCTGTATTGTGTGTTTGACAATATTCTTTCGTTTGACACTTTCATCTGCATCCACTATTCCGTGTATTTGTTTTTCGTCATACTCCAGTTTTGTGTTTCCAATTTTATTCATTTTATGTGGAAAATCCTCTGTAATCGGGCTTATACCTGTAATTGTATTTTGCCAACTTTGGTGATTGGATCCAACTTTTAGCTCAGAATTTTCATCAACATTATCAATTCGTGTGTGACAACTATTTTGTCCAGAACTTTCATTTGTATCTTCAATTTGATTTAATTGTGTGGGACGAGCATTTGGTTCAGCGCTCATATCAGGTTTTTCAATTAAAATTATTTGGATATAACCATCATTTGATTCAACACTCCTATCTGTATTTTCAATTTGGTACATGTGCATGGGTCTTTCTTTTGGCTCATAATTTTCATCAGTATTTTTCATTTGATTTTCATCAATTTGATTTATTTGTGCAAGACCACCCCTTGATTCAAAGGTTCCATTTATGTCCGCACTTTTCTCCACTGGTACAGGTATTCCAACTGAATCCTTAATTTGATATATTTGTGTTGCTCCATTCTTTGGTTCAGAGTTTCCATCTGTATTCCAAATAAGATTTCTTATTTGAATACCATTATTTTGCTCATCAGCATAATTAATGAGATTATTTTTCTTCAGACTATCTTTTAATCCTGGTCCCTCAACCATTTTTTCCCTTTGATTTTTTTGCTGTACATCATCTGCTTTATTGCTTAAAACTGTAATTGCAGTTTGCTGAATACTTTTCTTTTGATTTTGACTTTTATCTTTTTGTTTCTTCTTCTGTGATTGCTCAACTTAAAAAAAAAAGTAAACAAAAATAAAAAGGATAGTAATATATAGAAGATGATGATGCTGCTGTTACATCAAATTTGATATCGGTAATCCGCCTCTTATCAACGCAAATATGAATTTCAGGTATCTGTATACCTTCTATTTAGAAATAAATTTTGTGTTACTTTTAATTATCTTTCATCCTTTTTTTACTTCTTGTTCATATGTGAGTTGATTTTACTACTAACATAGCATTGTTGACAACCAAGACTTTATTTAATGTAAAAATGGAATTTTTTTTATCCTTCCCCTACATTTCTGCAGTAAATACTTAACAATAAAGTTTATGACAGCAAAGAAAAAATCAGGAAGAAACACACACACACACACACACACACAAAATAACTATATTCGTCAAAGTCAAGGAGACTTAATTGTGATCTCGTACCTATTAATGAAACATCAATCACTTTCCCCGTTTTGTACTAAAATAACCTAGAGTTATAGTGATATACGCATGTGCCCTTAGGGTTATTGATGTTTGAACTGTGAACACCATTTAAACTCATGAGAAACAAAACTTATTGAGGAATTAAATAACATTGTGTAAGTGGAATGTGAAGCAAAAACTCCGGGATCTCATCCTGAAAAGATAAAATGTGTGGAATTTCAAAACCTCAAATATAGCCAAAGCCGTTTGGTGTTATTTGAAACCGGTAACGTTTCCTTAATGAATGCAACATTAAGAAGTCGGGTATACGATTTGCCTTTGTTCCCGCAAGCTGTTCCGATCAGCTTCAACCATCAATAAACTTTAATGAGATGATATCAAAAAGCAGTTTCACCTCCCGTATATATATGAGTTTGCTAAGCGTTCTGTAATATCGAAAGGATGGCGATGAGCATGCCCATGTAAAGTTAGACTTGCGTGCAACTGTTGTTAAATCCATGCTTGCGAAATAAATAATTGAAAATTTGAAAAAAAGACTGACTTTACAAAACGTTCATTTGAATCAGTTGGAATCCTTGTCTTAGCCTCTTGTGTAACTGTTTACTGGTGCATGCACAGAGACGTATTTGTGAATGGAATCATAAATGTTTTGCACTAAAATTATATTTAAATTGGTTTGATTGTCAACATTAGAATATGAGAGTTTACAACTACCATAAAAATTAAGCAACACTTTCGGCGACCATCGATTCGAAAACCAAACTTTTCGAGTTGGGGTTACTTCTGCGGACATTTTACAGGCTAGAAATTAGCGAAAACAATCCCAACGCAAACAATTTCTACTTTTACATTACATTAAACTAAAATGTCGACCAGTTTGAATCTTGTTTTTCAACAATGCCGCGCTGGTGATAGCATTATTAAGAAAACTGTTTTGTCTGAGTAATTGTGATGGTGAGAGAAATGGCTTACTCTCTAACAAACAAGAGCATCTCACCGGTCTGTTTCTAACTGGTAATGAATCTACCTTGGTTTTGATGTCAGAAAATCACCAAATCTATAAAACGTACCATGCAACAATTCGTCGCTGTCGATCTTCAGCAGTTTCACATAACATGGCTTCACCTACAGAAGTATGATTCACTTTTGATATTAATGATACGGATGTAGAAGTACACGTGCCCTTTCATACATAACATTTGTAAAATAGAGATTGTCTGAAATTGCCCAAACTTGCTTGAGAAAAGCTAATGTTTCCCTTTTTTTCATCGCTTTGAATTTGCTTTCTGATTATATGTCTGGTGATTAAAGTCTCAGCTGGTATATTTTGTAAAAGTTAACAAGGCATAGAAAGGAGAAGACAAGAAACAGAATAAATAAGTTCGTAGTAATTGTTTTAAGTCGCCTTTGAGAAATTCTGTAACTGTCAAGTTTATTGGGAAGTGATCAAATTTGTGAATATTATAAGAAAAGCAGAGAATGATAACCTAACCTGTGCATCTGACCATATTTAAAGCTTTATTGGTTGTTCATTTATTGTTTGTGTTGTATCTATTGTACGTATTTTTGTTATTTCATGTCTTTGTTGTGTGTGTCTATTTTCTTTTGCAATAACAAATGTGATATTATTAGTTATTGAATCGAATAAGATTTCCCTTTGAATCCTGCTTCCCTTAATTGCTCTTTCGAATGATCAACTTACAAACTATTCACCTTTTTTTGGGTCAAGAACTGTGCTACTCTATTTTTATTATGTATCAAGAATGGTCACTTTGTTTATATGTATACATAAATTGATTTAAATTTTGGTACAAGCACATACATGTGAAAAGCATCACCGTTCAACTACAATATGCACTTACCACTACAGAAGTTTGCTCCTTCTTTTTCAATCTTTGTGCAATCTCCTTGGTCAATGAGATGTTTCGAGTGTGTCTTTGCTGTAAATAAAAGAGAATTTTTTTTGTATTTGTTCTACAGAGCATAAAGAATTTAGTTTGTTTGTTTGTTGGGGTTTAACGTCCGAGCAGCAATATTTTAGCTATATTCAGACGATAAACATGAAATTGATGATAAAATGAACATTAAAAAATGATCAAATGAAAAAGGGGTGGGACACAAGGACAATGGGGTCGATAAATTTTCATTGCCACTGGAAATAGGGGGAAATGGGTAGGGTCGGGCAATTTAGCCTCCTGTGGCGAAACCCTATGGTTCCTACTCCGGGAGAATACCACAGTAGAGTCCTTTAACGTGCGAGGAACTTGGCATCTTTCCCAACACGGTGCACCACTATGGTTTGCGGTCAGGTTTTCAGTATTATAGCCTGACAACCCCAGCATGTAAGACGCCAGGGGTACCCCATTCCACCACCTGGGGCACACATTCCAGTTGCTCTGTGGGCAGAGCGCCCTAGCCCCTGGCTAGGGTTCTGAGCACTATTTAGTCGCCTTTTACGACAAACTTAGCGCTGCTGCAGGCCTATTCTTTTGACACCCGAACCTGCACGGGTCATAAAGAATTTAGAAAATGTAGATTATTATCACTAAATGCATCCATTCCCGGCGGCACTAAACCACTGAATTTAATTCATTCAACTTTACGCAAATTTACAATTTCTTAACCTAATAAGTTAGATAGAGTCATGAAGGTAAATGGTAAAAAGTATCCAATATTTGTCGTTTATACTAATCATATAAACAATGATGTTCCTGCTCTTGGAATCATTTAATTATTAATCAAAGGGTTAACCGATTTTTTACTGAGATCTTGATCTTCAGCTAGATATCGGTGGAAAGTTCCAAGGCTTCAAAATGAAAAAATAAACATTGAAAAAAAAGGGTTTTCATAGATTTTCATTAAATTTGTATGTAGTATTGCAGTCTATAGTATGAATAGCATTATTGTAGCTAGTCTTTGACACTCCCTCCAATGTATTATTACTTGTATAATATGAATTATATAATATGTATGTCCTATCATATTCGCACGCGTTCTATGTGTGGTATAGTAATAGCTACATACAAATTTGTTACACAGTTCAGCAAGTTTCTCTGACGAAATTACGAATACCAAGAACAGTTACTTACATTCAGTTAATCAGTTTGTTATAATCCACGTTTTTTTTAATTAATATAATGTACACGTACACGTACTTCATTTTATCAGTATAAGGCACGTGTACGACAATTTCCACATCTATTGTCGAATCTTTATTCAAAACCAACGATGTGTGACATAGAAGTCGGGAATTTTAAAAGTTCACTTAAACGATCGTGTCAAGTATTCAGTTTGGAGTTCATTGATTTATAATTATCGAGGTGCATGTGGCTGATACTTGCAATAGATAAATTGTGATATTATACAAGATATAGAATATTTTATTAAAAAAATGGGAGTTTTTCTTTGTCTTCAATCAATCCCTGGGTGTGAAAGGTGTAAGATATCAGGGAACCTTTACAGGGGCGGATTCAGGATTTTATATTAGGGGGCGCACAGTTAAAATTTATTTGAGGTTAAATTTTTGAACTATTCTTCTAAAGTGGGTGCAATGTAGATATCTTTTGTGGATAAATTAGCGAGAAATTAAGGTTTCCGCCTAAAACCGCCTAAATCTACCCCTGACTACCCATGCTTTGCAAAATTTTAGGGGGGGGGGGCGCACGCCCGACACGTCCTCGCCTGAATCCGCCCCTTGCTTTATATAGCTACCCTGGGCTAAGGGGAGTTTACTGTATTGCAGGATTTGTATATAAACTGTATCTGAATCTTTAAAAAAAAGAATTCAACGACACGACCAAAACCTGAGGGAAGCAAAACAAAAACATACTGAAACACCTATATACAACAGAATGCGCCACGATTATATTTAAAAACTGAATGAAACAGGCAATAATGCATTTGTAATTCTAATTCCAACAAAATATAAGAGACACCAAGTGCTTTGGAAGGGTTAGCATGTATTGTCATGCCATTGGCACCGATATATTGCTAGTCGAGTGAAACAAAGCTGTTATAAATGTCAAGCGTGGTGAAAAAAAAAAAAACAATGGAAGTACTGCTAAAAGCGAGAGATTTCTCCGAACCCTTGGAATAGAAAAGCGCGTTATGCATCTATATACAAACAAAATTAAAGCAACACTCAGAAATGAAGTAGTTTTAATGAAAAGTCTTTAAAGATTTAATTTTCTTTGGGTGACTTTTTTCATCAATGATAGTAAAGTTTAGTGCATATTTTCTAGCTGCAAACACTTATATAACAAAGTTAAAACTACCGAGTTAAAACATCTAGTCTGTATTAACTTGAAGACTTCCACCTCTTGATCCAAAACAACAAAAAAGATATTTGAAAGAGTGAATACTTAATGTCAGATGGGGAAAATCATCCCTTTTGATATGCACAAACATTACATTAAATGTAGTACTTTAATCCTATTCCACAAGACTTTCTGTATTAATATTAAATCAAATGAATAAATCTACATTCTCAACTTCTCACTATCCAACTGATGATACTTTACTGCAGATTAATAGTAAATAAGTATTTCATATATCAGTATTACGTTTTTGAAGAAGATATTCTATTAAAGTGGTGAACAGTTTCTTACATGGTCAATAAATACTATTTCTGGAATTTATTTATTTATAATATTATGTTATAAACTGTTCCAATTGAGTTAATTACGCCAAACAAAAATATGTGTGTGTCCTGTTTCAAGTCTGAAAAAATAGGGTTGGTAGGTTGGTTTTTCTTTTTTTTTTCCTTTTTTTAAATGAAAAAAATTGCCACTGTATGTCTAAATACAAACAAATACCAGTTTTGTACATTGTCAATTTCGATATGCTGTTCATGTGTTTTAAGGAGTAACCGCTCATCAGCAGCATTAAAATCAAATGTATAGGAAGATCAAAATTGTACTCCTATTTGATTTTGGAATCATTATACTAAATGCCGTCAGTACAATAGGCTCAGGAATCCCACTTTGTTCACCGATTTTCCCGCCAAAAAGTGAAGCGAATGTCATCCATTTTCTTTTATCAATTCTTGCATTTCGAAGTGTTTTAGACACTTTCTGATGGGACAAGCATTGTTAATTGGATTTAATTTATTCTGTTAAAAGGTAAATCTGATTTTGATTGTATCATATAGTTTAAAAGGGCCATGAAACCTCTATGTAGCTACGTGCACATGGCCATGATTGTGTTTACCTTTGACCAGATTATGAGAGTAGATTATCTTAATAATATATTGACTTCAGATTGACATCTCCTGTAATGATATTGTGAGTCACGATCACCTGGTCTAATTACATTTGATGGCTTCAGTCGTAAATTGGTTTTGTTCATTCAACTCTGATCAGATATCACCACAATCGTTTAATTAGAGAGAATATGTGTTACTGTCAAACTTTCTGTCAGTTTTAATATACAAAACCTAGGCGCAGAGAAAACCGCCAACAGGTTATTTTTATTGACAGATCTAATAGAAATCGCGAATTGCGACATTGGCGTAACCCTAATCCGTATCCGTTTCAATGCCAATATTGATTGTAGGGAACGTAATATAAGTACTTCATTATTATGGTAAACATTAGCTCTAAAATTTATGATTTTTGCCGAAAAAAATGCTAGGGTCGGCAATTCGCTTTACACAACAGGGTCGGTAGGGAAACCGGAAACACACTTATTTTTTTTTTTTGGCCTAATGCGTGCATTAAATGAAAGTGAAAGTTGAAAATTGTGCCTATATAAAAATTTTTCTTTTGAATTTAATTTAATACAAATTATCAAATGCATGTATTGCCAATGACAATTTAGTTTACAAATGTTATTGCGCCATTATAAGGTCAAATACATTTTCGTCACACATACAGGCATCTGACAATTGTTACTTACACATATGTTTTTGTTTTAGAGAATCCATAAGTAAACATTTTATACAAATTGGAATACATGTTTTAACACTATAGTTATAATATTTTACAGAATGTTCATTTTTTATGCTTATTAAAAAAAATCGCAAATTTCGTTCGACCGTGATAAGCAAAAACAAAAATTTGGTAATACTCAATGCCAGAACAATTTATTTGGATAAACCATACCTGAAAAAAAAGTCAAATATGTCTCTAAATTAATGCACCATAGATTAGAAAATTTAAAGCGTAACAAAGCCACATTTAAGGAGATTCCTAACTCCTAATAAAAATACCTTTCCTTTGTAACGTACATAAAACATGCTGAATAACTCATAACGTTGAAAAAAATGTATAAATAACATGACAAATTAGTTTAAGTATTAGACTGAGAACTTACCATCATTCGTCCTTTTCCGATGAATCTAACTTAGCTCTTTTATGTTATATTTATTATGCAATCAGATGTCTTTTGATTGGATATAGTTTAATTTTCCTCTATGGGCGTGTACAAATACAACTAGTTGATATAATATTTGCTCTATCAGTTTAACATGATAAATTTTACGTAGCTAAAAGAAATGTCAAAACATCATTATACTACCGCAAACTTATTAGGGGGGCACGTATCCGTCTCACCGTACGTCTGTTCACATACTTTATAAGATCATCTCTTCTTAAATGCTTGATGGAATTTTGATGAAACTATCAGGGGTGGATCCAGGATTTTAGATTAGGGGGCGCACAGATCAAATTTCACCGAGCGGAGAGAGATGAAAAATGTTTTTAAGGTTAAATTTTTGAAATATTCTTCTAGAGTAGGTGCAATATAGATATTTTTGAGATAACAAAAGCGAGAAAGTTTTAACCTAAAACCGCCTAAATCTACCCTGACAACCCATGCTTTGCAAATTTTAGGGGACGCACACCCGCCACGCCCCGCCTGAATCCACCCCTGACTATACATAAAGTATACCATATGCAGATGTACATAAAACAATGGCTCTTCGTTACCATTCAAGGGGATATCAGGACTTTGTATGTAACTGCGGGGTAAACCTTTTTTATCCGTTATGGCGTATTTTCCGGCAAAACAAAGGAATGTTTGAAATACAAAGACCAAATATTTAAAACCGTTCTTCCCGAAATCGGTATATAAAAATATTGTGAAAATTTTACCAGCAAATGTGGTGAAAAAACTATTATGTTGCTTAGAATTTGGCTACCTATAATATTACAACAATTATCACACGCCTAAACTTTTGAAAGGAAATTGATGTTAATAAATGTTGAAGTTCAGCAACTTCTTCTTTTATAATAGGGTGTTAATAAATCTAACAGATTAATAGGTGTCAAATTGTGCATAATGACAGAAATTTCCTTTCAAGTATCAAAATCTATGAAAATATTAACAATTTCACTTTTATTAAATGTTAGAAAGTCCCCCCCACAAAAATAGTTAAGTTGATAAACTGATACAATACTCATAAAAGGCACACCATGTATTGTAACCCATTAATTGGAAGTGCTGGGGTAGTACAAGAATTAGATGGTAGAGAAGATATGCAGGAAGAAATAACAGAAGAGTAATAACCAGGTATTTATATATTTTGTAGGGTTCGAACTTAAAAGACTCCTAAATAATAGGTCGGAGAATCAACCTCAGTTATGACACTGGATGTCTGAGGGTGTGCCACCCAGAATTCATTACTGTAATTATGGCGATACGGGCCCACCTAAACTATTAAAATACGGGAAAATACCTAAAAGTGATGTAAACCTGGAACACAAGCTTTGAAAGATATCCGAAAATATCTTCGGATACGCTCTTATGAAAATGCCTTCCAAAGAGAAAGAAATAATGATAAGATTTGGAGAATTTAGAATACAGGATTCTGCCGCCGACGCTATAAAAGAAAGTGCTGAAACCTTTATCACTTCAATATTATCAAACGCTAACGTGTGTTATATTCATGGTAAAAGAATACAATATTAGTCAAAGATATACAGCTTGCCCGAAGACTTATGATGGATTATTATTTGCTATTATCAGATTATTACTGGTTGTAATAGAAGTGATATAGCAGTGTCAGTAAAGAGTACAGATACAGTTCCACCAGCGCCACGACACGAAAAAAAGAACAAAGAAAAGAAAAATAAATACTCCTTCCAAAAAACCAGTGAAGAAAAGACTTTTTATATCAGGTAACTATTATTTATTATTATTATTTTTTTTTAGCAAAAATGCCTGTCAAGAAAAATTTCTCTCGGATGCGTCTTCATTTACACTCCCTGTTGTACCATCATAAACACAGTTGATATTGCTAAATACGGAGATTATGATGACGATAGAAGGCACGCAATCCGTACCAACTGGGAAAATTGAAATTGACAAAAAGTAGCAGAGCTCATCATGTAGATTTTGAATCATCATTGAACTATGACAGAATGTTTAAAATTATTATTATTGTAAATTGAGCGTTGACAGATATAAAAGCGCTGTCAGTTTTGGTGTTAAAGATGGTGTAGTACAAATATTACACAACACCACCAGATCCAAACTTCCCTGAATTGAATTGGATCTACACAGGAAAGGAAAATTACTTGCACCATAAGGCTGGTGCTGATTTATATACATCCGCAGAACACCAACCAACAAAGTTGCAAGCCAAAAAATCATTCCAGATCAAAATTACAAAAATGATATACATAGACAGAGAGTCAAATATGAAACCTATTTTAACAAAAGTAAAGGTGTCCGTCAAACAGAATGAAGTTCACGAGGCTTACGATCCGGATGAAATATCTTTCGGGGTACTCCAAAACATGACACTTAGTCATTACATGTCAGGAGATATTATACTCAGGAAATGGTGGACACCAGTGGCTTTATATTTATATTGGAAAGAATATACAAAACAGCGCAAACTGAATTTATAGGTATATGTAAGACAACTGCATTAGTAGGCCATATATTTACTGAAACGGCCAAAATTTTTTCAGTATAAGTCACTTGTTCAGTGCCTATTCAGTGTGTTTTACCCGTTCGTGTTCAGTGTTTTAAGTATACCGTTCAGTATGTTCAGTAGCTTTTCATTAATGTTCAGTAATTGAGTTCAGTACGATACAAGAGCCTGTTCAGTGTAATTTGGTATAAGAAAATAATATCTTTGTTATATCCCTTTGGCCTCCAATTAGATAATACATACTGTGTATATGCATTCAAAGTTACATTTGCCAGCTACACAAACAACTTGTTTGTTAATATTTTGTTTTTGTGCTTGTTTGTTTTTGTCTATATTTTATTTTTATTTGTATTTTTAATTCTATCTACTTTTGTTTTTTGTTTAATTGTTATTTAATTGGAATGCCGAATAATCTCAAAGATATTCCGCGTGCAGTCATTTAAGATATAATTAATTGAAATTCATTACAATATCATGGTTTTGATTTCTTTAAAAAATGATGATTTATTTCAAACGTTAACTAGACGTATTAAATCGTAAATGTACATGTGCAGGTACTGTTCTCGAAATGTCTGAATTGAATTCTTTAATATCATTTTATTTTACGTACTGAATGTATGCAGTGAATTTATGGCGCCACGCCGATTTTGTTTTTAACATGTGACTGCCGAGCCATGCGAAGATAAAAGAAGCCGCCCACTCTACCAATAATAAAGCCTTACATATAAACAGATTTGCAATACAAAGGTTATAATATTATTAAAATCAATTAGATAAAATTTTGTGCTGAGCCCCTTGTTCACTTTAATTTTAAAAGATCTGTTAATAACTTTTGTTTAATTTGAGTTTATGTTTGCGGTTCTCCGAGGAACCCTGCCACCCTGTACATTTATAAAATAAGTGCGTTTTAGTTTAACTTACCAGAACAGGTTCTTTCAAGTATCTATCTAATTATGATTATTGAATTTTGTTCAAATATTTACAAATGTAGCTCTAGATAGACCTACATTACTTAGAATGCACGAGAAAAATAAATGTAACCCAACGTTAATTAGCTATGCAAAATGATTAAATCATTGGTCTACGTATTGCACTATTCAATATTCCAAGATAATGGTTTATTGCTCATGGACATATTTTCAAATACTACACATACATTTAAAATTATTTTTTTTATAGACAGAAAATATCTGTAGGTTCTTTCCTTGCAAGCATAGGGTCACATTATACTCTAATTAACACTTCTTCGTCACCTTAATTTGCTTTCCAAATTGTCGAAAATTAAAGTCAAGATAATTAATTTTCTAAGGGCTTTGAAATCATTTGTTATTTAAACATTTCCCTCCCCTTCATGTTTTTTTTATTTAATAATAGAAATAAAACATCAAACCGAATTTCAAAGTCGAGCAACAACGTACCGCTAATCAACGAAAGTCTACAACGTCGTGGTTACAGACCGTTACTAATGTTATTGCCGAGAAGACTTGAATGTTTTTTTTAATGAATTTAGTATCGCAAGCACTGCCCATTTTTATTACTGTATTTTATTTTGAGAAAACATATCTATGTCGGTCTTCGTGCACTAAGATCGGTCTTTGCAGTGTTTAGCTGAACCCGCAATCAACGACACAACAATTACATAATTACTTAGAACAGGTTCATATAGAAGTCTATAACTATATAGAAGAAATTGCACAAAAGACTAAATAGTGAATGTTTCAATGACTATTATTATATAAATAACCTTTCCAATGGTATTACTTTTACTTCAGAAAAATGTCATATGGGGCTTAGTGCTACTTTTAAGGTCTTAGTGCACTAAGACCGGTTTTGCAGTGTTTAGACGGACCGTAAAATTGCTGTGTAATTTAACTTTCGAAAACTAAGGCCTAGTGGATTCCCCAATTACATGTAACGCGTGTCATATGGTTTTGACTAATTTTCCACTGCACATCTCTGTTATAAATAAATACTGTACTATAAATTAATGTTCAATTTGAAAAAAAAAAAACATTAAGTTTTAATGTTTATATGCATGTACAACCAACTAAATGTTACCTTATAAATTTGCGTGATGATAATCCATTTCAAATATATTGACATGCCCTTTTGATTTGAAATAATAAACCTGTCGTGTAACGTTTTAAAATGACTTTATTCAGTTGGGAAAAATATCGATATGTTATCTTTTTTTCAGCTAGGTTAACACTCTCTTTAAAAAAAAACAACAACTACTGAATTATTTATATATATTTTATTATTATAGGCTTCTATCAGACTACGGAACCGTTGGCATTTTCGAATTATTCATTTATCTCAATTGGTTTTGTTTCTCATAAATATATATATATATATCTATATATAAATATAATAAGTTTTCCTTTATTTATTGATTAATTTGTTAGTTTATTTATTTATATATTTATTTATCTGACTGTAATAAAGAAAATAAGAAAAAAATAATTATGATTTAGAGCCCAACAAATATAGCCGTCATTACAAGACCCTTAGTAACTACACTAATTTGCACTTTAAAATAAGTTTAATTTAAGGGAGGTAACTCAATTTGATTTAATGTCTAATTCTAGTATAAATATATTGTTAGTCATGTGCACATAGAAATACAAGACATAAACTTATTTTCCCTTGACAGAAAGTAATGAACACTCTTAACACTACTGAATCAATGTTGAGTAAAGGTACTTAATTACTAAAATTGCTCTTGACAACTCTTAACGACAGATACTGAATTTGCACTGAAAAGGCACTGAAACTCTTAAAACAACTGAAATTAAATTTGTTAAGAGTTTTCAGTAGATGTTTGGTAGGAAATGGCCAATTCAGTAAAAAAATTCTACTAGTGCTGATGTACAATTGTACATTACATTAATTAATGGACAAATGTACCAGGTTAATGCATTCGCCACACCCTAAGCTCAAGTACACCATCTTATATCATCTGTTGTTGAAATACTTTATCATTCTCTCGAACCTTACGAACACGCACAAGTTTTAAATGAAAATATGATTACTTCTATGTATGGCAACTACTTGCATGAATCCAAAACAGAAGACACCAACAAGGTTCCATACAATATTGCAGTTCATCCCTTTTTGTCTGGAGCCATTGCTGGTTGGTCAGAAATTTGGGACTAGAACAAAAATAATGAAACTTCTATCATGTAACAACAAAAACAAACTGTTATGTGAAAGAGTAATCAAGGGAACCAAGATTATAGCAGTAATAAAAAAGAATGTAATCCAGGGACAAAGACCAGACAAGGAACTCAGGCATACACAACAAAGAACATAGAGTAACTAAAATAATACATACAAAGTAACAAAAGCAAATGAGCAATCCTGGTAGGGTAAGCATCGACTGCTTTTCTAGAAACACCCGCCGAGTTGCTCATAAAAAGGCAAGTCCGGGGTAGACAAACGAGAAAAGGAAAACTATGACCCGTTAAATAAATCAGTTTTCATCGTGTAGATGGGTATACCATAACGATCCACGAGTTCCTGATGACGACCATAAAACTTCTGTAGTGATGACTTCAATCTTGTAGCAACACAACGCTGTTCCGGAACGCTATTAGAGTTCTTGCGCGATACAAAATGTCTGTGAAGTTTCGGCAAGCTCTGGCATAATGTATGCATTGTGATATGAACACTCCATACGCAGGTGCTGAAGGGGTGTTGCCACAGATGAAAGGAAAGTTGACAAGTCTGAATGAAAAGTCATCACGTTTGTCGTTAAGTTTGGTCAATAGTTTTCCTTTACTATCGATTTCTAAGTGTAGGTCAAGATATGAGGCTCATTTCACAGTACCTTAGTATCCTTCATCTCATGATCTTTAGGGTAGATGCGATGTTTCAAGTCCACGAAATTAGGATTGTTTAAAGATAATACGTCATTTATATAGCGAAAACTGAAATTAAAGGATCTAGCCAAACCATATTCTTCTTTCGGATCAGATCATCTATAAAGTCAGCCTCATAAGAGTGAAGGAATAGGTCAGCAAGTAAAGGAGCGCAATTTGTTCCCATTGGAATGCTGCCCGTTTGTTGAAAAACACGCCCACCACACTGGACAAATATGTTATCGATTAAAAATTTCAGCATTTTGTAAACATTCTCCTCTGTAAATTTGGAAGATGATTTGGAATTATTTCTTACAAAGTATGAGAAATCTCTATCAAGAACTATATATTTGTATCTAGGTGTACCGTCTTTTTCGAAACAAACAACGATGTATAATATTTTTCAGTCGGGATTTTAACTGCGTATGGGGAATAGAAGTATACAGTGTTGAAAATCATAGGTTTTAATGTTATTATATTCAGATAATAGTTTTGAACTGATTGTCTCCAAAAGATCTCTCGATTTTTCATGATCCATATTGAATTAATACCACTATGGGAGTTCAAATGTTGTGGTAGGACTGCGGAGCCTCTTTGACGTTGTGAGTATAGAAGTTAAAAGTTTTGAAGGAGGTTTGGTAGTACTATTTGCAGATCCAGCTATGAAAGTTGTTTGTATGGATTCTTGTGGAGTTTATGAATCCAGTACATAAATGGTAAATCACAATCATCGTCCTTGGTAGAGAGACCAAAAGAGGATAACACATATTTATGGTTTACCACAAGCTCACTAGTCGTCACCACACAAGCCTAATATACGGGTAGTGTACGGTGGAGTTGACTTGCAATTTCAAGTTGACAACATTTACGTTGCAATTGTAGAAGAAACTAAAGTAACAAGGACGTGCACTCTATGTATAGATTTACAATATTGCAAAAAAAAGTCATTAATTACATATTTATTTGACCTTGTAAGCATATCTAAGAGAGAATGAACATCTGTTACTATATTGATTTCTCAATTTAATTTTGAACGATAAAAATCTGTACTTTACAATTAATACCTCTATTGGGGGTATATACATGTAACATTTTAATAAATGAACTTTACAAGGCAACGGCATTATTTAAATACTCTGTATTTTTTCAGGAGTTTTCTTTGATATATTCAAGAAAAAATATTTCATCAGACCTTTTATGAAACCATAAAAAAGTCATTTCTACAATGATATTCCGACAGGATACAGGAAACCTGGGAAAACACCCACTACTGCTTCCATGTATGCTTTGCCGTTAAAAGTAGCCAAAAATGAAGATGCCACAGAAACAGAATATGTACTTTATCCGGTCTTTAGAAGTCAATAAGCTTATAATGTTACTTTTGGTTAGAATGAATGAGGGATGTTCATAGTTGTGCAGTTTTTGATAGGTTCAGTGAAACATTAAAACAAGAAGAAGAATGTGCATGTATTTTTATTTTCATTAGTAGATATATTAAACCATTTAAACATTTTCCAAGAACAAAGACTAAGTCACTTCTGTGCAACTGGACTAGAAGATAAGCAATATTTGCAGGAATTAGTTTGCCTGCTGAAGAAAAAAATATGAATTGAATTCAGTTATTGATAGTAAATTTTTGGACAAAATATACAAGACAATGAGTGATTATGAAAAGTTTGAGAATGATTTTGAAAAACGTATTATCTTTACTGATTGGAGTGATATGTACCTACAGGTTTATGACGAAGATGTATTTACTGGAGTTGTGGTCAGACGTAAATTGCTAAATGTGCCCAATAGTAGAGCTCATTGGTTTTACTTTCCTTTAAATCCAATTTTAGTAAAGGTAATAAAGAAGAATTTGGGTTTGACCATAACTCCAAGACATCCACGATTCAGAATATTGTACAATGATAAAAGAATGAAGCTTTCAGACTTGTGTTCATAACTTTATTTACTCAGTGAGATTGGTATTATATACCACTTATATTTGGTTAAAATAGCTTGCGCACTCAGTTTGTTAGGTGTAGTGGATATACATTGTTCATATAGTCGAGCAAAACTGCTGAAAAACTAACTGCTTATTTTATGGATAAATTACCGCCTTAATTGGTGGTAAACAAGTCACACTAAAAGAGTGAAAAGGGCATCCTCTCAAAAATGACAAACACCCTTTGGGTTAGTGGTGGGTGATAAACTATTGATATAGCTTTCTTTCAGTGTGATATACTTGTTCTATTGTCCTCAGAAATGCTTACATATCCATTGCACTACAGTAATGTGTTTTCTGTCTGTAGTGTCCCCTCATTACTAAATTAGTGTGTGTTCTTTTCTTCCTCTCCCTTGTCTGAAAATAAAAATAAATAATAAAATAATAAAAAAAAATAATAAAATGAAATAAAATAATTTTCTTTTTAATTTTTTCTTAACCTTTTTAGAGGGCGTTGCCAACTACACGGGTGTTAATGCTTTTCTTACGGCATCTCCTCTTTAAGTCGTGCACCAGTTTTCTTTCTTTTTTTAGTATTACAAGTCACATCTCAGGGTTCATTATAGTTTTATGTTTACACTTGTAACTTCTGCGTGTGCCTATCTAAACTGATGAAACTGGAACCCCTGTTTGGTCCTTGGTCCTCATAATCTAATCTTTATTCTGTCTTCTTTTGAGAAAATTGTTGGGTGCCTTGTTTAATATTCATCCTCTACATGTTCTGCATGTTCAATTGTTGTTTTTTTTTTTGTTTTTGTTTTTGTTTTTTTTTTTTGTTTTGCGCTTTTTTATTTTGTATGCTTATTTTGTGTATTGTATTATGTAGTTGACATTTTGTAATAAAAGAAGAAAAAAGAAGAGAAGAAAAAAGAGAACAATTTTTAAACAGTACATTTGGTTGTGCTTAGAACATATATTGTACAACCAATTGTACTGAGAAATATTTAATCTCTAATAATCTACACCCCAATAACAAACAAAAGGAAAGAAGACATTAAGGTAAGTATCTTTATTAATCCTTTTAAATCCTGCTGATACTGCCGTGTCACGTTCAGCTTTTAATACAGTAAATATTCGCTTAAAACCCGGCTTCTCAGCTTCACTTTGGGTGGATCATTGCTTGCAATAATAACTTTCTCACCAAGGGCGGATCCAGAATTTTATATTAGGAGGAGGGCGCACAGTTAAAATTTCGCCGAGCGGAGCGAGCCAAACAATTTTTAGGTTAATTTTATGAAATATTATAGAGTGGGTGCAATGTAGATATCTTTTGAGGTAAATTAGCGATAAATTTAAGTTTCAACCTAAAGCCGCCTAAATCTATCCCTGACAACTCATGCTATGCAAATTTTATGGGGCGCACGCCCGCCACGCTCCCGCCCGAATCCACTCCTGCTCACACGCCAAAACAAAAAAATGAACCCCCTTTCCTCTCAACTCTTGCAAGATGTCGTTCATCAGTCAAGTTATTAATTAGACTGCTCTCTCTTAAAAAACTTACAGCATCTTCATATACACAGTACTTCTCACCACTGAAAGAATGAAATGGGAAGTGTGACTTATCATGGGGTAGCTCATACCGATCTATACTCGCAGAATGGTGATTTTGTTGTCAGCAGAAAGTTTAATTTTTTTTCATCGCATTTATATCTTACCTCTCAATCATTTTAGGGATAATCATTGTGTTTTTCATTATATCAGTCTCAGTCAGTTATTCAATATAATTTCATGATGTTCATGCAATGCAAATCTTTTTCAGAGAGATTTTGATTTTTTTTCAGTAAATTATGAAATATATAAATATATCATTATTTTTTCAGAACTTATTGGAAACACATCCTCAAATTATGCTCTTTTGAGAAAAAGATATTGTTTCATAAGGTTTTGTTACTGCTAGTTTAAAAAATTCGTAAGTATCCAATTAACACACATACAGTAAACTCTACTGCAATGCAATTCAAATACGTTTTCTACTGCTTATATGTATAGAAAGAGTAATCAAGGGATCCATCTTGTAGCATAAATAACCCTGATCTAATCATTAACATAAAAATGATTGTAAACAATTTTTTTTTAAAAATATGTGTTATATCTTATACATTGCACCAGATTACTAAATTACATTCCGCACATGGCACGGAAACTATACCATTTTCATGAATCGCACGTTTCAGTTGCTGAATAAACACTTTGTAATGTAAACTTGTCTCTAAAAATGAATAAATTTAGAGGATTGTTGTAGGGATTTGTTTGGAAAGCATTGAAGTATATGTTTTTCTCTTATCTCTCCAGCTGTTTTTTTTTCAAAAATAGACAAAAAGTTATATGAACAATAATTTGTCCTGCTATTTTTTATCTTATGACTATCAATCCTGCTTTTTCAAATTTGATTTTAGCAACATCCTCCAATACATATTAAATTATATTTACCTTAACTGTAGAATACAAAGTTTTTGTACAAGAGCATGGGTAACCCGCTTGTTATTAAGCACAAAAGAAGTTCGTCAGGAATTACAGTGTTGTACTGGTCGTCCTCTTCATACGGCACGGGTTTTTACAGACCGTCACCAAATATACGAACATTTTCTTCTATCCATATCTTAAAACCTTTGAACTTCATCCATAAAGTCTTTTAACTTTTGTTCCATATTCTTCTTCATACCAAAAAAAAAAAAAACCAAACAAACAAACAAAACAAAACAAAACAAAACAAAAACAAAAAAAACGTACGGTACCTTCTTTGTTTTTTTTTCAACCAACTTGGTCATGCCAGTAAAACTTCGGATTTCTTCAGCTTAATTTTGAAACACTATTTGCATAGAAATACTTGTTATACCTGTCTTTTTCTAAATCTTGAGGGCAACAATGATATCGCCGACCCATATTGCAAGTCCATATTGAATTAAAAAAACTTACACTGTAAACGGGCCTCATATGGGTTTCAAAAATTAAGAACTGTACATTCTTTTAGTGAAATGATTTTTTCTGTAACTTGTGTTGAAGACCTTATCGGCAATACTAAACTGATTTTCATGTCTAGCAATATATTAGACGATGTGATTAACAATCTCAATTAAAGCAAGCAATTCCAGGAATATTTAGTACATGGAGTAAAATGGAATGAATTGCTTTAAAATGTAACCACTAGGTGCCATACCCTCAAAGGAAGACATTTGAGGTCAATTTTTGAGAAACGTTTTAGTAATCAGAAACCAAAAACTAACTCCCTTTCTCAAATCCAAAGATGTATCGAGTTTGAATGATGTGAACATACTTGTCCCAACAGTTAAGAGTACTTTGTAGTCATATCAAGCGGGACTCTGCATTTTTAAAGATACTGTAATAAATCATACCATGATGGATTTTGATGATCTACAGCAAAGAATAAAAGGCATTGTAAATTCTATTAATCCCATTCTCCTCTAGCAAGCAACCGCACCTTCCTATTCAATCAACTGTGTCATCATACATGCTCATCATATCTAAAACACATTTTTTTATTCAGAATTAAGAATTTTGCAAGTTAACTCAAACTATTTATAACGCATTAAACATAATTTCTTTAAAAGCTAGACTCATAATCCAAAAGATTCAAGTATGTGTGTTCTACTAGCCATTTTCCTTTAACTGGTTTCAAGACTCCATAACAGTACTTCCAAAAACTTATTCTGTAGGAATAAAACCAGGAAACTCCTGATAGGCATATTTAGCAGCAAAGAGCAACAAAAAATGATCAAATTCATCAAAATCACTGTCAGACCGAACACAAAATGTTTCTTATCACGGTCTTCAATGTATGATGAAAACGTTACAGGGCTGATTCAGACTCAGGATAATGGGCACTAGACTTGCATTGCTTTATTCAAAGTTCAAGGACCACTTAATGGAACAGCTTTGGCATAAAACCTGATGGTAATTGAAATAAGGAAAAGAACTTCACCAATCCCTCACTTAGACTAAGTTTTGCACACAACGGTAAGTAATTTTAAAGGATCATATTCATTCTCTGGAACATGCCTTTTGACTAATTTAGATTCAAAATTAGACAGAATTTTGATCAAATAATATCCTTATTGTATGTTGAAGTCTTGAATATAATCCGAATCAAAAACCGCACTAAATTAAACCCAACGATTTATATATAATTGGGCATAGTAAAACTTACTGCTTAGTTAATGTTAAATACATGAATAATGACAGGACAAGGACCAAAATTAATGAAAACAGTGAATCCTTTTTTATTGAAAATAACAAAGTCACATCTGAAAAGTTATGGAAACAAAATAATGACAGCAATTTCCTTTCAAAGGTTTAGGCTTTATATGATATTTAACATCACTCAACATGCATAATTAAAACAATTGACTGTAAACTCACAATATGGTGAAAGAGTACTCAAGGGAACCAAGTTTGTCTTGTACATAAAAGCATCTGACAGCTTAAACGATGATGTTGGGTATCTCATTGCCTGACTAGAAATGGTATGTACATTTTATTCTTATTTCTTGTCACGAATTAGTTACACAATACCTAACGTACAAATAAATCAAAATCATATGCTGTCTAATCGCCGGCATAATTTTACATAACCTTTTCTTCAAAATATAGACTAAAGTTATTTTTTACAAACGTTCATCAATATTTGCAATGATTATGCTTTGTTTGAAAATTATATCTATATACTCTGGGAATATACTTTCTGATTCTGATTTCTGCAATAGATTTGCAAAGACTAGAAAACTGGAATTTGTTTGTTGGCAGGGAAATATTGTCGGCTTCGCAGACAGCATTTTTTATGATTGTCTTTGTATACTATGAACAGAACATTGTTGACAAATTCATATTTTGTATTTGTCAACATGTTAGCGAGCAGACTAGTTTTGTTTGACCATAGCTGCTGGTTAAATTATCGATTTTTCTGTATCGATATATGTTCAGTTATATGTTTTAATAATGTCTAACAGTCATTTTGTATGGCCGGAAAAAAATTAATTACCGATAAAAAATATTTAGTTATTTTAAATGATATGTTTATATCTTAAGGGGAGATGAGCATACACTCTGCATTGCGTAGTCAGAAATTCATAATATTCAATAAACGATATCATCTATTACAAATAAACCGAAACATAAAATAATCTCAATAATGTCCTTTACAATCTTGAAATATAATTTCTATGATATTTTGTTCAACTTCATTTCTACAGAAAATTTAGAAACGTGATAGCAAGTTTAATGCTAAACATATATTGAATTCAGACAACATATTTAAAAAGCATATCTGTACAAAATTGAAAGGTATAATTCATTTGATTTTTTTAAACGCAATTTTATAAATATTTTCAGGAGAATCCCGAGATAAAAAAAATATTACCCGATGAGATTCAAAGAATTATCATAAAGATGTGCCTAAATATGGACCCAAGCACACGCTTTGAGCTGCAAAATGTCAATTCATTCTTTGAAACCGTAGTTAATGAGACACAAGCACCATGTTTACATATAAGACCAAATTTGTTTCCCGGAAAAATAAAACATATTAAAGTGCAGCGAATAATAGAGGCTTCGGGGATCGGAAGCGGTCTTGTTCTGGAAATAAGACGGACACTACAGCGAAAAAATTGGAAAAATGCTATACTAACTTTGAATCCATTAAAAAATAATTGGTATGAAATAACTAATATATATTGGAAAGTATCACCGTAATTAAATTCAACTGGACAGCGGCTAATGTATATTGTAATAACATATCTTACTAAATGTACAAACAAACCAGACACTGGTAAAGGAATAGAAATATTTTGAATCTTTATTTGTATACTTATCAACTGGAAAATGTGTAAAACAGAATTCAGTAGGTAATCTTGAAATGATAGTTATTTTTTTATTTGACGTGATATGAAGAGTTAATATTCAATACAATAATTGCTCGCTTAAAATTTTGCAGAGTACTTTTTGTTTTGCATTGGTAGCTTATTTAAAAATTAACGTCACTGATTAAATCTAAAATATATGTCAATTATTGATCTTTAAGTGTCCTTTACCTAGAAAGCTGAGGAAGGGGAAATTGTATGTACTAGTTTATCATAGATAGTATCAATGACATAATATTTTACAATGAACAATATTTAATTGCTTTTTTTTGTCTTTAAATTACCTAGGACTATTTGCTTTCTCTGAGGAGTGTTGACTATTCAAATATTGTGTTATTGTATTAATTTGAAAAGTACATTTTGCTTGTGTACTTAAGAAACTCTTTTTCAATGTCCTATACCTAGAAAGCTGGGATAGGGAATAGTGTGATGTGTAATGAAAGTGCTGATGAATAGTACATTATCAAAGGTCTTGAATGCATAAAATTATGGCATTTCAATCTAATCTAGCAATTAAAAACATTAATTGATACTCTTCGCACTTTGTTTTAAACTTATTTTAGATATCATTGGCAATACCATGATTATATTCATTGTTTACTGGATTGTATTTTTGTCTGTTTTGAACGGATGAAGTGTTAAAACTTTGTTTGCCACAGAGGGCAAGTATAGTCCAAAGGAGAACTATTTTCAAATTATTAAAACAGACATTAAGCCATACATGCGAAATTGACAATTGAATGGATGATTGAAGTATGTGAAGAAGAAGGATCAACAGATAATGTAGCACTTCTAGCAGTGAATTATATTGATAGAAACATGTCAATGGTAGATATTGATCGGTCACAATTGCAACTTCTGGGGGCTGTTGGATTACTTATTGCATCAAAACTAGGGAATACAGATCCAATAAAACTTAAAAAACCTCTTGCATATGTAGGAAATTCTTTCAAACTGAAATACACACGTACAATGGAATCATCAAATTTGATAACACTGAACTGGGGATTGTTGTCCGTTACATCGATTTTCTTGATCATTTCTTGAATCAAATGACAATTGCAGATAATTTGCGAGTTGAAGTGAAAAGACATGCTCAAATATTCATTTACTTATGTGCAACTGAAATCGGATTTACTAAGCATAAATCATCAGTGATAGCCGCTGCAAGTGTTGCAGACGCAACTAATGGGCTTCTATTCTATTCCGTTGACGAATTGCTGACGACTTTACCTGATGTAGCGGGTATAGATAGTGACTGCTTACAATTATGCCAGGAGCAAATCAAACGTATATTAACAATTAATTTACAAGAATAAAATTCTATGAAAAACTCTGATTTCCTGAGAGTAACGTTGATTTCTTATGTAAAATTTTATTCCGCAACTGCGCTTAAATAATGAACGCTTATAACAAAAACAGTACTGAAAATATTTTATATTCATTTCAGCATGTTAGACTTGTATAAAGCAGGATTCGTTCAACTTGAATAAATATTCCCTTCCTAAAATTATATTTATTACATATTTTCACCGACAGACTCAAAAACAAACACACAATCAATTACATTTAGAGTATCGACTTAATCAGCTCACCTTTAATATATGCGAGTATTAAACAATATATTGATGAAAGCTCATTTACTCTTAAGATTCTGAAAAAAATTAAAATTTTTGATGATCGAATAAATTATAATAACATAAATACCAACTTGAATAATTTAGCCAAATACTCAAAACTACAAGTCAAATATGAACGTCCGTGTAGTAAATGGCAAAATCAAGTCAAAACTGAAAAGATGAAAACCAGATTCGGAAAATACATTTTTTTCTTTCTGTTTTTTCTATGAATATTTTCTAAACTATATTCAAGCCATATAAGATACATACATTCAAATTTAAGTAATGGACCGGAAATAGAATGCATGTACGAAATGAATACACTCTAATTTCAGTCTTGTACATGTACATATGTCTCCTTTTTTGTATTATTTGTTAATTTGGTAACCGTTCTCTGCTTCACTTAAAAAAAAACCGAGTTGCTCATAAAAGCGTCATGTCCAGGGTAGATGTACGAAGAAAGGAAAACAAAGGGTGCGCTATACAGCTACATTCAGGCGCACTGTTTTGTACATCAAGTTGACCCGGTCAAATGTTGTACAATTTAAAAGTAAAAGTTGAAATTTGGTGGATGTATTGTTTCAATGTAATTAATCATTTATACATAGACAGATGCAATATATGTATTGGTAAACAGGTGTTATTTAAATGAAGAATGGTATCCGGAACGTTTCAGTCCCCTGCCGTATAATGTTCACTCCTCAGCACCAGCTGGTTGATTTTCAAAATATCTTATTTCGCACGAACTTTTGAACTAAAATTATGAGAATATGAATCGAAAAGAGTGTTATTATTTTAACCCTTTTTCCACCTTCTCCACGCACACTTTCGTCCTGTGCTAGTGTCTAATTGCCTGATATGTTATAAAACATAGTATTTGGTTGTTATTCTTGGAAAGGCATCCCTGATTTATACTACAACTCAGTAACATTTTTTGCAGTATGTTACCATGGCTATTGGCAGTAATAACAATAATCTCTGAATTACTTATAAATTACTTTAACCTGCACACCCCAAGAATTAGAAAAACATGTACTTTTCAAGGACAAAGCACTTGAAATTTCTATGTGGACTGCCTCAATACAGCTTCATTTCAACAAAATGAGGCCAAATGTTCAGATTTGACCTAACCTAACCGTAATATATTACCTAAGACACGTTGAACAAATCAATGTTCGAGGCGCAGGTGGTTACATTGGAACAATCCACCATTTGATGATGACGACCATAACATTTCTGTAGTGATATCTTACATAGCCCTGTTCCAGAAACCTAATTGTAAGAAGTCTAGCGTGATACTGAAAATATGCGTAGTAACGGCAAACTCTAGCATAACGTTTAAGTTGTGATATGATACGAAGGTGCTGGAAGGATATTGCCACAGATGAAAGGAAAGTTGACAATACTGAATAAAAAGTCATCGCGTTTGTCGTATAGTTTGTTCCATAGTTTCCCCTTACCCTGTAAGTGTAGATATGTGTTCTTAAACAATAATAATAAAAATGTTCTGAAGTTTTGAGTAAGTTCTCCTGATTTGTTTATGTTTTTTCCCAACTTTTAAACACGAAACTTGTGTAGGGTACCTTTAATGCTGACTTGCTTGAGGAACAAATTTTTAAGGATGTTTGCTTGTCATATTTTGGACCATTTGACAGATTGTCGGAAACCGCAGGTCATAATATGCATTCAGCTGACATGATATATTTCCACATCCTTGTCATTTTTTCATAGTTTAAATAAAGAAGCACATGATATTGAACACCGTCTTCTTCGTTATTGTGGCATTTGTTGGGATAGTACATGATATAGAACACCATCTCCCTCGTTACTGTAGCATTTTTTTTGTTTTGGGGTCATAGTACATGATATAGACCACCGGCACTAAAAGATTTTTTTCAACTTGTGTCCAGGATTTAGGGTTATTTTATGTCCGATGGCTGTTAATTAGAAGCAGTTGTGCAATTTCTTATAAAGTATACAATCGATAGTCGAATTTTGGAACATCTTGCACCCAATCAGTAACCATATTTTTTGTGTAGAGATTAGATTTTATTTCATCATTGCAAGAAGATAAGAACATGCATTTTATTTCCCAAATGTCTTGTTAAAATTGAGCATTTTCTGGGATTAAATGCAAAAGTGGATTAACAGAGAAAATGATTTTACATTAATCAATGACTTCTTTTCCACCTTTTTTTGGGCCTGTGTTTTAAAATGATTTTTAGGCATGTTAAATTTCTGCTGCTGACATATACTGTTGAAACTATGCATATTGACAATTGGAACCCGTAAGACACACACACACGCCTTCGGCTATTTTAAAATTAACCCACCGAATTGGTCATAAAATGTCACGCCCATGAAAGACGACAGATAATAAAAGCCATGACAAAATAAATAAATCGGTTCTTCCGGTGCAAATGGTTACACTATTAGTGTCAAATTACCAAAGAAAAAAATGATGGTCATAACGAGATTATAATGATCGACCATCATTATCTGATACACAAACAACGGAACATGGACAATATAAGCATCTTTTGTTACAGTATATAGATTATGTCACTGTTTTATATTCTTTCTGAACTCAGACTCTTAGCAGCTTGTTACGATTAGTCATTTGTATTCTGAATGGCTCATTATCGAAACATAACAAATTTAACAAGAAAGAAATACTATGTTTATTGTACTTAATCGCATACAGAAAAAAATATATATATATATACGACACAATGCTAGAACAGAGAAAGATACATACATGCAATATTAAAATTTTAGTGTCTACCACTTGCACATTACTTATTCTTTTAACAAAAGACATTTTTGCATATTTTGACATCAGAACAACATTTAATGCCTACCCATGTACAACAAAATGACATTGATATACTCATGATGTCCACATCCAATAGTGGGGCACTAAGCAAACATACATCATACCGAACGACAAAAAAAAAAAAAAAAAAAAAAACACTTTGTTAGGTTTTTTTTACACTATGAATCACCACTACCATTGGCAGTGTCAGAATTTTATATGGATTGGTACAAGCAGTGACTATTCCAATATAAAAGCGCATGAAATGTATACAATATTATACATCTCACGTAGCATGCAAAAAATATTCTGAATATTTACAACCATACACTGAAAGGAAGGAAGATAAAAATCATTCAAATATATACTAGTGATAAAATTACTTTATTGTTATATGTTTTGGCACATTTTGACATCATAACATTAACTGCCTACCCATCTACAAAATATGTTGACATTGATATACTTATGATGTTCAAATCCAAAAATGAGGCACTTAGCACACCGAACGATAAAAAAAAATTGTTAGGTTGGTTTTTTACACCATGAATCACCTCTACCATATGCAGTGTCAGGATTTTATATTGATTATTGCTAATTATAACTTCTTTGTAGAAGTTGAAATCAAAAATAAATTGTTGTCAAGCAGTGATTTTTCTAATATGAAAACGCATACAATATGAAGAAAACATTATACATTTGAATGATTTATGTATAATGTTTTCTTCACTTCAATACAGCCTTTTCATAACTGAGATTTTGACCTTAACTTTTCAAATGTCTTGCTATGAAGAGAGATAAAAGTACCTTGTAATTACAGGAAGAAAAGAAAATTGAATTGCATAAAGTACATAAAGTAGGCGAACTTCCAGGAACACTCACCCATATACTATAAGCAAATTTAAAAAAAAAATGTAACATGTATTGCTATCAATATCTATTTATTCAATTTCAGTGCATTAGCCAAGGGTTTTCTAATGTTATCTCTCTTTTTCTCTCGCCATAATCCCAAACTAATTCCATTCCGTTTGGAACTGAAAATTTTGTTTGCAAAAACAACCTTTTAACTCCAAATTCATCGATTTGTCCTATAAGCTTACAGTTTGGTGAATGTTTCGAATGGTTAAAAAATCTTGCTATGTTTTCGTCCTTTTTAAATAATGTTCCATTAATATCTCTGTTTCCATCTAGATATTTGTTTTTATCGAACACGGCAACAGGGGGCAAATTTTCGCTTTCATAAAACATTTCACGAGTTTTATATTCGTATTTTGGTATCCATTGACCTTTATATTCTACCAGAATATGATCTTTTGGTAAGTTACATTGAGCAAAAACACCAAAACCCTTTTCCTTGTCTATGAATAATTTTTTAATCAACAGTTCGGCGGACATAACCCTTATATTTTCAGACTGCGGTGTAGTATGTCGTAAAAGTCGTGGTAATTTCACATAGTATCCTCTCGGACTTGTACAACTATCTATTTTTCTCACAGTTGCAATTTTTTTAAAGGCCCTATTGAAACCACTTTTTGCTTGATTTTCATTACATCGATATTCTGTTCGTGTGCGAATGTATGACAGATATGAAGAAACCAAATCGCTTGTCCGTATTGGTGTTTCCGAATATTCGAGTAGGTCAACATAATCGCTTAAATATGGAACAAAAGAACCAGTGTCCCTAGGATGTGCACTTGTATACTTCAAAGCAGGATTACGAGGCATCCTTCTGGCGTTTTTTATCTTGAAATCACTATACTGTGTTGATATTCAATATTTAGTCTAGAATTGAACAATTGAATTAGGTCATAAATTATTGTCCTATACCACTATAATGAAGCAAATTCCTATTTTAGCTGTACGAAATTTCTCATCCATAAAGACAGAACACATGCAATTTCCCATAAAAATCTCACTATTAAATGAGGAGTAAGGGAACCATAATATTATTCAATAAGTGATTTAAGATTCTTTTTACATAAACATTTTATCAGAAATGATCGGTGATTAATTATTACTACAGTTTGTTTATAATCAGTGATTGTTTTGAAGCGATCTACATTTTGCACCTGATCGTGGCGTATCTCTGTCACATTGATACGTTATGATCAGCTGTTAAATGTTGACTGTTTGAATTCAAACATAAAAAGAAACAAAAGCCAGTTTTTATCATTCAAGTGTGGGGAATCTCCGGAACCCGTGGGTAAGATATAATAGTTTTTTTTTATCTTGGGGAACCTCGCTAAGGAATGCTTATATCTTACCGTCAGATAATCTTCCCATCTTGCACTCCTATAGATGTAATATTTTTAATGTATCAGTCATAAAAATTCTTTGTTTACCAATATTAGTCATTTGCATATTAATAGGGACTGCTTTAACGAACAAAATCGAATTAACTGTTTAATTAAAAAATGACCTTAGTGCAAATTTTGAAAAAAAAATACTGCCTACCCCTTCCTTAAGATATTTGTCGTCACTAATATAACAAATCCATTTCAAAAAATGCGACATTACGCAGACAAAGACAATCCAGTATATGTAACAGCAATGGAAATTACACAATATCAATTTCGAATGTATGCATACAATTATCATTATAAACAGTTAATATAAAAGCGTTCTTTGTGGCTTGTTTTACAGTTTATTTAACAATCACTACCAATAAATAGCTTCTCTGAAGCCACAAAGAGATTGAAGTAAATGAGACGTCTTGCAGCGGAAACAAGAATGTCTATGATATAAATCTACCAAACCATTTTTCTTCCCAGTTTTCTAGGTAAGAGGTCACTTTTTACATGTTTTATAAATTCACCACGAATAAAAGGAATTGCTTCTTTTCATCTCCATTACTTTTCAGAATGACTTTACAAAATGGCTGACAATAAGCCACAAACCAATGCTGAAATTTGCAGCTTGATTATGAGCTTTTTTTCTGTTTGTGAATAAAATATCCCCCCCGTCGACACAGCATTTAATAAATTCGAAGTTGGACCTCAATTTTCAAATATCATGCATGTTTATAATACTATTTTACTGTTTTCTTTTCAGAAATTATAACAAACATTGAAATTGCAATTTATACTTTTGTGAAATACCCTCACAAACCGGTATTACAAAGTCAATGAACAAAAAGTCTCAAATATAGAATATGATTACGTACAAATATTAATTAAAAAAGTATAACTATAAAGAAAGTTAACGCCATAGCCATAAATTATCATAGCATGCAATGTTTTAGGTGGCAGTCAAAAGAAAACAAATCGGTCATTAGGTGATTCATGTATGTCAAACACCAACCTATCAACTTTTATTTCATTCGTAAGAAACAGTTACAGACCACATAACTATCCTTAGATTTTTATTTTCAATTTGAGATAAAATACATGAAATTAAAACTCTGCAAGAGTTATCGTTCTTTATATCCTTGAATGAAGTTAATATGAGTGTGAGACGAATGTATGATTTAAAAACAAAAAGGTTTAAATACAGAAAAAAAAAACGTCATTGCAAATTTTGAAATAAAATTTTAAAAAATCCTCCTACCCATCTACTGGAAATATATATGTTGTCACTGATATAATAACTCCATCTCAAACATGATTGATTGATTGATTGTTGGAGTTTAACGCACGAGCAGCAATATTTCAGCCAAATTCAGGCGGTGAACAAAACATGGATGATAAAAAGAACATAAATGATGATGACGATGAAATGAAAAAAAAAAAAGATCGGGCAGTTTAGCCTTTCTGGCGGAGCGCAAAGGTTCCTACTCCTATCGAATACCATTTTAGGGTTCCTTAACGTGCAAGGAACGTGGCGTCTTTCCAAACACGGTGCACCATGGTTTGCGGTCAGGTTTTCCGTATTATAGCCTGAAAACCCCAGCATGTAACACGCAAGGGGTACCCCATTCCACCACCAGGAGCACATAACCCAGTTGCTCTGTGGGCAGAGCTCCCGAGACCCCGGCTAGGGTTCTGAGCACTATTTAGTCGCCTTGTACGACAAGCTTAGCGCTGCTGCAGGCCTATTCTTTTGACACCCGGACCTGCACGGGGCATTTCAAATTTGGACAAAGACCATCCTACGCACGTACAACTTTGAATGGTTTAAACGTACCACTTACACCGTTTACAATTAGCCATTTCCAATTGTCCTTACGCCCCCATCCCCATACAAATACCCCCCCCCCAATAAAATCCGATTTGAATTATTTGCATTATCAAATTTAATTTTTTTCTATTTTTAAATTCCTCAACACTCAAATTGCTATTTGTAATTTTATTTGATACATATTTCATATCAATGAATACTTTCAAATCTAATTTCCCATCCATTCCATTCAAATACTCCATCCCCCTATACAACATACCCATCCCCCTTTTAGCTTTCTCGATTCAACCAAAAACCATAAAATGGAAAACTTTCTGTACCACATCAACATTTGAAATAACAGATCGATAGATTTCAATGTACGCATAAAATTAGCGTAACATACGTGTATTACGCTATTCAAAATTTTGATGGTGAACAGTAATCAAAGGAACCACGGTTCTAGCGGTATTCAAAATAATGTAAACCAGGGACAAAGACCGGACATGGAAACATACTTTCACAACAAATAACATAAAGTAACCAAAATAACGCATACAAATTAACAAAAGCAAATGCGCAACTCGGACGCCACCAAAAACTGGGAGTTTGGACCAGGTGTATCGGCAGGGTAACCATCCTCTGCTTCTCTAGAAACACCCGCCATGTTGCTCATAAAAAGTCTTGTCCGGGGTAGACGAAAGAGGGAAGGAAAACTATGACACGTTGAACACATCTGTTTTAATGGCGCAGATTGATACACCGTAATGATCCAAAAGTCCATGATGACGACCAGAAAACTTCTGTAGTGATGACTTCAATTTTGTAACAACAGAAATTTGTTCCAGAAATATACTTGTTAGAAATCTAGTGCAACACAAAAAGTCTGCGTTATTTACAAAAAATATATATATATATATATATATATATTATGATACCACAAAGAGGTTGAAGTATATAAATGCATCTCGCAGCTATGACGAGAATGATGGATATATTATTGTCTATAATATACATCTACCAAACCAATTCTCTTCCCAGCTTTCTAGGTGAGAGATAACTTATTAAATTAAAATATGTTCTCAAAATGTTCAGTAAGCTTGATTAAACACTACGAAAAAATAATTGTTTATTTTCGTCTTTATTTCTTTTCAGAGAGAGGTGTTTTTCTGAATACTTCAAATGATGGAGTGCTGTATTCTCCAGTCCAAAATTGGATCAATCGTTGATGCCGAAATTCTGTACACTTTGTACATTTACAAAATGGCTGACAGTAAGCTACATACCAATTTTGAAATCTTGCCGCTCGAGTATAAGCTTTTTTCCATTTATGATAGCTTCTATGAAATTTTTCAGTAATCAAAAATTCTGGAATCCTACATTCCTTGAACCTTTTTTTCACTAAATCTACATAACCATTTAAAATTAAAGTATGCATCGCCTTTAAGTATACCTTCTTTTCTGACGCTGGAATCATAGGTAAAATATTGTCCAGCAATGACTCGTCCAACATAAAATAGCATGAAATGTCCACTATTGCATAAAAGTCGTCTAACTTGCAACTTACATTATTCTTAATACAATCTAACATACATTGGAAGGAAAAGAGACTAAAACCATTTAAATATGCAATGCTTTCCTCCCGTCTACACAGCATATTAATAAACGCAGATTTGGACTTTAATTCTTCAAATATCTTGGAGTTGGATGATAATACAATTTTACGGTCTTCAGAGAATATAAAAAACATTGATATTGACATTTTAACCTTTGTTAAATAAACCAACTAAAACATATTAAAAACAGTAAACTTCAAAGTAAATGAACAGTAATGTCTCTAATAACAAACTATGAAGTAATGAAGTGCGTTAACACACAAAGCCTTCTTGATGTCTTATATAAAAATAACAGCTTTTATATCATAACTATGTTAAACCCACAATAGGATATAAGTTAATAAATGCATCCCGCTGCTACAAATAGGATGTCGAAGCATTTTCCTCACCAACATTCTAGGTAAGAGGTAACAAAATTTATTTTTGTATAATTTTCAATGATTTCTTAACGACATAATGAAACAAAAATATTCTTTTTACTTTGTTGATTATTATTGTTAGAAAAAATGTCTTTTGAATGCTTTATTTGGCAGAGTTCGAAATTAAACGGGTTATAAAACAAAACCAGACATACATCTCAACTGATCAATATCATAAAGTTATCGTTTATACCTTCAATGACAAAAGATCGAAATTCTCCATAAACGTTTTTCAACAAGACAGCAGAAAGATGGTACACGTGGTCGTTTAGTCCATTTTATTAAAATACTTCTGTGACTTTAAATCAGGAAGGACATTTTCTAGCTATTAAGAGGATGTCACACCTAAAATCCTTTGGTAATCACGCGTCCTAAAAATAAAATAAAATATAAGCAAACAATGTCACATTTATTCACAAATAATCTATTATGATATATATTCATATTTTTTTTATGAAGCCCATACCTTTCAAACCTGTAAACCTGTGCATTGGAGACAAAAGCAAAATATCCAAAATTACCTGATTAAAGGTTTAGCTTATACCAGAAAAAAAAATTGATTGATATTCACTTTGTTGAACTTTGATGAATACATAAATGTCAGGACATATAATGTGGAAATAGTCGAAAGAAAAGATAATTTTATAATTATTTTTCTTTGTGGATCTGAGTTATTACGTGTCGTAGAGACATTTATAATTTCCCTGTCAACCTGGTATGTGTGTGTAATGTAAAATTCGAATTATGATCTGACGATGCTTATGTACATTATTGATTATATAATAAGACGAAATGTTATATAGCTTTTGACAAGAACTTAAAAATAAAAGTTACAAGGTCGTACACTCAATGTATAGATAACAATATTGCCAAAGAAAGTGTTTTTATTTACCTACATATTTATGTGACCTTTAAATTATATTTTAGGGAGAATGATTGTTCTTTTCTACGTTGTATTGATTTTAAACAAAGAAAAACATAACTTGATAATGAACAGCTCTATTAGGGTATACAAGAACTTCTCTTTCAGTGAATATCAGAAAGCAACGGCATTATTTAAATACTCTCTCGTTTTTTTGTCAGAAACCTTTCCTAAAAATATATTAGAAACATAATTTAACAAGATATTTCTTATCAGGCCTTATATGAAACCATACGTATCCTACTTTTTAGGACAAAAATATTAGGTTCCTTTAGCCTCTATACATTTCTCCCATCTATTCAAAATTTTACTTCAATTTACCTGTTATTGAACATAATATAGCTGTTGCAGTTGTTCCATTTTCGATTCCCTTTTTTTTTCAGTAAATAAACCAAGTAGACAGTGTCATTTTCCTCGAATCTAAAAAAGAATATGTCTATGTAAAAAATAAAGATATAAAGCTTCGTGGAGCACAGCATAGTACGACGCTGCACGTAATAATCTGCTAGTGTGGACACAATATTCGCAATTGACAAGCATGAGGGTTTACATTGCGTTTTGGACACTTCAACTTATTTTAGACACAATTCTGTACATAAAAGAGCTTCAATTCAAGTTGAAAGACGCTTTTAGGATGCACGTCAAATCGACTCGAAATCACCGGAAAATTTCAGAATTCTTATTCAAAAACACAGGGTAGTGATTGTTGTAGTAATATCTATATTTTTCTAAAATCATATTCTGACCAAAAATTTGTAATTTGGGCAACGGCCCCCAAAGTCAACTGCCTGTAAATTTTGGTCTGATTTTTTGTATTTTTTAATCAATTTTTTTTTCAAATATAAAAACCAAATTATATCCAAATCTGAGGATTCTGAAGTTTTGTTGGGAGAATCAGTCATCATGGGAATAACGACTTTCAAATTGTCTTGGAATCCCAAAAGTTAGAATTGGCCGCGTTTTTTCAAAGAAACCAATATCGTCCAGTTGTAAATTAAGCTTGAAAATTGGTTGCCATAGTAACGACAACTTCACAATTTTTTTAAGTGTCAAAATCTAAACTCACTTTCTCATTTTAAACCTAAATACCAAAGTTCATTCTAAGAGGAGTATTTTGAAATTTTGGGGACTCTAATAGCAATACAGACGATCGTGTCGTTAAAAAGCAAACAATGGTTTATTGCCGTCCTGCATCCCTCTGAGCTCAGAAAAAATGGCAGATTTTCATGAGGTATAAAAATTTTAAGAATGATATTCAAAATAAGAAAAAATGTAAATTAAGATTTAGTAAAGTGTGTTAGTGACCATGATCTCGGTGATGAATTCAGCAACGATGTTAGAATTGCTATTCACAGAAAATTATTTCTTAATTGTACAATTAATGTTTTTGTGCGATGTATTTTGAAAAGGTCTTTATGTTGGTTCCATGTACAGGAGATTCATATATTATACTTGGCTTGATGGTGACGTTATAGTTAATTTGTAATTGGATTAATTAAATATTAAATATTAAGTGCCACGGCATTATTTGAATATTCTTTATTTTTTTCAGAAATCTTTCCTAAATATATGCTAGAAACATAATTAAACAAGATATATTTATCAGATCTTATATGGAACAATATAAGTATCCTATTATTAAGTTTTAGGACAACAATAAAAGGTTCCATTAGCCTCTATACATTTCACCCAACTATTCAAAAATTTACTTCAATTTACCTGTTATTGAACATAGCTGTACCAGTTGCTTCAGGTTCTTCATTTTCAATTTTTTTAATAGTTGTTCCAAGTAGACAGTGTCATTTTCCTTGAACCTAAAAACAACAATTCTGTTTATGCAAGACAAATATAGATACAGAGCTTCACCGAGTACAGCTCGGTACGACGCAGAACGTTATACTCGATTCATGTTGGGAAAGTGTGGACACAATATGATGCATATCTAATCAGTTTAACTTTAAATAGTAGGAAAATTCTGAATTCTAATTCAAAAACATAAGGCATATTCATATTTTTTCGAAAATCAAAGTTTAATTAGATATGAGTTATTTAGGCAATGGCCATAGAAATCAACTTTTTGAAATTAAATTATTTTTAAAATATTTACTTATATGGAATTTGATTTTTAAAAACCGGCATTGATTTTCATGAGAAGTAAAAGTTTTACAAATGATTATCAAACTAAGACCAATATATAAATTAAGAGGGATGTTAATTGTTGAAAAGGTCTTTATATTTGGTTTACAATTGCAAAATACATGTGATTCATTTAATTGAATAAAGGTAATAATAATTTGACTAAAATATCATTCATATATTGTGTTTTAATCAATTAGTTATGTAATCGACGTCAATACTTATTGAAAGTTCATTCGATCGAAAATAATGTGGTTTTGTAAGTCATACATCCTTTGATTTTATTAACACATACGAAAACAATTCGAGTTATTTTATTGCAGATAGTCATTATATTTTTAACGACCATGCAGTTGTGACATATTTCAATCTGAAATGCGTAAATGTTCACCTTAAAGAGTAGCATTAAAGTATGAAATTTTTCGCTAGATATAGAAGACATTTTACTTATATAATTTTGTAGTAAAATATCAATAATAAATTTCATCACAATGAAAGTTGGTGAAAAAATATGAATTATTGAACTTACCTTGCATAAGAATTTGTGAACAATGACCATCTAGTTCAATAAATTTTAACAAAAACTTGTTTAAAACATTTCACCTCTATTCACAAGGCGGGAAATATAACTGTGCAGACTGCAATCTTGTATATTTATATGTATGAGATTTTTTGCATGTGGTGACATACCACTTACTTCATAGGTCTAAATGGTTACGCCTACCACTTTGAAATATTGCTGTTCTTCATGGTTGTAGTATGTTTATTTACATGAGTCAGATAGATAAACGATATGATTGGCTGGGCGCTTAACAATCTAATCCCCGCCTTGTTTGCACGCTTGTTCAAAATATACGGAAATTTTACGAAATAATGACCACATTCTTGGGTATTGTATCCATGAATCAAATTATTTTTTATCAATTAACGTGGATGTTTGAGTCACAATCATAAAGTTATAGATTGAAAGCGAAAAGTTCGAATTATTTCACTCTGATCCTGTAGCTAAAAACCGAAACTTCGATTAACCCAACCATATAGGAGATTTTGTTTCTTTGACGCATAAAAATAAAAAGAATATGATTTTTTATTCAAATCCTTATGTTGTTCCTTACATCAATTATATGGTTAAATTGTAATACACTTCATATTTTAATTCGTTTTTCCTGTTCATTATTATACATTTCTGACGCCTCATTTTGTTTGGTTTTGATCCATTACTTTTTTTTCATTGAAACGCCCAATCCCTACAATTACTACATTATGTCTCCGCGACTTGTACAAGAAAAGCATACTTTATCTACTTTTAACGCAGAGCGATTTGTCTACTCCGGACTTGACTTTTTATGAGCAAGTCGGCGGGTGTTTCTGGAAAAGCAGAAAACGCTTATCTTACCGGTGCACCTGGTCCATGCTCTTAGTTTTTAGTGGAGTCCGAATTGCTCATTCGCTTTTGTTACTTTAGTTTAAACATATTTATTCAGGTGTATAAGCACAAGCAAATACAGTATACACATTTATATACAAACTCATGGTAGGAATCGGAAAGAAGCTAGGTAGCTTATACAAAGTTCCGTGTCCATAAGAGTTAACTTGCAAGACTATTCTCATAAATAAGATGCATGTGGAATGATTTTCTTAATTGACTAGTAAATAAGACAAAGGAATAGAAAAACAAGAAATGGAATTACAAAGTTAGTGAAGAGATGCACTATATGGAAGTCAAAATTTTATAAACCTTTCACTTTTGATAATAAACTTCTGAACTGTATGAAAAAATTTCTACATTTTGTTCAGCATTAAGAATATTTAAGCCATACAAAAATAAATTTACAGTAATAGGAACATCAAGTGCCATAGAAAATATGATTTCATTTCGTAATAAAGTATATTTGGGACAAAAGAAGAGCAAAAAATGGAAAGTTGATTCGTCATGACCACAGGTGCAATTGTGGAATTAACAAGGTTACGACTGAACGGATGTTCGTTGAGTGAAGCACTGTTCATTCGCAGTCTGGCATGTAATATCTGCCCTAGTCGTGTACCAATAAAGTAAAGATTGAGACATTTTGTCAAATGTTCCTGAATCTTATTTCTAGAAATGTTTTGACTTTGTATGTATGATTTTATTTACTTTATGTTCTTTGTTGTGTATGTCTGTTTTCCATGTCTGGCCTTTGTCCTTGGATTACATTCTTTTGATTACCGCTATAACCTTGGTTCCCTTGGTTACTCTTCAAAAACAATATTTGAAAATTAAAGGTATATATATATATGTAATAAAACACAAGTTTTGGGATATCCCGAGAACAAGGAGACATCTACAAATTCCTCCAAAGTTATTGAAACATGTTTTTCTTTCGTAAAACATGTATTTTAATTTAACTTGTTGCGATAAACTACTTATCAAAATGCAACGAACAATATAACAGTGTGACTGATCGCTTGACATTTTTCTATTTCGTCTATTTATAGTTGCTGCTGAAATCAGATTTTTTACGAGGGCATACTGTAGTGAAAATACAAAGTTTGTACGAATGGCCATGTTGTCAATACAGTCCGTCTAAAGTCTAAATTTTGATGGCAATGTATGATTCAGGGAAAACTGCAATCTGTTTCAAGTAGTATGGCTCAACTATGAGTACAGTCTGTTTTAACCCGAACATTTGATGGGCATGTTTGTTTTTAGGTAAAAAGTACTATTTCACGTAGTATTACCATGTTAAGAGTAGGGTTTGAATCAGTTGTAATGAACATGTATGATTTGGGAATGAAAGTAATATTCAAGACATATAGCGATATTGATAAAATAGTCCGCATCAGATGTGTTCAGTATGAAAGTTTCGAAGTACAGGTATATTAAGAACTCTTTTCAATAGAAACATGATATTTCATATACTATGATCATGAAAAGAGTACAGTATGCTTACGATAAGATGAAGATAAATGATTTTGGGCAGGGGAGTGGACTGCAATTTCAAGTAGCATGGCCATGTGAATGGTACAGTCCGCATTAGATGTGATGAGCATGCCTATTTTAGAAAGGAATGCTCCATGTGAAGTAGTTTGGTTATATTAAGAATACATTCCGCAGCAAATTTGATAAGCATGAATAATTTGTGGGTAGTAGAGTGCTATTTCAAGTAGTATGGCCGTGTGAAGAGTACCGATATCATACGATATGATGACCATACATGTTTTGGGAAGGAATATGCTATTTGAAGTAGTATGGCCATATTAACAGTAAAGTCCGCTTCAAATGTAATAAGCATAAATAACTGGTGGGTAGGAGAATGTTTTTAACTAGTATGGTCATTTGAAGAGTACCGTCAGTATACGATGTGGTGACCATGTACTTCTTTGGGAAGTAATGTGCTATTTTATGTAACATGGCCATATAAAAAGTAAAGTCCGCATCAAATGCATTTAGCATAGATAAATTTTGGGTAGGAGATTGCTCTCTGTGCCTGGTGTAGCTTGCACGTCTGCAGAAAGTGTTCTGTATTCTGCTATGCTTCTAAACAGGGACACATAGGTGATGGTATGACATTTAAAACTCTGTACAGATGTTGGTTGAGCCTGTTGTGTCCTATCCTGAGCCTGAAGATTGTAGCTTGGTTCAGATCGTTTTAGTTGATGGTAGCTATCTTGCTTCTGAGGGTTTTTGTGCAGAGACTTGATGATGGTCTTCATCTCTGTGTAGCAGACAGGATTTTCATCTTGCTGTTGTTGAGCGCCTTCTTTTGCTAGCTTATCTGCTTTTTCATTTCCGATGATTCCACAATGTGAAGATATTTACTGTATGGCAGTTTTAAGATTCACTGGCGATAGCCTCGGGTAGATGAGGCTCGTAAACTTTGGGGGTTAACCCATCTAAGAGAAGGATAACACTGATCTAAAAACACCGCTGCCTTGCGGCTACACCCTTCGACAGGGTAAGGCTTAAGAAGACAACCTAGAGGAAAATCCAGAACCAGGAATCTGTAACTTTCTTCCTGTACTTCCAGGATCAGAAGTTTTGTTCAGAACCTAAGGGTGAGGAAACCTCGACAGAAAACGTAGAGTGCTGAAAATGGAGGTGTTGGGCGATACAGCGCCCACGAACAGACCACAACACCACACACAAACAGCCAAAATGACACTTGAAACCATAAAATGTGATGACCATGTATTTTTGGTAGGTATGTGCTATTCGAAGTAGTATGGCAATTTTAAGAGTGCCGTCCCAATATGTTGTGATGGGCGTGTTTGTCTTTAGTTTAAAAGTACTAATTTAAGTAGCATGGCTATGTTAAGAATATGTTATGAATCAGATCAGTATGTATGCTATGGGTAGAAAAGTACTACTTGCAGGCGCCACTAAATGCTGAACTACCTCCGAGTTCTGTTTAGTTTTTTTAACCATCATACACTATTTAGTGTACAGAAGTTTTATGGTCGTCATCATGAACTCGTGGATCGCTACGGTGTACCCATCTGCGCAAAGAAAATTTATTTCTTCAATGTGTCATAGTTTTTCTTTTCCCTTTCGTCTACACCATCACGACTTTTTATGAACAACTCCGCGGGTTTTTCTAGAAAAGCAGAGGACACTCGACCTATTGGTCCATGCTCCCAGTTTTTAGTGGAGTTTCTCATTTGCTTTTGTAAATTTGTATATATGATTTTAGTTACTTTATGTTCTTTGTTGTGTGTGTCTGTTTCCATGTCTGGTCTTTGCCTCCGGATTGCCTTCCTTTGATTACCGCTATAACCTTGGTTCACTTGATTATTATGTACAATGCTGCCATTGTCATCGTTGTCCGTAAACATTCCGTCTCTGGTCCAGCACTTAAATTTGAATGTATGTATCTCTTATGTATTGAAATGTTTGAAAAAAATGTATTTTCCTATTTCACCTCATGAAAGGGACTTTCATATTTGACTTTTCCTTTTGAGTATTTGTTTAAACTTAATCAGTTTGGTAATTGTGTTTTTACAGTTCATTCGATAATCAAATATGTTTTGTTTTCAAAATCTTGAGAGTAAATGAGTTTTCATCAATATATTGTTTAACACTTGCATATATTAATTAAATATTTATTCAAGTTAAACAAATCCTGCGTTATACAAGTCTAACATGCTGAAAGGAATAAAAAATAAAAAAAAATATTTTCAGTACTGCTTTTATTATAAGCGCTCATTATTTACGATGAATCACAGAATAAGTTTTGAAGAATACATACACATATTCCTCAGACGCAGTTGTAGAATAAAGAATTACATAAAAAATCAACGCTACTCTCAGGAAATTAGAGCTTTTCATAGAATTTTGACGGGGAATCGAATGTTATTATTGTAAATTAATTGATAATATACGTTTAATTTTCTCCTGGCATAATTGCAAGCAATCACCATCTATACCCCCTACGTCACGTAAAGTCTTCAACAATTCGTCAACGGAATAAAATTTTGTCTTAAGCCCATTAATTGCTTCTGCAACACTTGCTGCGGCTATCACTGATGGTTTGTGCATAATAAATCCCATTTCAGTTGCACATAAGTAAATGAATGTTTGAGCATGTCTATACACTTGAACTCGCAAATTATCTGCAATGGTCATTAAGTTCAAAAAATGACCAAGAAAATCAGTAGGTGTAACGGACAATAATCCCCAGTTCAGTGTTCTCAAAACTGATGATTCCATTGCATGCATGTCTTTCAGGGTGAAATAATTTCCCGCACATGAAATAAGTTTTTGTGGTTTTATTGGATCTGTTTTCCCTAGTTTTGATGCAATAAGTAATCCAACAGCCCCCAAAAGTTGCAGTTGTGTCCGATCAATATCTATCAATGACATGTACCTATCAATATAATTCACTGCTAGAAGTGCTACATTATCTGTTGATCCTTCTTCTTCACATACTTCAATCATCCATTCAATTGTCAATTTTCGCATGTACGGTTTAATGTCTGTTTGAATAATTTGAAAATAGTTTTCTTTTGGACGGTACTTGCCCTCTGTGGCAAACAAAGTTGTCAACACTTCTTCCGACAGATGCGAGTTCACGTTGGCATTGTACTGAACAGTTTGAAATTCAAAGGATTTAAAGTTAGTGCATACAGGGCTATCTAATTCAAATTCATAACATTTTAAATCCATTTTCTACGTTATTGTTTGTAAAAATAAAATCAATAAAGTCTCGTCAGCTCACGAGGTGTGTCATTTGCAAAACCAGATAATCCAGCCCATATTTAAAGTCTATTTCCAACATTTAGAACTGGAATCAACAAATCAAGAGTGCAAAAATGCTCTCGTAAATATCGGATATTTCCTTGCTTTTATTATGATTATATCAAAACTTTCCCATCATTCTAGGTAAAGGTGAATCAAAATTAATTGTCCATCATATGTACAGTATAAAATGATTTAACAAATAACATTTAATTGGTCAAAAACCCACTTAAAAGCGCTTTAAGAGAAATCGTTCGACGTTCTTAAGGCAGCAAGCAATATAATCAGGACGCTCTTAATTATGCAGATATGAATAGCGTTATAGCTATTATCATTAGAACTAATCATAATTTGATCTTCAAACGCCTGCACTAAGTTCAGCGCCCTAGACCACTAGATTAGTGCAGGCGTGTTGCAATAGATGTCACAGCGGTACGAGTTCGAGTCCCGCGGAGGAAACGACCAAAAATTTGCATCCCAAATTTGACAGTTCTAACATATTTGGGAATTTTTCAGACCCTTCTGTACGTTTACATTATCTTCCCTGTATCAATTTGATCGAGCAGGGTAGCACATAGAGTCGTCACATTCTGAGACGTTGTATATATGTATATAATTTTTTTAAACAAAACATAATCGTTTCAAATATTGATGAACGTTTGAAAAAATAACTTTAGTTGGTAATTTGTAGAAAACGTTATGTAAAGTCATGCCGAGATAAAATAGCTTATAAATTTGATTTACTTACAATACGATAGGTATTTGTAACAAATTCGATCTCATGTATGATTGAGTGGGAAGGTGCTTTTTCACGCAAGTTCTTGAAATAACACTTTATTAACCTAACCATACAAGTTCAGCACATATGGTGTGGGGTGTATCCGTAACATGACCACACTACTTTAAATTGCAGTGTCTTACACAAATTCACGCATGTTCATCACATCTGATTCGAACCCTATACTTAACATGACCAAACCTTTCTATATGAGATGCCATGCATACTCTTAATTTGGACAAAATACTTTTATCACTTTCCTACCCAAAATCAGTCATGCTCATGCTTATTGATGCGTATTGTACCCCTAAAGTAGCAATACATGTACTGCAAGTCCAAGTATAGCAGCACTGTGTGAAATACCCTTTTCATACCAAAGTTCTTCATATCTACCGATCATGTATGGTTTTTGTAAGAAATTGCTATTTCATGTTTTATAGCATTTTTAAATTACAGTCCGCATCATATATAATTTGGGAAGGAAAATGTGGCCATACTTTGTGTACAGCTTGCATCAATTGTGATCGAAATAGTCATTGGATAGGAAAGTGCTTTCAAGTAGACTGACCAGATTATGAGTATGATACGACAATGTTGGTTTTAGGTAGGAAAATTATAATTTACATGGTATGGCTATGTTAAGAGGAGGGTGTGAATTAGATTTGATTACCATGGATGATCTGGGTAAGGGAGTGCTATTTAAAATCGTTAAGCGGTATTAATATTACAGTCCGCATCACATTAGATGTTCATGTGTGTTGTGGGAAGGAAAGTGCTACTTCGGGTTGTATAGATATTTTAGGAATTTGGTTTCAATCAGACGTGATGGGCATGTTTTTATGTTTTTGTTTTTTTTTTTTTGCGGGGGGGGGCAGGAAAGTGCTAATTCATGACATATGGTCATGTTAAAAATCAACATTAGATGATGAGCGTGTAGCAAATAGGTAAGAAAGTGCTTTTTACGCGGCCATGTTAGTGATACAGTTTGCATTAGATGTGATGGGCATTTAGGTTTTGGGTAGAAAGGTGTTATTTCACTGTGTATTTCAGGTATCATGGCAATGGTTTCAGTACAGTTTGCGTCAGATGTGATGAGCATTTTTGTTCCGGGTGGGAAAATGCTATTGCAAGTAGCATAGCATATTACAGTGTATATCAGATGCGATCAGCATGTATGTTTTAGGTTGAAAATTGCTATTTTACATAGGTTGGTCATATTTCGATTAAAGTTCGAATCAGAAACGATGAGCTTGTATAATGACAGAGTTGATAAGGTAGGAAAATGCATTTGTGCGATAGATTAGACTGGGATTCTAGTATTTTATAGATTTTATGATGCTGATAATTTTTTGCTGTAGAACATCAAAATCTCGGTATAATTTCTGACAATATCTGTAAAAACAAAATGCAGAGCCCTGCTTGATATAATTAAAAAGTACTCTTAACTGTCGGGAAAATTATGTCCACATCATTCAAACTCGATACATTTTTGAATTTGAGTCAAGGCAGTTAGTTATTGGTTTCTGATCACTAAAAGGCTGAAGGCAAGCCTCGAAAATTGATCTCCAACGTTTGAGGGTATGGCACCTAGTGGTAACATTTCAAAGCAATTAATTCTTTTTTACTCCAGTTACATGCGCTTCGTGTTCCTGGCCCCTTATGGCCTTTTATCGTATTTATATAGTAACAACAAATGGAATTTGATGAGTCTATATGTTTTGGGTAGGAAAGCGCTAGTTCATATAGTACCGATATATTAAGAGCACAATACAAAACAGATGTGATGAACATGTATAATACTGCTATGCTATGAAAGTACTATTTTACGTTGTCACTCAATGTTAAGAGAACATTAGGTGTGGTATTTGTTAAAAACGTACTATCTGTAGTTACATGTCCATATCAGCAGTAGGGTTTGAAGAAAATGATATGACTATGAATATTTCGAGGTAGGAAAATGCTATTTCAAGTAATTTATGAATATTGAAAGAACAGTCGGCAGCTAATGCGAAGATCACATATGTTTTGGTACTTAAGTGTTATTCCAAGTGATATGGCCATATTAAGGGTACAGTCCACATCAGATGTGATGTTTTGGATAGGGCATGTTTGGATGTTTGTGATGGGCATGTACAATTTTGTGAGAAAAGTGCTTTTTAAGTGGTATGGTTATACTGATAGTATAGTTTGGATAACATATGATTGGCATGTATTATTTTGGCCTTGTTAAGACTACGGTAGATATGTGATGAGTCTGTATGTTTTGGGTAGGAAAGCGCTAATTCATATAGTACCGTTATATTAAAAGCACAATACGAAGCAGATGTAATGAACAAGTATAATATTGGTATGAAAGTGCTATTGTACGTTATCATTCAATGTTAAGAGTACATTACGTATGGTTGGCTATATTAAGAGCACAGTACAAATCAGATGTGATGAACATGTATTAAGTTGGTACGAACGTACTCTTTGTAGTTATATGTCCATATCAGCAGTAGGGTTTGAAGAAAATGTAATGACTATGAATATTTTGGAAATAGGGATTTGCTATTTCAAGTAGTTTAGGAATATTAAAAGAACAGTCGGCAGCTAATATGATGATCACATATGTGTTTGGTAATTAAGTGTTATTCCAAGTGGTATGGCCATATTAAGGGTGCAGTCCACATCAGATGTGATGTTTTCGGTTGGAATAAGGTCGAAATAGATGTGATTAGCATGTACAATTTCGGTACAAATGTATCAAATATACAGATCATCTATAGATGTTTTGGTGGGAAAGTGCTGTATCATGACGTTTTGTGATAATAAGAGTGCTGCTGGCGTCTAATATAATGGTCATGTACAATTTTGTGTTTTTTTCAAGTGGTATTGCTCTATTTATAGAAGGGTTTGAACAACATGAGATTGGTATGCATGATTTTGGTTAGGAATTCCCCTTTCAAGTAGTATGGCAATAGTTATAGTACGAGCAAACATGTTTTGGTGGGAAAGTGCTGCTGGCGTCTGATATGATGGGAATGTACAATTTTGTGATGAAAATGCTGTTTCAAGTAGTATGGCTATGTTCAGAGTACAGTCTATTTCAGATGTGAAGAGGGTATATGTTTGATTTGGAAAGTGATACTGCAAGTAGTATGGCCATATGAAGAGTACAATTCACATCAAATAGTTTTGTTTTAGTTTAAATTACTAGTCTCAATAGTAAGCCAACTGATGACAACACTACGTATTATACGTGATGACTTCGTACTTGCCATTTCAAGTAGTATGGTCATGTTAAGAGTACGGTACAATCAGATGTAATGAGCATGTTTGATTATGGTAGGAAAGTGCTTTTTCAAGTGGTATGGCTATATTAATAGTAGGGCTTGAATAACATATGATGGGTATGTATGATTTTGGTTAGGAATTGCACATTGAAGTAGTATGGCAATAGTTGTAGTACAGTCCGCGTCAAATAAGATGAACATGTATATTTTGAGTAGGAAAATGCTATGATAGGTATTATGGCTTTGCCAAAAATACGGTACAAATGTGATGAGATGAGTGTAAATATTTTGGGTAGGAAAGCGCTAATTCATATAGTACCGATATATTTTGAGCACATACGAAAAAGATGGAATCGAGAAGTACACTTTTTGTATGAAAACCCGTTCTTAAATTGTCACTCAATATTTAGAGTACATTAGGTATGATTGGCTATATGAAGAGGACGATACAAATCAGATATAAGAACATGTATGAATGTGTATGAATTTAATAGGAAAGTACTATTTTTAGCTACATGCCCATGTCAGCAGTAGGAGTCGGAGACAATTTAATGACTATGAATATTTTGGGGTAGGAAAGTGCTATTGTAAGTTCTTTGGCTATATTGAAAGAGAAGTCGGTAACTGATGCGAGAACCACATATGTGTTTGGTAGTTAAGAGCTATCTTAAGTGATTTGGCCATATGATGTGTACTGTCCACATCAGATGTGATGTTTTCGGTGGGAAAGTGCTATTTCACATAGTATGACAATGTTATCAATAGGGTTCGAAATAGATGTGATGAGCATGTATGATTTAGGTACAAATGTATCAAATATAATGAGCATATATATTTATGTTAGAAAGTGCTGTTTGAAGTCGTTTGGCTATATATATTAGGAGTGCTGCTGGCGTCTTTTGTGATGGGCATGTACAATTTTGTGATTAAAATGCTGTTTCAAGTAGTATGGCTATGTTCAGAGTACGGTCGATTTCAGATGTGAAGAGGGTATATGTTTGATTTGGAAAGTGATACTGCAAGTAGTACGGCCATATGAAGAGTACAATTCACATCAAATAGTTTCATTTTAGTTTAAATTACTAGTCTCAATAGTAAGCCAATTGATGACAACACTACGTATTATATGTGATGACTTCATACTTGCCATTTCAAGTAGTATGATCATGTTAAGAGTACGGTAGAATCAGATGTAATGAGCACGTTTGATTTTGGTAGGAAAGTGCTTTTTCAAGTGGTATGGCTATATTAATAGTAGAGTTTGAATAACATATGATGGGTATGTATGATTTTGGTTAGGAACTGCACATTGAAGTAGTATGGCAAGAGTTATAGTACAGTCCGCGTCAAATAAGATGAACATGTAAATTTAAGTTGGAAAATGCTATAATAGATATTATTGCTATGCTAAAAATACGGTACAAACATAATGTGATGAGTGTAACTGTTTTGGGTAGGAAAGCGCTAGTTCACATAGTACCGATATATTTTGATCACATACGAAAAAGATGGAATCAACAAGTACGCTTTTGTATGAAAACTTGTTTCGTTGTCACTCAAGGTTTAGAGTACATTAGGTATGGTTTCCTATATCAAGAGGACGATACAAATCGGTTATAAGAACATGTATGAATATGTATGAATTTAGTAGGAAAGTACTATTTTTAGCTACATGCCCATGTCAGCAGTAGGAGTCGGAGAAAATGTAATGACTATGAATATTTTGGGGTAGGAAAGTGCTATTTCAAGTTCTTTGGCTATATTGAGAGAGAAGTCGGCAACTGATGCGAGAATCACATATGTGTTTGGTAGTGAAGTGCTATCTCCACTGATTTGGCCATATGGTGTGTACTGTCCACATCAGATGTGATGTTTTCGGTGGGAAAAAGCTATTTCACATAGTATGACAATGTTATCAATTATGTGCGAAATAGATGTGATGAGCATGTATGATTTAGGTACAAATGTATCAAATATAATGAGCATATATATTTATGTTGGAAAGTGCTGTTTGAAACAGTTTGGCTATATATATATATTGGGAGTGCTGCTGGTGTCTTTTGTAATGGGCATGTACCATTTTGTGATGAAAATACTGTTTCAAGTAGTATGGCTGTGTTCAGAGTACAGTCTATTTCAGATGTGAAGAGGGTATATGTTTAATTTGGAAAGTGATACTGCAAATAGTACGGCCATAAAAAGAGTAGAATTCACATCAGATGGTTACTTTTTAGTACAAATTACTAGTCTCAGTAGTAAGCCAATTTATGCCATAACTCCGTAGTATATGTGATGACTTCGTACTTGCCATTTCAAGTAGTATGGTCATGTTAAGAGTATGGTACAATCAGATGTAATGAGCATGTTTGATTTTGGTAGGAAAGTGCTCTTTCAAGTGGTATGGCTATATTGATAGTAGGGTTTGAATAACATATGATGGGTATGTATGATTTTGGTTAGGAATTGCGCTTTGAAGTAGTATGGCAATAGTTATAGTACAATCAGGGTCAAATAAGATGAACATGTATATTTTGAGTAGGAAAATGCTATGATAGGTATTATGGCTATGCTAAAAATACGGTACAAATGTGATGTGATGAGTGTAAATGTTTTGGGTAGGAAAGTGCTAGTTCACATAGTACCGATATATTTTGAGCACATACGAAAAAGATGGAATCGAGAAGTACACTTTTTGTATGAAAACCCGTTCTTAAGTTGTCACTCAATATTTAGAGTACATTAG
>CM074518.1:35403935-35658095 GCA_037379345.1 Perna viridis
CCTTGAAGCATGGAATTTAGTTTCCATGCTTAAGTGGTTTTCGTATTACGTCTCAAAATTACTGACCTGGCATTATGTCTATTTCTAAAAATGTATTTTCTCCGAAGTGGTGTACTAACGTCAAGAGGTCATATCAAATCCCAACCATGTATATATTTAAACTCTACATGGATACAGGTAAACGTTGACAGATCTTTTGTGTCAGAAAAGATATCGAATAACTAAACGACTATTGACTATATCGGGTTATAATTTTGATAGTCGATTTATATAATAGTTTAAACATGCAAACACAAATTATAATAACGTGGATGTTTTTTTTAAGTTGTATAGGTAGATATATGTAGAAGGGAACGGTTAAAAATTTGCTTCGCAAATTTGACAGTTCTAACACGTATATATAATATTGATTTGCTATAGTGTAGGTCAAGATATAAGACTGACTTCACAGTGTCTTTTTCTTTATCTCAAGTCTATTAGGGGACATGCAATGCATAAAATCTCAAAAACTAGGATTGTTTAACGATGATACTTTACCTATATAGCGGAAACAGAGATAAAAGGCTCTGGCTAAACGATTTTCTTTCATTTGAATCGGAAAACCTATTTTAAGGTTCCCAGAAGATCGTTTTAATTCTTTTTGATCCACATTTCATAATTCATACCACTATAGGAGTAACATATGTCGTGGTAAGATTTAATACCTCGCCGTAGCTGCGAACTATTTTATAAATTTTGGCCAAAGAACACAGACCAATGACATACATGGACATGTGTATGAAAGCTTATTTTACCAAAAAAAAAAACGTACTCGCGCGGTTACTTGGTGGTTACTGGAACAAGTGTAGCATAAATACACATGTATATATGCAAAATAGTAATAACAAAACTTACTGAGAGAATATCATTCCTTCTTAACCATTCTTCCTGCTACCTGTTTCAACTGGTATAACTGTAATCGATGAGGAATGCACAAACATGTGTATACATGTTCCAGGAAGTAGTTTGTTCAGGACGATACTGTTGTCAGTGGCGTTAATGACGTATATAAACATTGCAGGTAAGAAATTAACTAGAACAAAAAATCAGTTTCTCGCATCACAAAATTTATCGAGGCCTTGGATTTTGCATATATGTGTTTTATAAAACTGTAGCTTTAGTACATGGGCTGGGAGGGTCCATTGTGCACCCCCCTCATCAACTTCATGGTGATTTTTAGGTACCTTTATACCGCGCCCCGTGCAGGTTCGGGTGTCCAAAGAATATGCCTGAGCCGCGCTAAGCTTGTCGTAAAAAGCGACAAAATAGTGCTCAGAAACCTACCGGGGGCTAGGCGCTCTGCCCAAAAAGCAACTGGGATGTGTGGAATGGGAAAACCCCAACAAACAAAAATATTATCCCGCCCAATGCTGAATCAATTTGTCGCCAAAGAATATTACCGGATTCTGTTTCAGTATAAGCCTATATTTGTATCCCACTAGTACTGGGTTAAGGCATCATCGTGTAGCCAAATATCCCAGTGTTACAATGGTACCAAGAAAGTTCCAGTAACACTTAGGGTATTGTGGTAAACTGGAAAAATATATATATATATATATATATATGTACAATGAGTTTAAATCGTCAATTGTTTGAGCGTCTAAGCCTCCTGGGATAACACATGTGCGAACAAACTAAAATTTTGGTATCGTCGTATAGCCAAATGTCTCGGCTTTACAATGATACAAAGAAAGTTGCAGTTACACTTTGAGTTTTGCGTTTGCGGTAATGTCAAAATGTACCCCTTACCGGCCGAAAAATCGCTTAAATTGACATTTTTTTTTCAAATTCAAAACCACTAAAGTGTTAATGTTGCAGGTGCAGGTTCGGGTGTCAAAAGAATAGGCCTGCAGCAGCGCTAAGCTTGTCGTAAAAGGCGACTAAATAGTGCTCAGAACCCTAGCCGGGGACTAGGGCGCCCTTCCAATAGAGCAACTGGGATGTGTGCCTCAGGTGGTGGAATGGGGTACCCCTGGCATGTTACATGCTGGGGTGGCAAGGCTATAATACGGAAAACCTGACCGCGAACCATAGTGGTGCACTGTGTTAGGAACCATAAGACTCCGCCACAGGAGGCTAAATTGCCCGGCTCTACCCACCATTCCCAGTTTCCAGTGGCAATCAAAATTTGTCGACCCCAATCATTGTCCTTGTGTCCCATCCGTTTTTCATTTCATCAATCATTTCATGTTCATTTTATCATGAATTTCATGTTCATCGTCTGCATATAGCTGAAATATTGCTGCTCAGACGTAAAACCACTACAGACAGACAGACATTAATGTTTCAGTAAAAAAAAGGTTGTGGTGTTTTCTGTTTAATATTATCACAATTGATACTTCTGGGGTTCTTTTGATGAATTTTGGCGAATTTCGTAGTCAGAATTTATCCAAAATATGCACACAAAAAAAATGGGTTTTAGGATTTTTCGCACATAAGTAACATAAATTCGACGTACTCTTCAAGGTATTGTTCGACTAAAACGTCTCATTTTTTTCTATCATTCGATAGATAATTTAATGTTCTACATATATAAACCACGAACAAACTAATTTAAAAAAAATGATATTCCAAAAATGTTAAAATATCACCTCATCCCCCTAGAAATCTGGTCTCAGTGATAAACAGAATTCTTATTCATAGCATACTGACATTATAGAACTAATATTTAAGGTATTCATAAATAAGATGATGATGTACCAAACATATCAGATCAATTCAGGCGCTTAGGTTTTCCTTTTGGGATGACAATTACTATAAAATCGGAAAGATGGGATTTTTCAGAATTTCATAATTTTCTTCTATATCACCCGATATTGTCTTTTTTTCCTGAATACCGTTGTTTAAATAAGCTTTTGTGTGATACGATACATTTATATAGTGTCTTAGTTTCCGATTGAGCAAAGGTAATAAATATTGGAACTTATCCAAGTTTAGTTAGATGGAAAATAGCCACCCCCACCCATGATAAAAAAATGTCTCAACATGAACTTAAATGTTAATTTTTGCCATATAAACGGTGTACAATATAGATGTTAGGTACTGTTGTTTTAAATGTCGATGTATTCAACATATCTTTTCATTTAAAATGCGTTTTTCTTCAGTTTCAGTGAGACAATGTTGAGTTATTCATAAGAAAGGGGAATTTTAGGAATTTAATATTTTCTTCTATTTCACCTGTAATTGGCAATTTCTTTCAAATAACGAACTTCAAACAAGATTTTGTACATTTGAAAGCAATTATATTTTGTATTAGCTTTCTTAAGAGCCAAAGTATTAAATATTTGAACTTTTCCAAGTCCAAATAGCTAAAAAATGGCCACATCCACCCATGGAAAGAATACCTAAAGGTGAAACAAAATGTTATTTTTTAGTACATTATCGAGTATATTAAAAAAGACATGTTGGATACTATTGTTTTAATTATCGATGATTTCAACATATCTTCTCGTTTCAGACTTGTTAGTTTCAGCTTCAATCTGACAGTAATAAGTTTTTCTTAAAATGGGTAATTTTCGGATTTTCATAATTTTTTCCATTTCACATTTAATGGGCAATGTTTTTCAAATACCCTACTATAAACAGCTTTTGTATATTCAAATAAATTCATGTAGTATCTTACCTTTCTAATGAGCCAAGGCAATGTACCATTAAACTTATATCAGGCCTTTTGGGCGAAATAATGGAACCCCTACCCACTAAAATCTGCCCATAGGTGAAGGAAAATGATCGTTTGTAGCATACACAAATTGTACTACGCAATGTCTGTCTGGTATTTATCATGTAGATCTTCTTGTATTAATCATATTGTCAAGCAAAATTATGCTTTTACTTTCCCGAAAACGACAAAATGCTTAAAAAGATTGAAATTTAAGAATAAAACAGATTATCACGCATTTTAGCACAAAAATTGTATATTGTTTGTTTAAAATATCACAGTTTTTAGCATAATTTGATTTTGTTTGCTATCATAATTTTTTTTTACATATTAAGTTTTAAAGAAGCAACTATGAGAAACGGTTGGCATGCATGTATTCCATCCCATTGAAAAATATGCAAATATACTACACACTACATGTACATGTATGGGAATTCATATGCAGCTCATCTTGCCTAAAAGTCCATGTGAGTTTATATAATAATTTGTATCAATTTAAATGTCAGGAAAGTGACGACTAAGTTACTTCTTTAAATAGGACTAAAATATTTTGTTGTATAATAGTACGTGTATGATGCTGTTAACGTTCGTGTTGTCAACATCGTCTGTATACACTTGATTTTCATTCTATAACTTGGATATTTGTTTGTTTATCTTTATGACATTTTATAACAGGGTTCAAAATATGTCCCTAGACACTTGGATTTAGTGGGATAACTTGGGTATTAGTTGGTTGATCTTTATTCAATTTTATAATCAGGACTTGGGTTTCAAACCACAAAAGGAACGTTGGTATTGATTTTGAGGGTTATAGTCCCAACCATGGCATTGAACAAGCATATGAGTGCAGTAAATAATACTGTTTCACAATATTCTATACCATAATGGTTAGACTTGGATTAATTTTGGGGGAAAAGACTGGGGTTGATTTTGGGGGTAAAAATTTGAACATTTCAGAAATTAGGGGCCAGAAATATGCATGTTCCTTATGTCAAGAAAATAACTTGTTTATTTTTGGTCCAATTTTGAGATTTTTTATTAATTGAAGACTGAATAAAAATCCCTGCCTGTATTGTTTTCAGATATCTCTTACAGTTTTCAAGTTTTAAGGGATCAAAGAAAGGGGCAACACCCGAACAAATTAACATTTCAATTGTTTTGGCTGATTCAGAAGATTTTTAATTGAACTTCAAGTTTTGTGCTATATTATGTCTCCAGACAAGTTGTTATGTCCACAATGAACTGTAAGTCCTTATGATTATGTGTGTCAAATCCCAGTATTGTGTCTACACTTGCCTCAACTGTTCAGGGTTTGACCACTGGAGTTGTACCATGCTGCACTCAGGGAATCATTTTATTGGGATTTTAATTTGGGTAATATAAGAATAACAGTAAAGGGTGGCAAAGGAGTCAAAAACACATATTTTCTTCTGATTTCTGGACAATAACTTGAGTGAAAGTACATGGATTACTTGTCCCATAGAATTGCGTGATTTTGCAAGTTTTGACTGGAACTCTTTAGGGATAAATGGCTGAAGTGAGTATTTCAGTTCTGGGTTGTTTTATTCAGTGTCCAATTTCTTATTGTGATCAACTTAAAATATTTTTTTAAGTTAGAATGGTGTGTTCATTCTTTCCCAAACTTATCAGGGTTCAACCTCTGTGGTAGTATCAAGTTGTGCCATGCAAAGAATTTTATTGTCTAATATTGAGCATATAAGTTACTAAAAGCCTGTCCTAAAAAAAGAATAGACTTGGTGCAAAGAGATAAATTCCATTAAATGATTTTGACATCTACTTTTTCTTGGTTAATTTGATATGCTGAATCTTACTGTCATGTACATGTACATGTATGTAGATCTATGGCCTGTTTTTTTTTTTTTTTTAAATTATGTAAGATCAGGGGTAATTAGATTTTATATCATGTGCATGTACATGATGCTTGATTTCATTAAGGAATATAATTAAAAAATAAGGTTATTTTTAAATGAGATATGCAATAAAAGTTAATGTCAAATACTAGTATCAAATCTTTAACCTGCTTTTTAAGTGCCCCACACTAAAAGTGGTGGTGGCCGAATAATGTTCACGATTCTGTTTTCGTTAAAAACTTGTGTAAGGGCGGTAACTTTTTTGTCTTTTGAGGTAATCATTTGAAATTTCGCAATTTGGTAGATCACCTGAAAATAATGTGTCGCATATCATGGACAGTGGCCTATGACATTGAACTTTGACCCTATGGTCAAATTCCTTTTTTTTTTCAGTGAGAAACTTGTGTTTGGGATGCATTTGATTCCATACTTCTTTTTCAACTGGTAAATATTTCTATTGAATATGGGTGTTGAATTATCAGTGATTATAAGCTAAATTTTTTGAGTTGGTAAGCTTTTCCCAAATCCATTTCATACATAATTAACCGCCCAGGGAGTTGGCGGGGTTTGGCCAGGGAGATGGATTCCATCTCAATGATTTATAGTTTCTTGTCTGATATTAAATTCAATGACATATGAAAAGCTTGAATATTGATTCCATATTTGCCCCACCTGTTTAGTTGTTTGGGATATTTCAATATGTATCCCACAGAACATTTCATCTTTCAAAACATCAACAAATAAACCGTTGTTTACTAACGTATTAATACTCTAGGGGTTTTGACATTGTAAACTATGTCAATTAAGCATTTTTTCGGCGGGTTAGGGGTATATTTTATTCATTTTACCCCCAAACCCAAAGTGTCACTGCAGTGGTATTGATACTATTGTAAAGCTGAGACATTGGGCTACATGCATACATATGTAAGTTTCTATGTATGTTTAACTGACCTTGGCAACCTGAAGCATGTATAATGTATAAAGCCAGTAGAAACATTGAATTTCTATTGAAAAAAATACAACCTTTGAATAAAGTGATATGTATCCTTTAACATTTGAATTTATATATATTGTGACTTGCTTATAGATACAGTGTCTTGTCTTAACATATTGAATTTACGTGCTCGTACATGTATAAGGCCTTCTTTAAATTTAAAATATGGTCACTAGATGTGTTTCAATACGCCTTAAAAGACAAGTGAATGTGATCTGAAGATGTCTTAAGACATGAAATTCATGATTTCAAGACATTTAATCATGTCTTAAGATGTCATAAGGCATGTCTTGAAGGCATGTCTTGAAGACGTGTCTATAGTCGTGTCTATAAGACGTGTCTTTAGACATGTCTCAAGACATTTAATTTTAACGTGTCTCAAGACATCTCAAGATGTCTCAAGACACTGAGGTAAATTTGCTATGTAGTCCTATCAGTCATTACTTTGTTTAGAAGTGTTTGTCGACCACTTTCCCCTCCGGAAGTTCGATGGTTGATTGGAATCTACAGTATAGTTTAATTCATGGATAAGTTCTGCTTGTGTAGTACACGTACCTCTTTACGCTATCCACTATGAACACATACATATCCTGTACACATGCAATGTAATATCATTGGTTATAAAACGTATGAATTTTGCCTTTTTTTTTCTTTGTCATTGTCTACTGAATACCAGAATTACAAATAAATCATACAAATGAAGATATTACTACATTAAGAGTTGTTTTTTTTATTTTAATTTCGACCAATTTAAGTAGCGGTATTCATTAAGAAATCCGACAGAAAGTGATTCCATTGAACTCACTACTTTTATTTCTTGATCAGAAAAAGTTTTTGAACATATTATCTGTCTTAGTTTTTTAATTTAGTCGATGCCCTTTTGAGATGAAATTCATATAGATTGTACATGATATAGGTACTTTGCAAGAGTTATCCGTATTTATTTGGTTATATTAAGTTGATTTTATTTATTTGGAGGTGAATGTTTGTTTTTCTTAAAAGTACCGATCTGAGCATAGACATGATTATTGTAATGTAATAATACAACATACGTAGACTGAAAAACATCGTCTGTTCGTCATGTTTCTCATGCACCATGAATCACTTTAGAATTGGTAGGGTCTGAATTTTATATGAACTGGTACTTGATTCATTTTCTTCATCGTAACTTATCAATATATAATCAGACAATTACTGTCGATATGTTTTCATTCAAGATGTTTTACTTAATAATTAAATGGCGTATCAATTTGTCTTCTGTATTTTTAAGCAGATATGATTTTCAGATAAAGACACGCCAAAAACTGTAGATATGAGCCATTTGATTTGGATATATACAATACTCGGAATTTTGCAAATAGGTAGGTATCTATTGAAGAAATACTTAATCAATTATAGAATACGTTAAGCCGGTGTATCTTACAATATATACATACTTAATATTAATTTAAATATATGTCATGTAATTCAATACTGAAATTTGTCTTGAATCGAATTAAAGACCAATACAAGAAATTCGTTAAATAACAATTATCAATTATCATCTTTTTCTTACAATTAATATTACGGTTTGAAATATCAAAGTAATTATCTCTATTGTAGAAGCGAAGTCATGTGGGCCTGATGTATGCTTTAATTGGAAAATTTCGTATATGAAATTAACCTTAGTATGCAAAATCTCGCATTTCCAATTCAATGCTTATATAGAGGATCCTAACGGAAATATTCAAGCGAATTGTTTTCCACCATCTGATATAAGTACCTGCCATGTGAGATATAAAAACATGACGATAAAACTTAACCAACGAACAAGTGAAGTAACATTTACTCTAAGAGGAGTTATTAATACGAAAATAAACGGAAACTGGACATGTAGGCATGGAGAGAAAAGGGGCATAGCTCATGTAGAGGTTACAGTTTTAACGTACCACGGTATAAAGTCATTGATATACAATGTACAAACTGTAAAAAAAAAATATTCAAGGAAAACAAGAAAAAAACTTTTCACTTGGGAATTTGACAAAGAAATCAAGAGAACATAGGTTTGAACGGTATCCAAAAAATATAATCAATATATGATGAAAAGATAGAAAAAATAGAGATACACAACAAATAATGTGAAATAATAAAAATAACACATGCAAAGTAACCACTGTAAATTAACAACTCGGACTTAAATTAGGGGCATTGACATGGTGCAAAGCTTGAGTAAGCATCCTCTGAATTAGTTGCTTATATGCTTAATTATAAAATGTAACCGGCGGAATAGTGAAGAGAGCAAACAAAAACAATGAAACAGTGAACAATTCGGTTGATACACCGTAACGATCCAGGAGTTCATAATGACCTCTATAAAACGTTTGTATCGATGAATTTAATCATGTTGAAACATAATCCTGTTACTGAGGCCTAACTTCGAGATTTTTAGTACGGAACAAGACGGATTTGCGACAAGCTCTGAAAGTAAAATTGTTGATAATGAACGAATAAGCATCAGGTTTTTATTTTGGTTTTGAGTTTTCCGTACCATTGATGTCTAAGAATAGATCAAGATATAAATCTGACTTCATAGTCCCTAAGGTGTCCTTTATCATAGGGTTTCCGTGATAATTACGATTTATGAAATTTCAGCAATTTGGAAATATTTATAAACAAAAGTGAAATAAAATAAACTGGCTAAGCGATGTTCCGTCTTTGGCATTAGATCAGTTTCAAAGGTAACATCAAAAGGGAAAAGGAATATGTCAGTTAATAGCGGGGCAACATTTGCCCCCTTTGTAATGCCGACAATCTGTTTAAATACAGGTCCACCGCACCGGACCGATATATCGTCGCTACAATTTTCCATCTTGTTTGCAACCTTTACCTTGGTATACCAAATAGGTGGATTTGAATTTTTGTTTTCAAAGTAAGATGAATTTTACAAAGTATTTTTTTTTCATGGGTAGTTGAATTTGCTGTCTGATTAAGACAAAACATACCTAACTGTTCCATATGATCTCTATGCAATATGAATATGCCATTCAGGTTTTCGTTCATTTGTTTCAAATTAAAATAAATACAATACAATACAATTCATGTTTACTTATGTAATTTAGCATTGTTCAAAAATAGAGTTGTTTTCGTTTGTTGTTTTGATAGATAATCAACGTGACGGAAAGAGTCTACAGACAATATTTGGTAATCATTTAATTATATAGATGTAACGTATTGCTCGAGTAATATGTTTTAAAAAAGAAACGATTTAAATGACTCAGAAGAACATGTTTTAGCCAAGCATTAACAATTGACAGTGTAGGTATGTATGCATAATATTTGTACAACTGCATTATATAGCATTTTAGCGATTAAATTGTTTTGTTAATGAAAAAATGAATTTCGGAATGTAGCCAAATACGCTTCAACTTCTTCAATAAGCATCGTAGCATTTAGTTCTGTATTGACTTTGTATTTTAAATAATAATCTATATGTATATTTCAGAAAACAAGTGCATCTATATTGTAGTATTTATGTCGTCATCGGGTTTCATTGTGGCTATAACCATGACCTTGGTGATCATGTCTTTTATATCTCGAATTTCGTATATTAATGACCGTACGTACATTTTAAGGTACAGCAATTGGTTGCACAATAATTAATATGTTAATTAGTTAATAAACTACCACACTATACCGGTTGCACAAATCGGTGGATGCACAATGCATATGTAGTCATGAATAGCAAAAGACGCATGCACATGCTAATGATTTTATCAATGCAATTCGTCATCGGTTAAATTTGAATTCCGTTTTTCGTGTTTCCAAATTGATTACCAATTTGCCATGCCTTTTTGTTTTGATGATCAACATGACTTTTTTGTTCAAACAGTACAAATTTCACCTTCATTATTTAAAGGTATGTAAATCATATGTGTGGCCTTTTTATAATATTTATATTTAATATACATTCAAAAATTAATAGTGATATTTATTATTATGTATATGCTATTGGTTGATACGTACTTATGTTCATTAAAATGGTGCCCGGCATTGAGTTACTAGCAGATCCAAAAGAGGGCCCTAGCCACCTCCCCTCCACTCTTAGGTCGGACAAAAATTAGGTGCAACGTATGAAATCATTGAGTCATGACAGTGCTGGGTCTCCTTTTACGCTATTAAGAGTGTCCGCTCTTTTTTGAATCTCTGGATCCGCTTCTGTTTTTTTCTTGATTATTGTTAAATACATGTATATGTCTTTTATGTCAACTTTGATAACTGAAGTATTGTTAATGAAATGCAATTTTAAGTTCTGGAAAAGTAAGATATCAATATGAAAATTTGATGCCCAGTTTGTTGACGCGGTAAAAGGGAGTCAGTCGGATAAAATATAAAAACGCTTCTACCACTCATTGAATGCTCAAAGTTTCCCTATGGTCATTATACATCAATTTTGTAGTATTTTTGGAAACATTCCTCGTTTCTACTTCCGTTTTGATAAGAAATATTAACCTGAATACCAACAGTAATTGGCAATATATTGATGTGAGATATAAAAAAATAAAACAAATTCACAGGTTGTTAGCGTTCGTAAAAATCAATGCCCAACTGTTTTGTAGTACCCGTATTGCATGTAATGTATGTTTGTGTGTTTTTTTTTTTTTTTTTTTTTTTTTTTTAGATATCTTAATGAGAACAGCCGAAGTATTATTCTGCAGCAAAGGAAAAGACAAAATAATGCAATGTTTTCCAAGTATATATAAGTCATTTGTTCTTTGTTGTGTATGTCTGTTTTCCAAGTCTGGTCTTTGTCCCTGGATTGCGTTCTTTTGATTACCTCTATAGCCTTAGTTCCCTTGGTTAGTTTTTCATTTTTTGGATCTTACTTCAAATTGAACTCCATAGATTCTTTTATGGGATTGAATTAATTTTTGACAGAGTCATTTCTTTATTTGGAATTAGATATATACATGTATGTTTCGAGTTGATATTTTTGAATGTTTGAACTTCAATTATATATGAATATATATAAATAATACGTTTTAGAAATGATATGGAAAATTAAAAAACTAAATTATCAATAATAATTAATTATTCGAATGACGCATGTGCTAATTCTTGTTTCATATGTAAGCACAAGGTAACCAAAATAGAAATGTTAACTCTGCTTTAATACGATATTTGTTTTAAAAATAATGTTTTCATTGCAATTTGAAAAGAAAAAAAAACTTAGTACTTGTCTTATTTACTTTACTATGTAATGATGGGATTTAAGTACAAAGACATTAACACAAATAACTTTAATATGTGAACATTTAAGCATACACCTGGATACCTAAAACGTATGTTACTCAGTCCATCTTTCCAATGTATATTCCACATTTAAATCAACAATTTGAATAATATTGCATCTACGTTTGAATAATTTTTTATGAAAAATATGTATTACTGATTATGTAAATAAGATGTGCTTTATTACTGATTACGTAGTTTGTCGTTTACTTGAAATGTGAATTCAGTTTTTAAAATATTTATATTTAGAACTAAAGAAGATCGCTTTTGCGGTATCTACTGTATTATTTTTTGGATTCGCCGTACTAATTGGTTCGATCGACAATAAAGAATGCTCAAGTAAGTTAAACTTGTTTATAAGAAGGACAAACTATATTCAAAACAAAAGACATTAAGAATTTACGATATGAATATAAATATAAATCATTTAAGTATTGTAGATTTTGTTACAATGTGTATTGTATACGTATCTCAAGGTGTAACCTCTTAATAGGAGACAATGAATCAGATATATAAGACGTAGGTTGTTAACAATTCAAACGTAAATCGTTTACGAATGGAACTCAAATCGCAAAATATCAAAATAGAAAACTTAATCCAGTACCAACATGTTCTACCAAATTATGTCAAAGGACCTGTATTATTGTAGACCACCGAATATATAGTACTAGGAACACAGCCTCAAAGTTTTCGTTTTTCACTTGTGTTTATGGTACTAGCGTCTACTACTATATTTGAACCGTAAATAAAACTAAAAATCTAGTCCGAAATCTACCATTACTCATAACCGATTGAATTTTTTTTTATACGAAACATGTTATTCTTCCTAGGGCAAATTATCATCAATTATTCACACAAAGTCCATATATTTCGTCCAAATTAAATATTGATGAATTTACTGTTTTTAAATACTGACGAATACTTATGTGAATTGTAAAACATAAATGTAGTGTTATTTAATAAACCGCCCCGTGCAAATTAGATGAGGATTGAATAGTGATAACACGAGAATAGGTGTTGCGTAAATATCAAAGAGACAACAACCCGCCAGGATGAAAATTTCAATCTAAGGCCACCCATTGTTTTTCAATGAACAACGACGAAATCCTCGTATCACGAGCAGGAAGCAGCTGGCCCTAAATATCAATATACACATATAAAACGAAAAAATTGCTTCTATATACTCAAATGACATAAAGATAGACTACAGGTGAAAGCGAAACAAGACATACAGATAACAGAAATTCCTGACAAATGCGGGGAGTGAAGGTTAAAGTAGTTTGGTGCGACCATATTCCACCCCTTTTAAAATATCTCCACTACAGCAAAATGAAACATAAAAAAAAAAAAAAAACACGCGAAAAAAGAATTCAGAAAAGTCTGAGTCCCTTGTTACAACGGAAATAAAGAAGACATTGAATATAAATGACCGTACACAAATAAACAAACTATGCCGTCTAGCCGCGACTCGTGTAGATCCCGTGACAAATCAAACGCGCCGCAAACACGTTTATAGTTTTGGACATATTCAACCTGTCAATCATCTTTGTAGTGTATTGAATACGCGCGTCAAGATCAAGAGTAACGAAGTCGTACATATGACGTGCACGTTTGGTGGACGCGAGAGTTACATATCATGGCGTACAAACGTGAGATGTTTAGGTTTTCCATACACACGATACCTAACGCACGCTAAACGCTCATCAAACGCATGATTAACGAGCGCTTCAATCGTCCGTTTAAATGAACGCTCTTATCGTGCGTTTAAACGCACGATACACGAATGGTCCTAGCAGTTGTGAGGAAGTTAGCATGTCTTGATATTGACTGTCCCATTATTGGAAGGAAAATTCAAAATCTATCAGCCAATATTCAAAACGCATTATCGACTATATGCCTTACTAGCGATTGTCTATAGCTCAAGATTCTTTTCTGTACATCGTTTTTTGACAGCAGCTTTTATAATTGTTGTTTGTAGAGTAAATGCGTTCAATGTTAATAAAGGTAACGGCTCCATTGCCATTTGGGAGAGGTTCGACATCAAGAAAATCCAATGGTTTCATTTTCAGCTTCTTATTTTATTTTGAATTCGTTATATACATGTATGTGATCATTACAACACACACCATTTCCTCAAATGTATGGTATTAATGCACCTGGTTAATATACTAAGTACTCTCAATATTTGTGTATGCTCACTTGATTATTCTTTTACACTCTATTCATTATTAAATATTCAGGTTCAAAATGTACAAAGCGGAAGGACACAGATAACCGTACTTAGAATTTTGTATGTTTGCAGTTTATGAAGTACAATGTACTACACATTCAAATCCATCATATATTTTGAATGACAAGTATTGTACATGTATATCATTTAAAATCACTGAAGTCGGCATGAACAAACATATTGACTACAATGTTCTCAGAAACCATTTAATTGAGATACGTATAACTTAAAAGTTAATTTTGTCTTCTAACTCCGGGAAACAATAGATCTTTAACAGGATGGCATCCCCCAAATTTGTAAGGTTTTAAATGCCCGGAAAATGACATATCTTCAATGTTTAAAAATATTTCGAAAATATACAATATTTTACCACAAATATATGTTTAGATGAATTTGTAGTTGTGACCATGAGCGTGCCGGGTTTTTTTGGAATGACGAAATAACTTCAGTGCCCCACAGCAATGTAGAAAATATCATATGTGCATAAAATTATCGACAAATGCTTTTCATTCGTATGAACCACTCAGTGGAGTAATCACCTCACCTGTTTATTACTTAATAATAACATTACAAACGTTCCAGATAATTTTAGACAATGTGTTGGTTGAAATGCGTCATGTACATTTCATATCAGCACAAGTCGATCCAGAAAAAAATGTCGTAGAGTTGCCGCTAATTTCATTCCTGGCTCTAATGGTTCTCTACAAAATGAAATGAGCATATTTTACTCCGTATTCATTTATTATTCAATCATAAATTCAAGAAGATCAATCCTTTCTAATTTCGGACTTTAGCTAGGTATCAAACATTTACTTCAAAGGTAATTCGGAACGACGAATTCTCTAGCACATATATGTTGTCCTGCTCGGTATGTATTGCTTACAGGTATTATCATTCTTATATTACATGGCAACATATAATTGACAATTCTAATGAAAATGTTTACTGTTATAGACAGTAAACCAAAAAGAAAAAAGCGCTATTTAAACACTTTGTTTTCAAAATTAGATTTTTTTTCCATATGTCATTTCAGCAAAATGGTTATTTGTCGTCTTGGGTTTAATCATTGGCTTTGTATTCAGTCTATCCTGCCTAAGCAAAGATAGTAAGTAGCAAAGAGTTAATAGTTGATGTCATTATATGTATATATACTTTTGCTTTAAGTAGTACTCTAGCTAAGAATCATGAAAAATGGGATTCGTGGGTGAAAGCCTACATATTTTTGTTTTTGATATTTTGTCTGAAATGTCATAGTAATAGAAATTAACATGTGGTTTTTCACATGACCTGTGCTCTTAGGAGATAAAAATTGCATAGAATGCTCTTTAAATTTCAAAATTAAGGGAGATAACTCAAATACTATAAAATCTACTGGCTTTTCAATTTTCAGATTTGAATGAATAATTACACATTTCATAGTATAGACCCATAAAAAAACTTATATACAAAAATAAGAATATGTAGCCTTTTTTTAGGGTGTATCACATTCTTTCAGATTTTGCATGTTTCTTACAAAGACAGCTACTTAACTCTTACAAGAGCTTACTATTATATTTGTTAATACACCTCTATACGGGTTTTTAGTAACTTTGTAACTTCGAAAACCTTACTATTATATCATTTTTTTTTAATCTTCTTCCAATAAACGAATACATCTTGTAAATTTCACAATGGTTTTATTTGTTATATAATTATATTCATTTTTAAAATATATTAGCCAATGGGTAATGGAAATGCATTATTTTCATAGTTGAACTGCTAACTTTTGTTAGATTCATAAGCAGGCATCTGACGTTTGAAACTAAGCAAAAAGTTTGAAGAGTGAATCGCTGAATGTTTCAAATCATCAAAAATAATTTAAAGATACGGACTTTTGTAATTATAAAACATGACACCATACCAAAAACTGCAATCTTTGGAAAGGAATGTATATAAAAATATTAAAGGAAACGATACTCAAATTTTAATAATATTATTGAATTAAATTGTCAGAATATATTTTTCAAGGCCTTCGACAATTATCAGTCCTTTCCGTCTGCAGTGTTTGATTTCATGCCACATTACTCTATTCCTTTCAATCGATTGCACTCATGCAAGCATGTGTCAAAATAGCGATTATTTGAGCGTCTGCTTGATCTTTTAAGTCCATCGCATTTCCGCAAGTTCAAGCTCTAATCCTGTTCCGGACAGTTCGAGCAAATATATGCGGATTATGCCGTCCCGATGTTATTGTGGCAGTAATAAACCGGTTCCGGAGATGGGTTTCCAAATATGGCAGTCTTAACAATCTGTCGTTTCCCTAAGGCGATCAGAGGAAAAGTCTATTAGTCCTATACGAATAATTAGCCTTGTAATTGGTAGATACCAGCATCCAGGCTGATTAGCCGCGTCGTTTTGTTTATTTTTCACTTGATGACCTTATTTTAATTTTGGACTTTTTTCGGAAGATAAAAAAAACTCATTTTTTTTGCAAATTGAAGACGCGTCAAAATGTTTAATTTGACATAAAAGAAAAAAAAAACAACTTCTTTTTCAAATTGACCGATAATACATTTTTTACTTAAAAATTCAAATTTTGAATAAATTGAATTAGATATGTTTTTTTTTTTTTGAATTAGTGAAAATATTTTGGCATCAAATCTTTGTGTGGCTAGTTTGTTAAACATAAAGAATTTGTAATAGTAAAATATGAATCAATCTATTTGTATCCTTTATTTTTTAAGAAGTAACTGTTACCCTTCCTCTCCAAATGAATGACAATACACAGGGACAGGGACACACAGAACTAACTGAAGAAGAAGAGCGTAAGAGTTCGACGTTAATCCGATTTACACTTTCATATTTTTTATTTTTTAATATTATTAGAAGCCCAAATCAACAATTTTATTGAAAACGTATATTTTTGTTTAGAGTAAACGCAGGCTTAAAAAGTGTTGATTACTATGGTAAACATATAAAACAGAAAAGTTTGTAACAGACAACAATTAATGACAATAAAGTTCAGGGGAAGAAGCCTACATATGATATTTCAGATGAGGGGCATAAATATTTAACATTTATTTAATTTACACTTTCTTTGTTTACTTTTACAATTATTAGATGCCTAAAATACCAGTGTTATTGAAAAGGCAACTTTTTTTATATTTTCATGGTAAACGTAAGGTAAAACATGGTTGATCAATATATAAGAATCAGTATCATATATTTAAAAAAAAAACCAACCAACTAGGAACAAGAGATGCACTCTTACTTAATGATATGTACGCCACTATGTTCTCAAAAGAAGTATTTGTAATCGTTAATAGGCAAATTATCTCCAAACATCATGAACACTATAAGTGGTTTGTAAGTGTAAAGACATAATAAAGAGTAAATGTTTATTAAGTTGGGTTGCCAACAAGTGATTTTTATCTACTTCTTGATGTGGAACTGTTATACAGTAGGCTATGTCTAAACTCACTGCTTTTTTATATACATATTATCATTTAAAGCTGAGAAGCAGATACCTGGAGTATGAAACATTATAAAAAGCAGAAATGTTTCCTCATATTCGATAAAGGACTTGTTACATATTAGTACGATTTCCTACCTTAAGAATAGTTTTATTCAAACCTTAATCATTAGGCAATATTGTCACTTAATGTATTACAAAACCGCTAACAATCAAATTGTTTGTACATAGTTGATATGGAAAATATGGAAGTCATGAATCAAAATATTGTATTATTTGTTGTTATTTCATAACACTAAATATCAGTAGTTTCAATTGGATAAAGCCTTTACACGTGGTATTAATTACCCTACAGTATAACCTTTGTCCAGTCAATATAATGTGATAAGGCCGCGGTTATTACCACGATGTGATTATGTCCGGCTACAAATTTAGAGTTGCATCCCCATATTATTACGCATTCGTGATTAAGATGTTCTCAATGTAAATCTGCAGAAACACGATATGCATGGCTTTCTGAAGAACAAAAATCGAGGACATGGCTCCTCAATGATTTTTTTTGTTTCCTCTCTATTGAATAATAGTTTGTGTGTATCTTATCTTTTTTGTTTTACCACTGTTTTTACCACTATTACTTGGCATATCATTGAAAGTAAATAAAGAAAAATACAACTAAATTAAGGTTGTACTATATGTTTCAGGAAAATGTAAAGATAATTGGTTACGTTTTAGTTCTTTTTAATTGTTGCCAAAGTTAAATTGCATATGACATTTATTTTAATTGTATTACAGATTTATCTAGACAAGTTCCTGAACAATTGAATATTTTCAATTCTTCAGTTGAAGAAGAAGAGATAGGTCATGAAGTGAGAGAGGATGAATCATGTCTTTGACAGGGTATGTCTGAAAACAACACATATTTTGAATGCTTTCATTTTCTAAGTACTTTGAATGTAAATGTGACTTCCTTGATTGGATGCCAGTATGACTTACCGTTTTGTATTAATCAGAAAAAAAAAGGATAAAATAATCAATAACGCCTTTCTTTCATCATGATGTTGGGATAATACGAAATTTCACAATTGTCAAAGAGGATCTGCAGTCCTACCAAAACACTTGTTACTCCCGTAGTGGCATTAATTCAATGTGGATCCTGAAAAATGCGAAAGATCTTTTAGAGACAATCGGTTCAAGACTATTATCTGAATACAATAGCATCAAAACCTATGATTTGTTTCAACACTGTATACTTCTATTCCCCATACTCAGTTAAAATCCGGACTAAAACATTATACATCAATGTTTTTCCGAAAAAGGTTGGTAAACCTAGATACAAATATATAGTTCTTAGTAGTGATTCCTCATACTTTGTAAGAAATAATTACAAATCATCTACCAAATATACAGAGGAAGATGTTTACAAAATGCTGAAATTTTTAATCGACAACATATTTGTCCAGTGTGGTGGACGTGTTTTTAACAAACGGTCGGCAATCCAATGAGAACAAATTGTGCTCCTTTACTTGCTGACCTATTCCTTCACTCTTATGAGGGTGACTTTAGAGCTGATCTGATCCGAAAGAAAGAATATTGTTTTACTAGATCTTTAAACAATCCTAATTTCGGGGATCTGATACAACGCATCTACCCCAAAGAACTTGGAATAAAGGATACTACAGACACTGTGAAGTCAGAAATCGATGGTAAAGGAAAACTATTGACCAAACTTTACGACAAACGTGATGACTTTTCATTCAAAATTGTCAACTTTCCTTTCATTTGTGGCAACATCCCTTTAGCACCTATGGAGAGTTCATATCATAACTCATACGTTATGCCAGAGCTTGCCGATACTTCGCAAACTTTTTGTATCGCGGTAGAAATCTAACAAATAGGCTTCTGGAACAGGGTTATGTTGCTACAAGATTGAAATCATCTTTACAGAAATTTTATAGTCGTCATCATGAACTCATGGATCGTTATGGTGTATCCATCTGCACCATGAAACCTGATTCATTCAACGGGTCACAGTTTTCTTTTCCTCGTTTGTCTACCCCGGACTTGACTTTTTATGAGCAACTCGGCGGGTGCTAGAAAAGCAGAAGACGCACACACTACCGGTGCACCTGGTCCATGCTCCCAGTTTTTTAGTAGAGTCCGAGTTACTCATTTGTTTTTGTTACTTTGTTACAAGATTATTAGTGATATTTGTGTAGATGACAAATATTAACGTTTTAGAACAACTTCTTAATATGATGGCGTTTACATTCTAAATAGTGACTGCCTTTTTACGTTTTATTTCAGGTAACACTGAATTTAAATCAAGAAGGTAGCAGCAAAGAGAAGTTTCACATGAAAATTCACTAACTGCTCCATGAAATATACTACACCAGTGGTATATAAAAACAAGTCAAAAGATACAGAACAGTATAGCTAATGATAAGTGTATAAGATATAAACTATTCACGGTTAATGTTTGACTAATGTAAGATTTTGTTTCTAATTTTGATCGAGGTTGCGTTTGAACGCCGCGTCATTCTAGTGATGTATTGTGTACATGTAAGTAGTATTAGCAGTTTCTTGGTTCAGTGTCTTTCCTTCAATGAAGATACGTCAGTTACAGTAAGGCTATCCTGTAGTCTGCGTTAACAATTTGGCCCAAAAACATTTATTCAACGGGTCATAGTTTTCCTTTCCTCGTTTGTCTACCCCGGACATGACTTTTTATGAGCATGCTCTCAGTTTTAAGTGGAGTCCGAGTTGCTCATTTGCTTTTGTTACTTTGTATGTATGATTTTAGTTACGTTATGTTCTATGTTGTGTATGACTGTTTTCCATGTCTGGTCTTTGTCCTTGGTTTGCATTCTTTTGATTACCGCTATAACCTTGGTTCCCTTGATTATCTTTTTTAATATCCCACTCTTCAGGTGTAAGTAAACGAAGCTTTATGAATGTTTAAATGAATGTTTTTGGTACTTGTTGAGTGTTTCCTACATATCAACTTATAAGTGGTGGAACATTTGAAGTTGATAGTAATGTGAGGTTTCGTACTAGAAGTATGAATCATAAAGGAAGTCGACTGATCCAAAGTAATTGACCTTTATGAAAGAATAATATTTTCTGCATGTATTTGCATCAAGATATGTCATGAAAACTCCTGAAATGATTATTTCAGGTGATTATTTTTGTTAATTTGCAAAATCAACATGATAAATATAAATATATTTGATAAATGCTTTTCACACTTCATTTCATAGTTCATGTGATTAATTAACATATATGAACAAGTGAATGTGTACAAAAGTTTACAATGTGTAGCGATTCCTCGGTACAACCCAATGAAAGTTGTTCTTTGTGAAAAAGGTTTTGTAAAGCTGATATATACAATACACTCAGAAATTATCATGCATCTATATGGTTGAGTGTTTGTCAAAATTCTTATAAAAAATTATTTCAGTTGGAAAATATATACACTTTCCTTGATCAATTTGATCCATACGTGTATGCCATAATAAAGTTTATTACGTAAATGACTTCATGGGTATGCTTTTCTTGTACATGTGTACTAAATAATTTGATACCAACTAATTAACTTTTGTCAAGAACAACTGTAACATTGTGTTTATACTTTACGTGTAATTGACTATTCGAAAGGTGTTATAAAGGAACAAACAAAGTTTAAAATATGTTTATATCAATAAATACAAATTTATAATAAAAAAAGTAAAAAAAATATGTAGAGTAAAGAACGTTTTTTTGTTAAAATCAAAACGTCTAGACTATGTACATTTAGGAATGGAAATATTGTTCATTTTCATCAGAAAAGAATAAACTACGCTGCAGCAGATAATCAATGATAATCAATAATTAAAACAAATATAAAGTGTCACTCGAATGTTTAAGTCAGATTTGTAAAAACCAAGAAGTGGTAATTTTATAGAAACAAAGAAAAATCGTTTATCGAAAATATCAGTTGTTTCCATTCCTGTAATGCTTAACAACGCTGAAAGAACACACATTTACCCGATACAAATAATGTACTGAGTTATGAGCTATATAGGTATCATTTAAAGTTACAAATGATTGGGAAATAACCTACCCTCCGGGTATTTGAGTTGTATCTCGTTGTCGTTACATCTGGAACTGCCGTTGTATTTATCTCAGACAAAGTAGATTCAACTAGAAACGATCAATATATCTTTTGTTTGAAAGTAATTTATACTTTTTGCAATAAGCAAAAAAAAAAAATAAAACAAAAAAAACAAAAAGACAAAACAAAAAACAGAGCAGGAAAAACAATTTCACTTTCATATGTGTATTTTGTTTCTACACATATACACACACACATACACGCACACATATACACACATACACACACACATAAATGTAACATTAAATATGCAGTAGGTCCGTAATTGACGTTTGTGCCAATTTTTGTATCATTTTTTAATGCAGCAAACATTATTAAATATAAGAAATTATGTAATTAAAAATCAGATAATTCAATTAAACAAATGCTACATTTGAATTAAAAACAGAATTTCACAATTGGATGACAATCAAACATATGTATTGAAACTGCAATGTTAATTGTATAGTGTTATAAAAAAGAGAAATGATATACACTCGTTTATCATTAATATTTCTTATATGACTGATCATAACAAAAAAAGAAAATCAATTCTTCATTGCTTAGTAGATGTTTTGAACAAACAATCAGCGATTTTATAAATGCCATGTTTGTTTAGGGGAAATAAAGGGCATTATATGACCTCGGAAATATTAATCAACACAAAGGTTCAGGTTTGAACTAATCAGTTTATGCAACCTTCTATGTGAAATGATTGAATTTTTTTTCCATTTATTCGAAATTTATCTTTACTTGTTCGTGGTTTAAAAATATATCAGTTCAGCCTACTTGTTCTAATGTTAGGCATGTCAATGCATGAAAGCACTGTGCTATACTGATACCAGAATGACCGTCAATGGGTACGCGACAGAGAAGATATGAAACTATGGATGTTAAAATCAGATCATTGTTCGTAACTGTCCAGGTGAGACAAACATCTTCATCACACATTAAAACGCCCGCAATGATGATACATTTTGTTGGTTATTTCTTCGATTTTTTACACTGTCAGAAAAACACAGGTGTAGCATGAAAATCTAGTAACAACAAACACGAACATATATCATTTAACAACTCAACTATGCAGGAAGAATAAAGAGTAGTATAGAGTTTATAGCTTACGTTTTAGTCGAATTTCGATGCATAGCTACCATACTCTTACCAAATGCAGAATAAACAAGATGATGTTTACTCCATTCCTTCTTGACGCCATTTACCCTGAACAAAAATATACACAATATGGTTATTATTAACCATTTTTTAATCCTGTTCTATTACTATGTGTCTGTGGTTGGCTAAAACATTATGTTCTACTTATTTGGAATTTCCCGTTAAAATATCAAAGTTAAAATATCTACCCCTCACATAAAGTTAGAACTAGAAATGACCATTTACATTACTTTGCAACTTTGTTGTATGAACAATTGTTTTCTGTATAAATTCTATTATTTTGTGAAATACTTCTTCACTTATACCGCAATGATTGGCAAAGATGGTCGAGAATTTAACTTGAGCACAGGAATCTGCAGGTATTTTCCCGTTGAAATGACTTTTAGTCATCTATTGTCATGCCACTGCATTTAAAAAAAGTAGGAGTTAAAGATGAAATTAACTTTACCTTACATACCTTGAATTCTGGCAAGTACAACGGAAATTGATACCACGAGTAACAGAAGTGTCACAGCCTGTGAAACAGTTCCCAGTTAAGTATACTTCAATATAAATTTCAAGAAAAATATTAAAACACATGTAGAAAGTATTACCTTTATCTCAGACACACTGGTCTCAGTATGAAGTAGAATTATCATTCACATCATACTTACAGTGTAAATTCTCATTTTAGATATTCATAATTAAGATAATGATATACCACACATTTAAAATCAATTCAAGCACTTAAATTGTCCTTTTGGGGTGACAACTGCATTAATATTCCGGATTGTCAATACAACGTACCTTTTAAGAACTCCATAGTTTTACTTTTTTTTGCATAGCCTCATGTGACAGCCTCCAAATGCCGACATTTTATAAAAAAAAAAACAAATGTTAATAAGAGCCGAGAGGTTTCATATGAGAAAAAAATGTTATTGATGTAAATTGCGGCATATTAAAAATTTGGCCGATTTTGTCTTTTTTTAACCATTGTTAAGTGTGCTTACTTTTTTTTTATTAAACTATGAATCATTGTGTATCAAGTTTAATCAACATAATGTTTGTGAAGAAAATCTCGAGCTATCGTAGACATGTCAAAAGTTTTCCAATTTCAATCAAAAACTATGGTGATGTCTCAGTCGTACTTTTTACACGCGTCATTCATGAACACTGATCATTTACATTGTATTATAATATATTTGTTTAATATTTTATTAAAATAAACGCATATTTATCGTAACTGAAAATTAGCAATGAATCATGGGTTGCTTTTAAGCAATATCATTATATACGTATGTCTTCAATGATTTAATTATACATGAAATAATGCTTGCAGATGATTCTACAAAAGCAGAGGACGCTTACCCTACCAGTGCACCTGGTCCATGCTACCAGTCTTTAGTAGGGTTTGAGCTGCTCAATTGCTTTTGCTACTTTGTATGTCTGGTCTTTTTTCCTGGATTACATTTTTTATTACTGCTATGACCTTGGTTCCCTTGATTACTCTTACACTATATCAAAACAGCAAATTAATTTTATAAGTTATATATTCGGGTCTTCAAAAAAGGAAAAAAAGCTTGGTCGTCCCACTATAATTAATACTTATTTCTACAACGCAGTTTGAAGATCGGGTATATCTTAAGTATGTATGGGTGATGACTAGACACACGTAAACTTAGAACGTGAATCATTTCGAAATGATATATGGTCTTCAAAAAATCATTCAATGATTGTTTCGTGTAATTATTTTACACCCCTTTACCTCATGTCGTATAACGTCTACTGCTAAGTGGGATTTTTGTTTAAACTATAGGAAGCCTCTTCAATCATTATAAGAAGCACACGTTATTGTTCGCTTTGTTATGAATTAATATCTGACTTTGTTGTATTTTCTTTGAAACATGCTTACTTTTTATAAGCAAAAGAAGATGCATATTAACATCACCATCACAGAACGAGAAATTGTTTTTTGAATTATACATTTTGATATGCACTTTTAAAACACTTGTGTTGGATGATTTTTCTCGTGAACTCGAAAATCCACACTATAATTTTATGAAAAACTGGAAAGGATGAATAAGGAATGGTACATAGGGAACGAATTCGAAGCAATTGAATTTTACCAAGAACCTTATTTCAATAAGCATCTGTGCCAGGTTTTAATCAGCTTCACAAAGAAAATATAGTACCCCATTAAGCATTAAAAACTTCTATATGTGTATGTAATCTCTGTATTACAAGTGATGTAACTCTTAAAATTCTATTTCAAGACTATCACAGTTGCACTGATAAGTATGAACTACGAGAATATATTCAACATTCAACTGAACTCAAGATCGATAGAAACAACAATGACTACTCATTCAGGCGGAACATACTATAGTATATATTTATAATGAACTTTTGCAAATCTCGTTAATGTCTAAATATAATTTAGTAGGATAGCAGAGGTTTTCAAATAACGAAGTTTAATGCACCGAAATATAATATGGCTATTTTTGGTATCATTTTGTAGGAAGTTCTTTTTACTTTCAAATTAGAATTGTTGTACAAACGTATTGTGGTCACAATTTGCGAATTTTTGCGTTTTGTGTGGGCACCCTGTTTTCCGTCACAAGTACAGGCAGTTAAAAAGGCAATTTTGATTATGAAAACATGAAAAAAAATTCGTTGAAGATCTAAGTTTATTCAGAGAAAGCATTATGGATTACATAAAGCTGTAATTTTGAATAAAATATTGCCATGCAGGAAATGTTGACGTAGTTTTGCAGACCGCATTTTTGTGCCAATTCTAAACCAATTTTCATCCATTGTATGTAACTCGTGCATGTCTATCGACCACAGTGGGTTTAAATGTACAGATTTTGTAACCAGGTACCTTATGAATAAACTCACGATTTTGCGTAATGATAAGAAGTATTTTAAAATAGTAAACGAAAAGGTCAATATCGACGGTACAAGGTACCTTATAAATGCGGAATGTCACGTGTTCCGTGTATAATATATCGCATATTGTGGCCTGTCGATAACTAGTACGCGTAGTCAAAACTACACTCTTGCGATGTTGCGTTTTGCTAATGAAATGTTGTGTAATATTTAATCTGCTGGGGTTGCTTTGTTAAGTTTGCATGAAATCGTCGAAAATAAAATATGTGTTTGTGTTCTTATTTCGATATGCACTTTGTTTTCAAATGACATTGATAAGAATCGAACAAAATCTGAGTATGATACGTTTGAATTCCGGATTGTAATAATCAATGTGCATAGACTTTCAAACTTTCGACATGTATTACTAAGACTAGTAGATTTGAGACATGATTTTAATGTGGGTTAAAACAAATCTTAGTCAGTAAAACATTAAGGTATATACAAAGAGAGTATTGGATCAGTGGTTAAGCTAAAAAATAAATTATGAGTGTGCCTAAGCATTTGAAAACCAGTACATGGAAAAATGGCATTGTTTGTTTTTTTATGTATAAGAAGGCACAGTGAAATATTTAAATTGCATTAATTGTACAAATCCGATAATTTTTTTTTTTTTTATAAATAGTATGTCCAGTCGTATGCGGGGCTCCACAATATCTTATTCCAAAAGTCGGTTCATAATGGTACTATGTTGGTGGATTAAGAAGAAAGTTGATGCTATTCTTATAGTTCTGTTTATCCATATCTTTGAATAACACCCACTTTCGCAATACTACATTTGTTTGTAACCCGTGATGAACAGGAATTCCATATGTATTAAATCAGAGCTTAAATGATATCATGTACTGAAAATTATTATTACCATGTATAACTATATGATATACCATAATATCGAATCGTATATCATTATTAAATTTCAAAACGAGGAAACAAGGTGTCTTGATAATTCAAAAATTATCTGCCTCTTATGCATGCAGTAATCGAGCATGATATACCTCTGCCAACGAACGCTTTACACAGCAACCAATAACCATATTAATGATTGTCCGACGTATGTCAGGTTGAAATCGTAAAATTCCTGTTTCACTTGATGTTACATGTAGCAAACGCCATTTTGTTTTATCATTCGACTCAAAGGGAACATAAACTGAACTCGCACAGCCAAACTAATTAGGAGTTAGATTGACAACATTTAAATATTCATATTTATCTTGTTAACTCAAATCCATGCAACAAGTATTCATATACATATTACTTATGTTTTGATATCTTCACTCTTCACACACATGCAAGCCTCCCAGAAGTCCCTTTTTTAAGTTCAATTGAAGTGGAATACTTATCAATAAAACAGCGTGCAAGGTTACAAAAACTATTCAAATATTAAATATGCCAAGTTAGTATACGACGGAGTAGAACAAATCGTTACTACCCTGCCAAGAGGCTAGTGCAAAAAAAAAAAATGAAATATCCTTTGTTTTCCGCGAAGATATTCTCATAACCGGATATGCAGGGCTTCAAATCAAACACTACCCCGGTATCCAGTCACAAAATGTACTTGCAAAACAGGTTTGTGTGAAGGATAAGAGTTTATCAGCCAGAAAGTTCAATACTCACATTTAATTTACGATAGCTTAAAACTATTCAGAACCTACTCCTTCGACATCTTGGTATCATTAGTAAAAATTATGTTTTTATTTTCAAGAAAAGTATTCCAAATCAATGGTTATAAGCTTTCCAAACCAAGAACAAACGATTGTTGCCGACACAAATAAACAAACTGGTCAGAACAAATGTCTTGTTTGTGCAGATTTTTTCGCATTTCATAACCTTTAAGCAACCTGGTACCACTTTACAATAAAACAAATGTCTTTTACTTCTTTCTTTTGGCTTGCACTTGCGTGTTTAAGATTATGGACGATGATATGGAACAAAAGAAAACAAAATCAATTAGGATACAATGCACTGTTTCGTTATGTGCAATAAAATCAACTTTGGCAAATAACGAAGTGTTGTTGCTGCTATTTTTTTTCTTTTGTATTTGCATTTATTGCATTATTGGTATTGTCTTTTTTTCATAATTAATACATGCTTTCGGTTTCTCAACTAAACTGACAGTTTTCGTTGAACCCAGTAAAAAAATAAATTATGAACATATTCAGTGATGTCCTTTTGAATTTTTTCAGGTTTATCACAAATTGTGTCAAGAATCGAGATGGTCATATCAATCTTAGTGTTACTTAACAGTGTTGTTAAGTATTATATGAATATCTTTGCAAATATATGAAATATTCATACAATGAATCCAATGGGAACTTTTATTTGAACTAACTGAGAAATGACACTTTCAAAGCTGCTATTTAAATAGAAAATTAAATATTTTACTACAAATGTTAGATATTAAAAAAAAATTCAGAATGTGCTTTTTTAAATATTTAGTTTCTAATTTTACATTCCGATACCTCAAAGATCAAAGTCGCCCTTTCATTTCGGACTGCTATAATTTGAAAGTTTTTGCACTGTTTACCAAAAACTGCAGCGGACGGCACTGTATTCTAGTTTGTCTTAAATATATCTTTTTATTCTGGTATGAGATAAGATTGAATCTCTTACTACCAGGTCATACAAAAAAGATACAACATAACATGTTCGGTTATATTAACGACATAAAACACACACACACACACACACACACACACACACATACATATATATATATATATATATTTAATTTTTAAAATTCAACTTTCAAAAATTTTGCAGTCAGGAAATCAGACGTTCCAACTCAACTTAACAATGAATCATAAAGTATCACTTCTCATACAACCATTGATTCCCGAGGACAATATGGAGTACCTTTGTATACTTGTTCATATCTGCAGTTTTCATATATATATATTCATATGATTATAATCTCGTAAAACTTTTATTTCTATTTTTCTGGTGTCAAAATGTTTCTTTTTTTATAGAAACACCTGATACAATGGGCGCACTTAAAATGCAGCAAAGACCCAATTCCAGGTATTTGAAACATACTTTTTTCTTTAATTTTCCATCAGGTTACGTTGCAGGGGTTTTATTGTATACCCAGTAAAAGGAGTAAGTCCAAAGATTTTTGCAATGTTTGTTATAATAATTTGTTTTACCAAATAAATATATTTTTCAACAATATTATCATGATAAACATAACAACTGAATAAAAGTTGAAGTAGTTTATGGATAATAGCAAACGTGATTATAACAAAATGCTATTACTCTTTCCGAGGAAAACTTTTTGAATCTACGAATCATTGATTGAGTCGTAAATTATGCATTTGAAATTATCATTAAATTAAGGATCAGTAGCTATAGATATTTCCAGAGTAGGAATACTAACATTTTTTTTTTACATTTTTGAAGCTCCATCTCTACAACTAACACCACAACCACCATCCTAGGATACATTTTGATGATATAACAACTGCATGAACGATAAAGATGTTAACACACTATAATAAAGTATATAATGGGCAAAATTTTCAGTCAACAAATGACCTTCTTCAGTGCCTTAAATAAACAAAATAACATGTTTATTTAAGGCACTGAAGAAGGTCATTTGTTGACTGAAAATTTTGCTCATTATATAACTTATGATAGTGTGTTAGCATCTTTATCGGTATCGTTGTACAATCCTTTAGACTTATATAATTATTTTTGTTTGTGCTGCATCGTCATGACTGCACGATCCGATACACATTAAGTTTGCTGGTTGGCAGATTCCTTTAGACTTTATATATATATACAAGTTATTTTAATAACAACGGATGCAAACTTTTATCATGACTGCTAGTATTCATAGAGTCTCCCGTTTGGAGCCTTATTAGAAGTAAAAGTTGAGTCTCCCCTTTGGAGCCTCATTGGAATCTTCTACGATTGGTCAGTTATAAATATCATCTGTTAACCACGCTAACTTGTGTAAGAGTAAGGAGGATCGATTTACGATTTTCACACCGCATTTGTATATTTAATGTCTATAATCAGTGGATATTATGAAGATTGGATATCTGGATCACTTTTACAGGTATTGTGTGGATAGATTTCGAGGCAGTTTATCTGGAATTGCTTTTATTTACAGAATAATCGTAAATCAATATCCGCCATTTTGAAATTTTCTTGTGCGTGGGTTTGTTTACAAACATTGGATTTTCATTATGGGATCAAGGACGAAAGTTTTAATAATTGGACATAGTTTTATTCGCCGTTTACAGAACGATGTTCACGAACGACATGACTTGCATTCTAATTTAAATCTGGATCAATGTGTGGTACAGTATTATGGAGTTGGAGGCGCAACTGTGGCTAGTTTGTTACACGATTTTCGTTTGCGTGAGAAGCTCGAAGAGTTTCGGCCTGATGTGGTTATTTTACAATGACGTTTGCGAAACGAACGTAGGTCCAGAGACTATAGCTTGTAGAATCGTGGATTTCAGCGAGAAAATAGGACAATTTCGTTCAGTTACAGCGGTAGTCACGTGTGAACTCTTTCCTCGACTTTCACCACGAAATATAAGTGCTGAACTTTATGAGTTTCGCCGCAATATAATGAACAACATGATTTCTGTAATGTTGGAGCATACTTCAGACTGCTTTTTCTTGTTTTGAAAACATCTTCGTTTGACACATAGTCCGTTGCCGATTTTTCTACGGGACGGGACACATTTATCATTCATTGGACAGAAAAAGTTCTACCGGAGTATTCGGCTTTCAATTTTGCATGCTTTACCTGTACGTACCATTACATTTTATTTCATATTTCTATATTTAATTCTATTGGGTTATCCTTGTTTTTATCCAATGCTTTTCCAACTATAGTTTTAATACTTGTTTGCTTGCTCTTTTTCAGTCCATCTTGGTGTAGCTGTTTTTTCGTTGAGCTTGATACATGTATCTTTTAGTGTACATCATTCTACATGGTTCAATGTACTGTACAGCTTGTATAGTTTTATTATGTGCCTTTTGAATGTTAAGGCACCTGGCTTTTTACAGTAGTGGCTAATCAGGTATGTTTTACTTGCAATGATTATACTTGTACATTGGGTATTTCAGTGCATATAATACACACAACTCATATATGTTTCTATTGTTTAACATTCTATTTATGCATACAGTCTTGCTCTCATACAATATATAAATTGACGAGAGATGCATACTTATGTCCAGTTATTACAAATATGCATATTTATACATGTAGGTAGATGTGCGTATACCTCTTACAATAACTCGTTAAAAACCAATTGTACATAAGAAGCTACAAACATGCAGTGATGCATCAACCTTATATGTACATTGTGCCACGGCAACTTACACCTGTAGTTGCTTTACTGTACAAATAATTTGATTCTCTTTCTTTTCAGTTTCTTGTGTCACAGTCTGATATTTTCTTTACCTTGACTTTCACTTGAATACACAGTTATCTTGTGTTTTTTTTTGATAAACAGGTATGTGGTGTTCTAAATAAGAAGACTATGGTTATAGTCACATCCATTGTTTACACATGTTTCTATTTATGACGGTTCAAGGACTTGCCTGACTTGTTCACTGATAATATTTATTCAAGTGCTGTGTCGTTAAAAAAAAAAAACAAAATGAAAGACAGCATATATGACAATACTAATACATACATGTATGTATTTATGATCAGTGCCATGTATTTGGGCTGTGCATACATTGTATTATTTTGTTTTTTTTTGTCAGTGGCGGGTATTTGAACCGCAATTCTTATTTATTGTCAGTGCCATGTATTTGGAATGCCACGTATTATTTACAGTCAGTGTTATGTCTTTTGGACTGCAATTATTATTTATTGTCAGTGCCATGTATTTGAGCTGCGAGTTTTAAAGCTGTATTTATTGTCAATGCCATGTATTTAGGCTGCAAATATTGATTATATTCAGCACCATGTATTTGGATTGCCAAATTGCCAATATTATTTATTTTCAGTGTCATGTATTTTGGCTGCAAGTATTTTTTATTGTCAGTGCCATGTATTTAGGCTACAAGTTTTATCTGTCAGTGCAATGTATTTGGGCTGCATGTATTTATTGTCAGTGCCATGTATTTGGACTGCATGAACTATTTATTGTCAGTGCCATGTATTTGGGCTGCGGCATTTACTTCACGTGCTTAGTGAATAAGTCCATATATTCCTTTGAAGTAACATATGCTTAATGCTGTATTGATTTCATTCTTTTTAGCATAACATGTCTAAGAAAGGTGGAAAACGGAAACGCTTGGCAGACAATGAAGCCGCAACAGATGCTCTGACTGAGGCTGTCACCCAGAAAGTTATAAACAATTTACGAAAGGAAGGTATCTTTCCTGCAGCCACAGGCAGTGGCGATGCACAGATAGCAGGCCCTTCAGGCAGCCAACATGCTGTCCATTCTGGTAGTGCCACTCACATTCAGGCTAATAACATTGTGGACTCTGAAAATAATTATACTGCTAATACAAGCAGTAATATCAGTCAGCTGAGTGAGCCTGTACGGTCAGACCAGGCGATTTCAATTTCTGCTACCGATTTGGCATCAAGGTCGGCTAATCATGTAAATGCTTACAAACCAATTGGTCGTCCATTGTACACAAAAATTAACTTGAAATTACAGGAAAAGATTGTCGCAAAAGAATTTATAGAAATGTCAAATATTTTAACTGACCACCGTCCTTCTGAAAATGAATTTCACTTCCAAGCACAAAACAGAAGGGTGGGACTAGCTTCTAACAAGAAGCGAAAATATTTGACAATTGAGTCTTGGACTGATGCTTTTTCCATATTTGCATCAGTTCTACGTCGAGCCAATCCTGACAATTTGAACCTAGCCGAGGACTTGGTTATTTATATGGACCTAATCAGGCAAATTCAGAAGGACGGTGGTGACTGGTACTTCTATGACCAGAATTGTAGGCAGATGCTGCAAAATGACCCGAGCTTATCTTGGAGTTTTGTTGATCAAATTTTGCACACCAGGGCCTTGTATAAACAGACTCATTTCAATAGGGCAGTTGCTTCTCCGCATCAGAAAAAGGGAGTACACTCTAATAACAAGCCCTTTCCATGGGCCGCCCCTCCAAAAACTTGCCATAAATTCAAGGAGGGGCGGGCATGTGACGGATTTTGTGGTTATGCCCACTTCTGTGGAAACTGCAACCAAGGTCACCCAAGATACAAATGTACAAGTGGACGCTCGTCAGGACATCATTCCACAGTCCATACAACAAACGACTCATCTGCCAACAAAACAAAAAACACAAACCTGTCTCAACGTCTTACCCATGCCAAACAACAGGCAAACTGACTTATCTACACCAGTTTTGGTAGATCGTTTAGCACACTATTTGCAAGGGTATGATAGACAAAAAAATTGTTTTTTATTGCAAGGCTTTAAACAGGGATTTCGTTTGGAACATCAAGGCATCAGGCAGTCATTTGATTGCTCTAATCTAAAATCAACAAAGGACAACCCTTCTGTAGTTCAAGAAAAATTGGGCAAAGAGATTGAGTTAAGGGACCCTTTGCTACTAAGCCTTTTGTCAATTTACGAATTTCCCCTCTTGGTCTTGTGCCTAAGAAGTTGGGTTCTTGGAGGTTAATACACCATTTGTCTTATCCTGATAAGACAAATGACTCTGTCAATGCTGGTATTTCCGATGAAGCTGCTGCAGTCCAGTATGCTGGTATTAATGAAGCTTTACAAATCATTAAGTCTTTCAATTGTGAAGTTTTCTTATGTAAGACGGATATCCGTTCACCTTTTAGAATTCTACCAGTCTCTCCTCTTGACTATGATTTACTTGGTTTCAAATGGGATGGACAGTTCTATTATGATAGATGCTTGCCCATGGGTTGTAGAACAAGCTGCAAGATTTTTGAGCAATTTAGTTCAGCAATAGAATGGATTGCTAAAGTTAAACTGGGTGTTTTGGGCATGGTTCATATTCTTGATGACTTTCTTATTATTGAAAAATCTTTCACTGATGCTTTATCCAAATTGAAAGCTTTTGTTTCTTTGTGTGAAGATATTGGAGTTCCTTTGTCGGCAGAAAAAATTGAAATGCCTGCTCAGCTTATGGAATTTGTAGGTATTACAATTGACGTTCCAAGACAAGAAACCCGGTTACCAAAAGATAAACTTGACAAGTGTAGAACTTTGATCAAAAAAATTTTTGGGCGTGAAATGTTGTACTTTAAAAGAGTTACAATCGTTCATTGGTGTCCTTAATTTTGCTTGTTCAGTTATTCAACCAGGTTGAGCATTCTTACGTCGGTTGATTAATTTAACCATGAATTTACCAAGCTATCAATCCCATGTATTTTTATCAAAGGAATCCAAGCAAGATATGTTTTTATGGCTGCATTTCTTAGATAATTTTAATGGCATTTCGATGTTTTTGAATGAATCCTTCTTGTCTAGTCAGGCACTCCAATTGCATACAGATGCTGCTCAGTCAAAAGGGTTTTCAGGTATTTATGGGCCTAGATGGTTTTATGGGCCTTTTCCAAGTAGCTGGCGTTCAATTAACATTATGATACTGGAATTTTACCCTATTATTCTTGCTTTAGAAGTCTGGGCTCCTCTATGGCAAAACCATTCACTGTTATTCTTTACTGACAATGAAGCTTTGGTTGCTGTTATTAATAAACAGACTTCCCAAGACACAAGGGTTATGAAAATGGTTAGATTCATGGTCTTGAAATGCTTACAACACAACATTATGTTTCGAGCCAAGCACATCCCTGGTAAAAATAACATTTTGGCAGACTTGCTTTCTCGTTTGCAGGTGGACCAGTTTTTAAGATTAGCAGACCAAGCCAACACGGTTCCATGCTCCGTCCCAGACAACTTTTTGCCAGAGAACTTCTGGAATACATTGACCTACTGACTAACGCATCTTTAGCCCCTTCGACTCGGGCCACTTATCACCGAGCTTGGCTGGCGTTTGATGATTTTTGCCAAGAGCTTTTGGGTACTACCATTGACTTGCCTATAGTAGAGGTTTACATATCTCTTTTTGTTGCTTATTTGTATAAAAAGGGGTTTTTCACCTAGTACTATTTCAACATATTTATCAGCCATTGCATATGTACATAATATGCTTTCAATGCCTAACACTACTAAGTCTTTTTTAATTGAAAAATTACTTACAGGTCAAAGGTTAGTTGGCAAGATTGATTCTAGGCTACCCATTACTATACCAGTCTTGAATAAAATGGTTCAAATGGTCCCATTTCTATCAATTTCTTCTTACAAACAAGCTATGATCAAATCAATGTTTCTATTTGCTTTCTCAGCCTTTCCACGAGTAGGAGAAACTTGTTACCGTCCCTAGTGTGCCAAATTCTCATGTGCTTCAATTGAAAGATATTACCTTTATTTCTAAATCTGGGAAGATTAATGACGTTCAAGTTAGTTTTAATAATTTTAAGCACAATGTCAAAGGTGAGACAAAAGTTGTACTATTTTCCCATGGCACAGCATGTTTTTCCGCCGTAGAGAGTTTGGTTGAATTCTTACAACTAAGAGGAGATAAACCTGGTCCATTGTATTGTTTTCAAGATCAGAAAGCAGTTCCTAGGTCTTATTTCGATTCTATTCTCCATAAATGCTTGGGATTGTGTGGTTTGGATAGCAGTAGATATAAAGGTCACAGTTTTCGTATTGGGGCTGCAAATGCAGCAGCTTTGCAAGGACTTTCAGATGCGAGAATCCGTGCCATGGGTCGTTGGAAATCTTATGCATTTCATAAGTACATTAGAGCTTCAGTCGCTTAACATAAAAAATTCATACACATTTGCAAGGGTGTCCACTTGTACATTTCTTACATATTAACTACTTCACCATAACAACCTGCTTGGGCTGGTTGTTCAACTAATGATTTTGTATTTTATTGAAAGTCTTTTGTATGTAAATTATTTGCCTTTTCAAAACATTACAATACGCCTCTTGCTTGGGCCGGAGGGAAACCACTTAATAATAGATATTTTTTATGGTTTTTGTGACTTGATTCAATTTTTGCATGTCCATGTAATTAAGGTCACAGATTAGATGACTAACTGCTTGGGCCGTTAGTTCTATCACTGTCACTATGCTTATTTTACATAATATTGAAGAACATTAATTTTGTTTGCATTACTTGTTGGAATTAATACAAACTTTTTATATGTACATTCATATCATTCATGTTCAGCAAAAAAGAATTGATTGTGTTTTTTTTTTTTTTTTTTTGGTCAGGTTTCTTGATTGTTTGCCAATGCTTGGCCTTTATGGGGTAAGACAGCATTTGTATTTAAATTGTTTTGAATTAAAATTTCAAAGGCTGTCTATGTGGGAATTTTTAACCCCTTTTTAGGCCAAGCTTATGTTGTCAGATGTATATATAGAATGTAAATATTTCATGTTGTGATTTTATTCATGTTTGATGTGTCTACAAATTTTTACGATTTCAGTAAAAAGTTCGCAATTTTCATAAGCGTTGGTTTTTGTACGCCTTTGGTCAGTTGAAGGAGGTTGGCATAAATACAAGTTATTTTAATAACAAACTTTATGCAAACGGATGCAAACTTTTTTCATGACTGCTAGTATTCATTGAGTCTCCCCTTTGGAGCCTCATTGGAATCCTCTATGATTGGTCAGTTATAAATATCATCTGTTAACCACTCTAACTTGTGTAAGAGAAAGGAGGATCGATTTACGATTTTCACACCGCATTTGTATATTTACCCGCCCTCATCCCCATTCATCACCTGTGCATATTGATGTTTTATATAATTTTGTCTGTATTTTACTTTATTGTCATGGGGGAATTTTTAACCCCTTTTTAGGCCAAGCTTATATTATGTTGTCAGATGTATATATAGAATGTAAATATTTCATGTTGTGATTTTATTCATGTTTGATGTGTCTACAAATTTTTACGATTTCAGTAAAAATTTCGCAATTTTCATAAGCGTTGGTTTTTGCACGCCTTTGGTCAGTTGAAGGAGGTTGGCATAAATATATATATTGATATTGATATGGACAAAACTGGAACAGAGTACACCAACAAAAAGAAGATGGAATATAATTGGCATGGATCGTATGTCTTAATGTAGTAGTAAAAAAGGCTATAAAAAAGTAAGTCAACCTTAAATGAGTAAGAAAATAATCAAAGCATGTGTGGTTTTCCTGCAACCCCTTTCTCCGTTAAGAAAAAAAGAAACAAAACAAAACAAACAGAAACAAAACAAGTTAAAAAATGAAATCAAAAATAAGGAAACCAAACACTCTTTTTTTCTAAGTAGATAGTTTGTTTATTTCCTTTTTTCTCATTTTTAATCAGAGCTATTATGTGTTTATCACTTAATCACATTCTTTCAATGACAATTCCATTATAGGTTTTCCGTAATATCGATTCATTAGACGTGTTTTAAAATTAAAAAAAAAAAAACGATGCTGCCGAAACTTAATATTTGTCATTCTAAACGATTAATATTTTGACATTACATAAACCTTGCATACATAACCGATTAATCAGTTTCCAGCTGTATATTACATGAAATACATTCAGCACAGTGTTTTGTATTCCGATCAAGGGGACATAACAAGTAGGTAGATGAGTTGAAAATATTCAATTGTAAAATGCATTTGTTTTCTTTTAATGATATCGGTGGTAGATCCAGGTGGTGCAATGGTGTAAAAATGAAAAAAAAATGGCAAATATGTCCAATCGTTTCCTTTTCTGAGAATCTCCGGCTGGCTTCCTTCCTTTTGTCCTTTTGAAAGTGCCTAAATTTACCCCGGATATGTTAGAACAACATTGATAAGTAATGGGTTGACATGTGTATTTTCTTGTCAAGGCATCTATTTAAAAAAAATGTTTCTATATAACACTAAGTGAAAATTAAAACACGATCTCTTTTATCAGACATTCATTTAAAATTGACAAAAAAATGTTATTTAACATATGTTGTAAATACTTTGCATGGAAAAGATACTTACTATCATTTAAATGTCATTGTATTAATATTTACAGAAAAAAATAAACAACTAAACATTATTTCAGTTATGGAATTCAGAAATTCCAATTATATCAAAATGAGTCTGATAACGGTGTCTAAAAAGGTGTGCCGTATTAAGTACACATGGAGAGCAACCTTAAAAAAAGAAGAAAAGAGTAACGTGCAGATTTCATACATGTGATTGTTACATTAGAATTCAAGTGGAATCTTCCTCTTTCAAATTTATTTTAAAACTAAAACATATTTATCCTGATAGTATAATATATTGCAACTGTTTTCAAACAGTAGATTATGGTTCAAATCCCTACCTTATATTATAAGAAATAATATTTTTACAAGTTGAATTCCACGTCTGCGTTAAATCATGAAACAAACAATTGAGATAATACGCAGCTACCATGTTGAAATTTGCTAGAACAGAGGAATCAAATGAACCAAGTTGCGAGCGAAAAGAATATATTGCAAACATAAAGTCTAGGCAGGCTTTATAACACGAACAAAGCAACACAAGTAAAAGGACAACCCGTCCTCAATAAAAATCCCAGAGAACAGACAAGGTGTACCGGACAAAAATGCGAGGAATCATCAAGGACAAAAAAGTGTTTGAAACTAGCACCTTCAATAAAAGAGCAACACAAAAGCACAATATAATTAACGGACAAAAGTCAATAAAAGAAACCAGAGGACAATGTCTAGGTCCAACATTTACCTTATTTGTGTTTAAAAGATTTTCAACATGTTGACTGTGAAATACAGGGTCCAGCGAAAGAAAAAAAAACACAAGTTTAGAATATGAGTAACTTCCATGGTAATACCAATTATAATTTTGAGGACTCACAACCTAAAAATTTCTCAGACCCAAGATATTCCAAAAACATTCAATAAAACCGGAAAATTGAAAGACTAATCACGGGAGAAAAAGTCATTTTATGACCCAAGGAATAAACAACAATCGGAGATTGATAGTTGGTTCTGCGAGGGCAGTAAAAATATCTCTGAAAGTATTTAAGCATTGACCCAACTCATGAGTTTAAATAAAATACATATGTAACAGTAATGGAAACATGAAACTCAAAGCACTATTTTCACGCCAGCATTTGACTTTCAACACAAAGTACGGGAGCTAACTTGGGTGGTTTTAAAAATACCAGATATAGGTTAAAATAACTTATTTCCGTTGAATATTTTGTTTAAGATTTTACACTACAATATGTTATGATATGACCTAATCGGGAAGAATACAGTTGTAAGAGTTCAAATGCAAAACCCATGATCCTGGCATTATATAAAGTATGATATTTAATGGAAAACCTCCGAAGTAAACATAAAAAAAATACTGTAATTGTACATACATTTGTTCTAAATTGTATAAAAGCGTACCAGTAATAGGTGTTCTTTATAGTTTAAAATCCCTTTAATCTAAAGTATAATTTAAATATATCAAACTGATGCGAATGTTCTGTATTGATTTGAAAGTTTAACAAGAAGAAAACAAAATAATAATTATCATCTGCATGAAGTTGAAGTAGTTTTAACTTTGTGTGCGAGTTCTAACTACGTCTATTGTTTTGACAATGCTGATATCCTTTTTTTTCATATTCTTAGTTTTTGCAGCTTCTCGGTAATATGTGCACAGACATTCTCAATTATTCCGTATTAATTATCGACGTAGCTTATTTCAAATATAACGAAAATGTTGGTTATCCACGCTATCCTGATACCCCCATTCAATCAATGGAATTTTATATTTATTTGGATAGAAATATAAAATAAATGTGCATCACTTAGTTTGTCGGTGTACTTGTTGTAGATCGTTCAAGTATTTCCTCTGTTTCTACATTTGACAAGCGGGGGTTTTATTGCTAATTACTTGACTGCATGTGGCAGTTAATTGATCATATAACAGTTGTTTGCTTGTACGTCTATCAATCCATTGAGATTGTCAGTCTAGCTAACACTCATACATGTAAATTCAGTTTTATTCTATTAAAATTGTTGCAAGAATCTACTTTGATTACACCTAAGACAAATGTAAAAAAGGTACAGTTTCATGTTACATTCGTGACATCAAATATAATACATGCAGACGTGAAAATAAAGCTTGGATAATCTGTCATACGTATGTTAGTATGCTAAAGTAGTCATTACATGCTATGTATCTATTAACGCAATGCAACATTTGTGATAACAGGTATTATTGATCATGACAGATGAAAATTAAGAACACAATGTTCACACATTGATCAAAAAGATAAAACGAAAACAAAATTAATGTACGCAGCCTAAATATTTGTAAGAGGATTTGACTCGGCGGATGACTATTATATTTGCATTAACACAAATATAGAAACTTGAAAAAGTCGAAGACAACACAGGAACTATTTTTAAATTTAATATGACAGTTTCATTGTATCTATGTAAAGCTGGAGACGTACAACCCCTAAATCCTCGTATACTTCACGAACAAGTTGCTTTACCTTTGTTGGAAATCTCTACCTGTGCCCCAAAACATGGTAGTTTGTTAATTGCTGCAAATCAAGTTTCCTTGTTAACGAACATTCAACAAGACATGTACTCATAAAAATGTATAATTTTCGAACATTCTAGTCCGTCTGCTTTTGTTATTACAACCTGATGAAATTAACCATCTACACCGTTTACATACGTTGCTCCGGAATGGTCGTTTATACTCACAAAAACATAGTCCTGCAAACATGCAATTGATGATGAATTGTTGAATATACCATCATTGATTCTGATATTTTTCTCCTCTACATCGTAGGAATAAATTGTGTTTTTACTGCAACAAACATAAAATCTCTACTGTCCCAAGATTTCTCAGAAACTTGCATCGAACACGCTTTCGTCACATGAATAAAGGTTGAATCTATTGCATATATATGCCATGGGTGTGGTATCCAATCTATGTCAATTCCCTTGGGATTATTGTCTTATCTGCATATACAAATTATATTCATATTTTAAATATAATTACACTATATGACTAGATTAAAACATGTACTATCTTTAAAAAAAGATACCCGACGCAGTAAAATTTTGTTTGCATTTACTTATAAGTTTCTGCATTTCATTCAAGAAAATAACAAATGGCACGCAAATACAATTTTCGATACATTTTTTTTCTTTATTTATTCATTTATTTATTTATTTATTTTATATTTCTTTAACTTGAACGCCAATAGGTTATCAGTATTTCGCCAATCAAGAAAAAAGAACTACGATCAGGCGACTTGAAGAATTTTCATAGAAGAGCATCTTTCAAAGTCAAAGGGTAAAAAGCGAAATTTTACCGACTGCGCCGGAAAAGTCTTGCTTCAAACCCGGCTTGCATAATTCATTTCTGATTCAATAATGTACAATGTAAGATTTGTTATTACAGTGTATGTATTAAGAACAAATAAATTCCCTTGATTAAGATCAAGTCAAGATAAATCTGTAGGTTTACAATAATTACGGCACAAGCATATCGTTAAAAAAAAAACAAAAACAAAATAAAAAAAAACAAAACAAAAACCTTAACCTTAAGATGAATGATCAATATTGTTTAACTTAATATTTCATTTTTTAAAAATATTTATCTATTTCAAACGTCTTCACGTACAAGGAGTATTTCAGAATGTGTAATAAAATTTAATGTGTTTCTATACCTGCTTTTTTTTTCTTTTCGTGTATATAATCAGGCAACATATGATGCATAGTTACAATATAGCAACCAATGATAAAATAACTACACACACATATAAAGTAGAACATCCACCTAAACATATAGAAACATATGAAATTATTTGTTTTAAATTGGTCTATTACTTGCTCAAACATTTTTTTCTAGGGAAATTCGAAAAATAAAAAAAGAGGAATATTTTGCATTTAAAATAACACAATAGCTAACGTTCAGTGATACTGATTCAACACATGAATTATAAACATTCATGAAAAAGTCTTCGTTGCAAGGTTTCGGGGTTTTTGACATTATCTTACTCGTGAAGAGACATTAGTACTTTATAACGAAGCTTGTCGCCAAGATTTCTCTATGTAATAATAAAGGAGGCGACTGCCAAAAATGTGACCGAACACTCAATAATTACATATACATAAATGTTGCAGTTGTGTAGAAAAGTTTCAAACAGAAGTCACTTGGCGGAATACCATTTTTAAACATTCTTCATTAGAACTATTTAACCAACTTTCTGGATAAGACGAGGAACATTTATATCAAATTTGGTTATGAGGCTAAGGCTTGTTGAAGTCGAGGACCACTAAGATCATTATTTATCTTCTGTCTATGTCACCTAAATGTGATCCATTTACTATGTTCCGATGCAAGAATCGTCGTCATATATGTTTGGTTCGTACAACGATTTTCTTTTGTTAGTATTGGTGTCTGAATACACGCATTTTTGTGAATATACATCTATCCAGTGATACGTACTGTACATGTCCCATAGATGCAGCTGTTTAAAATTGGTATGCACAATTGTACATATAGTTCTGCTTGTATTAGAAAACCCCTATTTATGAATCTTTTTTCTTAGAAAAAATACATTTGTTATGACACAAATGATTTCAAACTTTAAAATACTAACAAAAATCATAACTGAATAACGTTTTTCTTTACTTTATTTCGTTTTGTATTCAAAACATTATATTATTATTGTACTATATTTATAAAAATCCTTTAATCTCAATACTATTTTAAAAGCTTTCAATGACAACCAAAAAAAAACAAAACAAAAAACAAAACAAAAACAATCTATATGATAGACGATTTTGTCTTTGATAAATGCAAAATTAGTCCTTAGGAGTTAAAAATATGTTTAGGAATTACCATTTGATGCATCGTCTTCTTGTTCATCATCGTCGTTATCGATCTTAACTGAAATGTGTACAACTGAATTAGCTTTATTTAATAATGACATTGTACTTCCTACTTATCAAAAGTTATACACAATGAATATTAAAATGTCAAAATCTGTATTACATGCAATACCAACCCGAGACTCCTGTATCAACCAAAGGGCCACCGTTGAAACCGCATGTGATACATATTTTAAATATCATATAGTTTTACCATACTTCAAGTATGGTCTGTGAAGGACTGCGTTATAGATTATGCGATATATGTGTCTTGATATGTGATTTAGTGTATGCGATATACAGTAGACGATATAGAGTTTATTCAATTACTTATTATACCTATGCAAACAAAAACTATAGTTTAATCTAAATATATGATATCAGGTTTTAATTTGTTCCATGTATGTATATGCTATGGAATATGCATATGAAACTTTCTTCTTGTAGTGCGTTTTTTTTTTTTTTTTTTTTGCATTCTTTGTATTTTGTTTAATATTAATGAATTTTCATTATATACAAATATAGACACGAAATATGTTCAGATAAAGTAAAACACCAATCCCTATTTTTTTTAATATTTAATGAAAAAAATATTCAGTATATTCTAGGTAAAACTGATAAAAACATCAATATTAGCAGCTTTAACTTGTATGAATTAATCAAAACTACTCTTAAACTTTTGAATATATCTATGTTTTAATCCAATTTTTGTTTTCTTTTTTTTATTATTTGTCTTTATATAGAATCTACTAATAATTATAGTATAACCTTCCAACATATTTGTCAATCAGTGCGGGTCAATATGCTATTTTATTATCACACCATTGTACTACAAAACTTACCATTTTTTATAGTAGTTTTAATTGTAGATATTACACCATCAGAGTTAGGCGGGTTGAAGGTGAAATCTAAGTAAAAGGTAAGTCGAATTGCAATTAAATGCGTATACCAATAATACTATACTGTTTTTAGTTTATCTGTGTACTTGGTCCTAATACTGTTTGACGCACGGCATAATGAAAGAAAAATTATTTGCATTGCATTTAGAAAAAAACTGTATTGATGCCACTAATGGTTGATCGAAGGTCCTCGAAAAATATTCTGTATTTCATTTAACAAAATGTGTATGACTAAATATGTTCAATAACCCCCATAATACTGAGGCTGAATTCCATATATTTCTATGGTAAAATTGTATATACACCGGTAATTTTATTTCATGAAAAAAGATGCCACGGAACAATATAAAAGAGTAGAAAATATTACACCTACTTCGATTATACAAATCCGACCAAACTTCAAAGACCACTATGGCGTTTATATAATGCAAATAATAAAGAAAGGGTTAGTTTTAAAACAAACCTGTGCCGTTGAACACAATTTCTGCCTTTTCCTGTAACAAATCGCTTTTAATAAACATGTGACAAGAAAAACGCACTATTTTCTTTGAAGATGGCACGGGAAATGTCCAAATGAAGGTTTTTCCGTCTGAGGAACATGCACACACATCTGTACAATCCTTCTCTGAGTGTTTAAAGTCACATTTATCTTTGTTTGCAATGTATATAGAACTTGCAGTTGATTTACCATTTACTAGAAATTCAGCATAAGTAACGTTAGGTGTTATTGCTGACGAGCATGTAAACAAAAGAACTATTCTTCCATCTTTTAGTTTATACTTTCTACCAGTGAAATTGATCGAATCCCCTATAATAAAAATTGCAGTAACCATGACAAATCATACATTGACAGTACACTCTGGACTTGTTTTTTTATGTAAATGATTTTGGTTTTCGTAAATTTGTTGTTTGCGAAATGCAAATATATTACCACGTCTTACCAAAAGAGATATTGTACAACGGATGAACAATTTTGGAATATGACATCATTATTTTGTAGGACTTTTAAAACAAACAAGAAATATATATTTGAAGACAATCTAAATATGAAGTTTGGTAGATGTGGTAAACATAAACACTACAAACCAAATTGAATATCTATACTAGCCGATTTATTGTGCATTTTATTCCATGAAGGAAGCTGATCGTGATCCTTGGCCATATGTACCCTCTGGGAAACTAATTTTATCAGAAATCTAACTGTAGCTTTTTATCGTCAATAAGCAACGCGACTGGGGTCTATTAGGAATCAATTCTATGTTTCGCTCTCTTGAGGTCGTTACAAATAAACAATGGATTATCCTGTTCTTAAGGGAGATTTATGAAATACCTCATAAATACTAATTAATTTCCAACAACTTTGTCCAACGAGAAAAACAATAGAGGAATAATTTCTTAACCTTTTAAACACCAGTCTTAATCTGATTTGCTTCCGTTTTGTTTGTTTTTTACTGTTTTTGCTTTGGTTTGTTTGGTTTTTCTTTTGTTTTTTTTTGTGGTTTTTGTTTTTGTTTTGTTTTTGTTTTTGTTTTGGTTTGTTTATGTTTGTATGTTCTCTCTCTCTCTCTCTCTCTCTCTCTCTCTCTCGTTTGATTTTGCCTTAACGTTTATTATTAACTGTTAAAAAATATTTTATTTCAGTGTTCTTAATGTGATTTGGTCTATATGTATTGTCCTTTTGTTGCGTCCAGGTACAGTTTGACCATGATTGTTTTTCTCTTTTCAAACTTTGTCTTACCTGACAATCCTAAAACCGATACATAACATAGAAATTGTAGTACAGTATTTTTCTTCATTTGTCTGGAACCTGAAATACATATGTCATTTTGAATTATTTTCTATGTTTGACGAAAAAATGCAAATTGTTCATTAGACATGTTTTACAAAGAAAAAAACATTGAGCACATTGTCTGCAGCTGCTTAGGAATATTTATATATGGACATCCAGTGGTACTTTTTTTCTACTGAAATTTACCGTCAATCTGACAATAAAGTTTTCCCCACGAATGCCCTTTCTTTTTGAAAAAGACCATTATTTTATCTCTGCATTACCGGTTTTCCTCAGAATGTTAAAACAGATTTTTTTAATGTTCATTTCAGTGCATTGCAGTCAAATTTTAATTCAATTTCCCAAAATTATATTGAAAATGTTCTTTTTTTTCCTTTAAAGAATCACTGGTTGAATTATGTACGAGGAATTTGGGAGATAACTCATTTCAACTACATAATTCGTGTATATTCTTTCCAAATCAATCAATGTAGATGGGAAGCTTTTAGTAACACACACTTGTGGATATTTTCATTAGGTATTAATCCAATAAAAATACAAGTATTGTTAAAGCTAAATTTGGACATAGCATTTACTTTAAAAAGGGGAATATATAAGATGACACTTCTGTTATTTGAAGAAGAAAAAATCAAAGCCGATTGTATTAATGCTGACAAACACGTAGGAAAACTAAGACTATGCTTATAAATTACATCAACGAAATCCCACACTACAAAGTTGACACCAATAGTTTTTTAAACAATAACATAGATGGTCATAAAAGTAATCGACTTAACACGTAATGTTACATAAAATACGTTATTTTACAGACAATTCTAGAACGTTACTTAGTAAGTATATAAATTATAGCTGTTAAAAATATTCAATGACAATCACAAATTCGTGATATTTCCAAATCAACAAAACTGTCAAATGCTGCAGCCACCCTTTAACATTAACTTATACCACGGTAATAAACGGTATATAAGAACAGATCAATACTGATACTTTATTAGTCAAATTATCGAATGTGCTAAATGGCATGCATCTATTTAAACGCTCCATGGTAAACGTTTAAACATTTTTGTGTCAGACAAGATATGGAATAACTAAAAGTCAACTGACTCTATCTGGTTAGAATTATTATAGTCGATATATAATAGTTTAGAAACGCAACATCAAATTAAAACATGTAAATATTTTTTCAAGTTAAAACAGCTACTTTTGGTCGTTCATGCATGTATGAACGGCACTGAGCTCCCAAACTCAATGAACTGCCAAAGGCCGTTCAGGTAATTGTTGGGAGTTGAAAGATCCGTTCTTACATGCATGAACGACCAAAAATAGCTGTTTAATCCTTATAATTATATCCCGACATTTTTGAATTATTATTCGTTGAGATGTGTTGAATTGGTAAATGTAATTATAGAATCTAGTTGTGGAATAATTAAATTTTGGGGTGAATTTACTTATAGTTATATTTTTTGGCATTGATAAGTTTCTTTCCTCTCTCTCTCTCTCTCTCTCTCTCTCTCTCTCTCTCTCTCTCTCTCTCTGTAAACAAATTGTACTGATAAAAACAACGTGGATTCTTACAGCTATATTATGCCGTTTAGGTCGTTGCCACACTCTTTCGAACTACACGGCCGTTGGCTGGCGTTCATGCATGTATGAACGATCTGGTGGGGTTATTTAAGTCTTTACTCTAATTACTGTGTTATTTTTAAAAAAAAGAGTTATCTCCCTTAAATTAGCACGTCCATGTACACTACTTGAAACTTTCCTTTTAGAAATAAATAAAATAATTATAGTAAATTATATTAAAAAATGTTTGGATGTGAATATTACGTAAGTAAACAGCAGTAGTCGGAATGTCTTGTAAAGCTGTATAAATTGTTTTGTATTTACATAGCATCAGTTTAAAACAAACATCACGAATTCGTCGGCGTATCATCAAATATACAGGCAGATATAGGTGTTGGAGTAGAAAAAATGTAGGTTGATAGGGCGCAGTGTTTCATGTATTGCCTGAACTTTTGTATTTCAAGGCATCTAGAATTCTTAAGTACACTCGAATTTCAAGTCAATTTTACACTGTGTAAGGTTTATTTGCAATTTACATAATTGTATTGACTGATTTTTCTTTTATTTATTTTTATAGTAATCTATATTTTACTCCTTGACCTGTGTAATACGTTACACAAATGTTTTTGGGCAAGTATTTCCCTGCATGTGTCGGCAATCACGTTAGTAACTTACCAAGACCATGACTCCTTGGTGTCTATAGGTTGTTAATAACAGTCGATTATGTATTATTTATTGAATAACTTTGATTTATTTTGATTTTATTGAACCATGAAATTATTTTTTGACTCTTCAACTTGAATAATCCGCAAAGCGGATTATGTGAAATGTGAATAGTCAAAAATTAATTTTATGGTTCAATAAAATCAAAATAAATCAAAGCCATTCATTGTAAATAAATTTCTGTTAAAATTAGACTCAGAATAAAATCAAGGAACTTTTGTCTTCTATATTTAATAACAATAACAACGAAAACATGTTGGAGTGTGAATACACATCAGCGTGAAAAGAATGAATGAACTGTTATGGCCGCCGCTACGTCATCGGAATGTAATGTGACGAGATTTTTTTTTTCTCAAAACAACGGATTACTGTTCATTATTGAAATGAGTAGTGCAGTTATGGAAAGCTGAGTTTGAAATAAACCCAGTCGAGTCACCAATATTGTAAAATATATTCAGTCCTTTCAAAATGTGAATTTGAACTACACCTGTAACAATCTTGTCGGTATAATATTTAAGAATGTCTTGTTTCTTTTTCTAACTTGTAAATATATACATGTCCACATACTATGTTTCAATGAGAGTGTATTATATACCTATTCCCAGAGGTGTTACTTATCATTCAAACCCCGTTTGGTACGGCAAGAAGAGCTACTAGATACAGCGTGCCGTACCAACTAAAATTATTGGCCAGGTGTAAATCGTTCCTCCTGCTGCTGCGTTTTGCCTATACCTACAAACATTTGAAGCTACTTCAACCTCTAATCGTTTGTATACCTACATGTACGTATATCTCAAATGCATGTAGATGTATCGGCGTTTTTCGAAACTTTGCTTCATAATATTTTAAGTAGAGCAGTTCTGTGATTTTTTTCACTAGTGTTGCAGTCTACATGTACATTTCTCATGTATGCATACAAACATTTATAATCAGTAACGCTCCAGTATTTTGCATACATTTACATATGCAATGGGATAATTTTACCGGTTTCATGAAAAGTTTCAGACAAAAACTAGTAGATATATGAATGCCATTGTAACGGACATGATTCCGTAAAACTCGTGTAACCACATATAAATTCGTATATTAGTATTTTACCATGCGGTCCAGGGGAGGGGATACCTTCCTGTATATTAATATTGATTATTAATAATTTCAAGCCTGAAGTATACCGTCTGAGCTTTGTTTTACTTTATTATATGCCACGTTCAATTGAAGGATATCAATGTTTTTTATAGCAGTGTACCATAAAAAGCATTGAGAATATGCGCTTCAATAATGGAACTGCATTGACTGCATATCGACCTAAGCATTTACAATATATGTTACATATAGTAAATATGAACACAAGAAATGCATATATACATTAACGTAGTATAACTCGAAAGTTATTTTTTGTTTGGGATTTTGATGAAAATGGAACTTATCCTGTATTTTATGGTACTAAAAACAATGAATACCTTCAAATCAATACTCCATTCGTTTTCAAGTTATCATCGGGAAACATGTACCGGTAGAAAAGGTGGATGGTAAACAGTGAAAAGCAATTCACATTACACGAAAAATACGATGGAACACGACATTATGGTGTCACATAACTTGCCACAACGTGTGGCGGATATAGAAAAAAAAACAAAATTAAAATAATAATAATAATAATAAAGCACTTGATATATGAACACACAAAATTCGGGAATGGTCCTTGTTATGGCTTTATTGATGGTACATGTATAAACAGCATACAATCCGATTACATAAATGTGACTATATTTTTACAAATGTACATGTATACACTCAGACAATTTCGTACAGATGTAGCGTACGGTGTTGTTGTCATTTTTCGGTAACGTCGAATTCGGCAAAATATGACGTCTTTTTTTTTGTATTGCGACATACATCGTTCTATGATTGTTACATGTAAAAAGAAGTGTTCTTATTTATTTTTACATAAAATAACACACACATGTTTTATTATTTAATTATTAGATTCGATATTAATTGTTCGTACGTTTTGGTCAATTGGAATGATCAGATTACATCCTGATATGGTAAATAGTACCGTCAACCATTTAAAAATGATTTGAATGAAAATTTATCCTATGAGAAAAATGTTAGGATTTATGAAAACAAATTTCGCGATGCGCTAAAAACAGTAAAACACCTTCACTAAAAAGAGAAAGCCAACAAACCTAGAAGCAAACAAGTCAGTAGCACCCTTCTCCTCGGAAATCATATTGGGAAAGCGGATACAGTGAATCTTTCCCATTTGGTTTTATTTCTTTTATGTAGATATATGTTGATATTTCCGAATACAAGAACTCGTTTCGGAAATTTATAATGCATGTTGCTAAACATTTCGAGAAAACAAAACCTTGGCAAATCTCCCTCTTTGAGAAAAATTGAGAGCAAAGTCTCCCGTTTTTATTATACGACGAAAAAAGTAGCGGTCGTATAAAGTTATGGCGCTGTCGTCGTCTGCGTTGTCGTCGACGTGGTCTAGAAACACTTCGTTTCCGTGCGATAACTTTACTTGTGGTTGACGAATTGTTCTGTAATATTGATATGATTTTACCACAAACTAAGAAGATTCCTATTGAACTTTGTTGCCCCTATCGTTTTAAAAAAGTGAGCCAAAAAGGGTAAATGTAGGTATTTTATTAAAACCCATATAAATTAGTTTCTTTTTCGATCTGCACCATGACAACTGATTTATTCAACGGGTCATAGTTTTCCTGTCCTCGTTTGTCTATCCCGGACTTGACTTTTTATGAGCAACTCGGCGGGTGTTTCTAGAAAAGCAGTGGACGCTTACCCTACCGGTACACCTGGTCCATGCTCCCAGTTTTTAATGGAGTCAGAGTTGCTCATTAGCTTTTGTTACTTTGTATGTATAATTTTAGTCACTTTAAGTTCTTTGTTGTGTATGTCTGTTTTCCATGTCTGGTCTTTGTCCCTGGATTACATTCTTTTGATTACCGCTATTATCTTGGTTCCCTTGATTTTTTAATATTCAATTTTTAATGTGTTCTTTATTTAATTCGGCTAAACAAATGTACAGCAGATTTTATGTTTTTTGGACCGTTTTCAAGTTATAGGGGATCAAATTTGGGCATTTTTTTTTTTTGGTCCGATTTCGAAATTTTTTATTTGATTGGATTCTTCATAGGATACCTCATTATTGATCATGCCTGCATTTTTCAATCAGATTTGGGATATCTCTTACGGTTTTCGAGTTATAAGGGGCCGAAAAGGTCACACCAGAATATATCTTTTTGGTCTGATTTGAAAAAAAAATCCAATATTTGTATAGCTTATTATATCTTATAGTTAAGTAATTGTCACCAGGTAATTAGACGATCATGAAATACGTTGAGTTTACAATATTTCAGTAGCGAATGTGCGCAACGGGGGGGGGGGGGCATCCTTTTTCCTGTTCACTTTTCAACATTTCTTTCATTATTTTATCAGATTCGCTAAAATCGTATTTTTATTTATTCATTACGTCCACAGTCGTAATAATTCAATCTAGTATCGTAACTTTTCAATACTTTTTATTGTTTTTAAAATTGACGTTAAAAGAGTTTTTTACGTCGCAAAACAGAACGTTACTTTGGAAACGTCAAAAATGCGCTTTGTGACATTTTTGTTAGACACGGTTTTTTTCATAAATATATATAACCCATTTGTAAAGCCAAGAAAAAAATGAAATGATAAAACCATAGAGGAGGATGAATACTTATTGAAGTATATGAAGAAATCGACTAAACACCATTTGCCTTTTTGAACAATTCGTTCGAATTCTGCATGGTGTACTACTATTAGGCAATAAAACTCAGTATTTTTAGAACAAAAAACATGATATTCTGAATATTTATACAGTCCTTTAAGCGTGAATATAGTTTGGTAAAAATTCTATTTGTTGTTATATTTTACAACCGTTAGGAAGAAAGTATCTAATGGCCAACGTCGAAAAAAATAAGATTTGTGGCATAATTGAAATACGGACAAAAAGGCTTTTAACAGAAAGACTCGTTGAACATTATATATATATATATTCCTTTGGGTAATGTAATAAATTGTCAATATAGTTAACAAAAGTGCCGATTAAAAAAATTGTTCGCATAAAAAAAACAATGTCCTATATCATGTCTTCTAATCGGTTTCTTTCCATTTTTACAATTTCCACAACGAAGGGGAAATGTTTGTGATATTGTAATACGCTTTAATGTTATCATTGCGTCATGAAAAATATGACATCGTCTGCAGCAAAAACTGCTCTTTCAAAAAAAAAGTTTATTTTATCAAAATACGCCTAGAAACAACTTATATATATTGGTGAAATGGAAAGCAAGCATTTCTTAATGTTACCCGTCTACATATGAAAACAGACGTTTTTGTGATCGAATAGTGGTTTGCATCCACAATAAACCGCATCTTTCAAGATTTATGATTGTAACCCTAAGCAACAATCAGTTTCGACCATTTTAATATCTATATTGCCTTTGATAATTCCACATTCTAATAGCAATATTTCAGTTTTCGTAACCAGCCCCGGTTCAATCGAATGTGACACCAACAACGTACGCAACGTCACAGTATTCATGCAGTACATATGCATTTGAAATCCTGTATAGGGTTGAACTGGCAATACCTAATAAGCGCGGTCTAGATTAATATTGATGTGGGGTGGGTGATTTATTTGTTCCCCTAATTTAAAATAAATATCTTTAAACGATGACTACTAGACTTTGTCGCATCAGCTATTACATAATAACTCTCTGCGGGACAAATTCGCCATTCCGGAAACGGCAAATTTGACATGCTTAAAGGAAAGTGTAGAAGGATATTTTTTTGCTGATCATGTGGTACTTTAGTAGCCTAAGCATACATGACATGCAAAGAGATGAAAACACTATCAAGAAAAAAAGTTATTGAGGATTTAAATCAGTTTTCCCATGGGAAATATGGATTTCCCATGAGAAAACACCATATTTCCTCTGGGAAATGTAAAGTTCCCATGGGAACTTGTTTTCCAATGGGAGGATTCAATTTTCCCATAGAAACTTTTGTTCCGTTGGGTAGAGTGGACTCTTCCCATGGGAAATCTGATAAGGTATATTAATCATTGTACAAATCCATTTTTTTCTATAATTTCATAATTACAAACAACATTTGATTTCTTCAGATAAATTTGTTTTAACCAAGGGAGATATTTTTGCTGCATTCAGCAAAGGGGAGATAATTTTGATGAAATATTACACATCTTTTTTTTAAATATCACAACTTGATAGTATCTTCAATTCTTATACTGTTTTAAAAAGAAATCCAATAAACCTCATCACGAGTCTTGAAAAATTAACAATTACAAGAACATTTTGGAAGAAATTGAAACAAACAATTCGTATTTAATGTGTATTATTTCTTAGAACAGTTATATTACTGTCTATGTAATATCTACAACGAATACTTTGAATAGAATGATATCAAAAGGTATAACAATCACCACACATGAGAGCATTTTCTTTCTCAGTGATAAGTCACAATTGCATTCCATTGGTGCGTCTTCAAACAGGTCTCTTCTTGTATTAAAGAATGAACAATTTTCCCAATGAAATAAATTTGTCCTGTTAGTACCAGTACAATCACAACATAGTTTTAGAAATATCTGTGATTAGGTAGAGTAACTATCCACTGATGAATCTCACACAAGGTCTTGAACTAAAGCATGTCACTTGGCATCTGGTCTGCACAATTCTTTTGCATAAGTAGTCCAAAAAAGAAAAAAACAATCAAATCTTTGAATAAATAATCTTGTATATGACCGGTATCTTCATCTTCATGTAACTAAGGCTTGCTTTTGGTAACCCTGACAAAAATTACCTTAGAATATGTACAATGAGGTATATCATGCATTTTTTTTCAAAACTGTTCAGAAGTGTGTATGTACTTTTACCATAGTAACAGTTGAATATTGTTCGATGATTTGTCAAGCTTCAAAAACAAGACATTTTTATGAATAAACAACCCAAAAAAGTGCATAACTGGTATATCTATGTTGTTTTAGTGAATTTCAATTTAACCCTTTTTCTGGTCTAATCAGAGTATCAGTTATATTAATTGAGATATGACTTCTAAATATTAAAGTTTACATTTTTCATTCTTGAATCACAGTGGTAATTTCCATTAAAAATCTTTATAAACTGAATGTGAAAAATGAATACTTGGAACAATCAATGACAACTTGACAAGTTATCCCATTTCTACTGGTATGTATCTTCCTGGCATTTGGAATACAGCTATATATTTTTTTTGAATTTTATGATATTTAAGATTAAATTTATTATGTAGTATTAATATAGACAGTATACATTGTACATGACTTAGTATTTTAATTAAAAGATGGCATATAAATACTGCTGTGCTTTGTTATCTTTATAAATATTCAATTATTTATGGACATTTAGTCTCACTTACATTTGTACAAAAGTTTGCTATTCTTTATAGTATAAGTTCAAGCAATTTATTCCAATAATCCAAGAATGTTATTGACCTGCATGCCACTTCGCATCCTGTATCTCTGTGTTGTCAAATCTAAACCTATCCATTTGTTTGAACCTTAATGGAAAATATGACACTACATGTAGTTACAGTCTTCCTTAAATTACATGCATGTACATTGATATAATTCATCATGATAATTATTTTGATTTGAAATACTGATCATCTTTCCATAGTAAATGAATTTTAGAGATCGAAAAAAAATTCCCTTAACCTTAAAAATATCGAATGTTCTAATAAAATGTAAACTGGAAATTAGAACAGGTATATCATCTAAATACCTGAAATTCTAAATCAATCAATTAGATAATGTAAATGCACACCATTATAAATTCAAGGTGGATATATTTAAATATATATACAATTGTTAAGCATCAATAACATTGAAAAAATAGTAATATATATATATATATATATAAAAGTTCTGGTTTTTACCTAAATAACTTTTTTTTTCAAGAACTGGTATTAAGTCTAACTCTTAGCACATGTTTCACTGGATATAATTAACAAAAACTCAAAACAGGTCCCAATGATCCTTACAATTGTCTTCCTTGTAAAAATTGTTTATGCTTCTCGTTAACATAAAAATGATATAGTGAAAACGTGAAAAAACATTCATAGCTATATTTTTCAATTATTTCCATGTGCAAGTTTAGAAATATGGTAATAATGTTAATTAACCAGTTACAATGTACGTAAAAATCGACATACATTTTTGTACCTAAATGTTCCGGGTCTCTACCCTCCCTAGACAAATGGAGCATGGTAAATAGAAAAGGCCACAATCACAAAAAACCTGTGAATCTTTGAGACCCTGTTTAGAGAAGAGAAATATTTTTACAGGTATTGGTAAATATTCTCATAGACATAAGAAAAACAAGATCATTAAAAATTGTTATACCAGCTAAAATATGACTCACATATTTACAGCACATAATATACTTGGATTTTTATTTAAAATACCTCAAGCTGTGAGCAATCTCTGTGAACGTCAATGGCACTTGCAGTGTGTGGGAGAAAATCTTACAAAAGGATTTTACATGCTTCTGTTTGGTAACATATTTAAACATGTAAAACTCTGTATTAGTTTATCTCCCAACTCAAGCATAAGATTGCAAGCAAGTTTCATCAAATCCATTGAACAGGTAAGGAGGTTATGCACTTAGAAAGTATACAGATATTCAGGAAAATGTTAACAAAATGATTGCAACATGGCAATATCCTAGATAAATAAAAATAAAATAATAATAATTCTAAATACTAGTACCACAGTTTCAAATTTATATTTCACATAAAATGTGACAAAAAGCTCTATTTTTCTGTCAATTTAACTTACAAATTAAACATTGAATAGAATCAAAGTAATATAGAACATCTGTTTCTACCTAGGACGGAGTGGTGGATAGACAAACTGACAAACACGGTGATTACAATATAATACCACCCATTTGTTGATAGTAAAACTACATCCACAAACTTAAAATTTCATATGCATCGGGTTAACTTTCACCTTCTGGTATGCTAGGTGTGGTAATTACTTGCAATTACATAGGTAAACCATTACAGGTAAATCTTCCTGTATAACGGATCTGACAGGTTATGCATTTATCTAGGCCATAAAGGTATATCAGCTACCAAATGTCTAGAAAGTGATAATTACAAGAAGAACATGTATAGAAGAGCAAGGATGGAAAAATATAATTTACTAGATAGGTTTTTGTAACTGCTCTATGTACAACAGAGCTAAAAATCAGGTATCTGAAAGTCTAAAAAGTCTTATCAATTCATACATATGGGAAAGACAATATCCGGAAACTTTGTAACATTGTATAATGATTTACCTTTATGTAAAGAGAAGTCCCTAAAGATGTAGATCATATGATTTGATGGTGGTGAAGCACATTTACGTAGTCGAACATATTTAATATAAGATAGATCACGACTGAAAAAGCAGGCCATCAAAAATTGTTGAAACACTTTACTTAAGGGGTGTTTTCAATTGCTAGTTAGATTATGGGTTATGCAAGACTTCGGGTTGGTTTGATCTAAACAAACCATGAAGCGGTTTATGTTGCAGTGTAAACCGACCCATAGACAAAGCTGATTATATCCCTTAATTAAACCGACAATTGAAAACGGATCTTTGATCTTAATTCAAAAACACCAGAAAGCAACAACAAATATTTATAGTGTTTATTTGCCAAAAATCCATTTTTTTAAACGGGGGTCTATAAGTGCTGTCAACTGTCAATGGATTGCAACATTTGTAATTTACATGCATGCTTTAAGTATATAGAAATACCTCATTGAAGTAGTTTCTTTGTTAAGGCGGCTTGCTAAAATACCAAGTTAGATTATATGAAATGGACAATTCATAATACTGAATTATTGAATTTCACAAAACATTATAATATTCATTGATAAAAGTGAATTTTAACCTTATATAAATTTACTTCCTTGAGAAATCATATCTGGCTAACAGAGATTTAAAATTATGAATAAAAATAATATTTATCTTATATTCACCCATTAAACTGTCACCAGAAATGCAAAAAGCCCATGCAGTACACAATTTTAAAGAAAGCTACCTAGATGATGTTTGCTAAATTATATCGCATGAGAAATGAGCAGAAATGTCAACAAAATATGATATATCAAGTAAAAACTAGAATGCGAGCTTTAATTCAATGTGGATCCTGAAAAATTCGAAAGATCGTTTGGAGACAATGTTCAAGACTATTATCTGAATATAATAGCATTAAAACCAATGTTTTTTTTTTAACACTGTATACTTCTATTCCCCATACTCAGTTAAAATCTCGACTTAAAAACATTACACATCGTTGTTTTTCCAAAAAAGATGGTACATCTAGATACAAATATATAGTTCTTGCTAGAGATTCCTCATACTTTGTAAGAAATAATTCCAAATCATCTTCCAAATATACATAGGAAGATGTTTACAAAATGCTGGAATTTTTTATCGACAACATATTTATCCATGGTGGTGGACGTGTTCTTCAACAAACGGTCGCATTCCAATGGGAACAAATTGTGCTCCTTTATTTGCTGACCTATTCCTTCACTCGTATGAGACTGAATTTGTGGCTGATCTGATCAAAAAGAAAGACAATCGTTTGGCTAGATCCATCAATCTCATTTTCCGCTTTATAGATGACGTATTATCTTTAAACAATCCTAATTTCGGGGATTTGATACATCGCATCTACTGCCAAAGGACTTGAGATGAAGGATACTACAGACACTGTGAATTCAGCCTCATATCTTGACCTACACTTAGAAATCGATGGTAAAGAAAAACTATTGACCAAACTTCACGAAAAAAGTGATGACTTTTCATTCCGAATCGTCAACTTTTCTTTCATCTGTGGCAGCATGCCTTCGGCGTGTTGAGTTTTCATATCACAATTCATACGTTGTGCAAGAGCTTGCCGAAACTACGCAGACTTTTTGTATTGCGCTGGAACTCTGACAAATAGACTTCTGGAACAGGGTTATGTTGCTACAAGATTAAAGTAATCACTACAGAAGTTTTATGGTCGTCGTCGTGAACTCGTGGATCGTTATGGTGTATCCATCTGCACCATGAAAACAGATTTATTCAACGAGTCATAGTTTTTTCTTTCCTCGTTTGTCTATCCCGGACTTGACTTTTTATGAGCAACTCCGCGGGCGTTTCTAGAAAAGCAGAAGACGCTTACCCTACGGTGCACTTGGTCCATGCTCCCAGTTTTTAGTGGAGTCTTAGTTGCTCATTTGCTTTTGTTACTTTATATTTATGATTTTAGTTACTTTATGTTCTTTGTTATGTATATCTGTTTTCCATGTCTGGTCTTTGTCCCTGGATTACATTCTTTTGATTACCGCTATAACCACGGTTCCCGTGATTACTCTTACATTCACGAACCATGAACTTCACGTCCAATGGAACTAAATTATTATTTTTTTTTTAAATTCTATTATTGAATGTTGGACATTTCGGCCAGTGGACTGTTCGGCATAGGAAATTAACCCTTGGACGTTCTGACCAGGAAATTTTTAAAAGGTGGATGTTTCAGCCAAAGTATATTTATTTCTCTCGTTTGATGATTTAGAGTACACTTTTTTTTTTGTGTTAATATGCACTGTAATTATTGAAACCATTTATTATTCATTATCTAGTAATTTTCCACGAAGGACTTGAAATAGATCATTTCTTTTTAAACTTAAAAAATATATTTATATATATATATATAATATATAATATATTTTCAACCAAGTTTTGACACTAAGAGTGTTACGAATCCTTTATCTACCCGTCATTTTGTTTCAAATTTCTAATGTAATTTTGCTCTACAGTAAAATTGTGTGCAGTTTTAAAGTAAGTTCTACATTTGCTTTATTTGAAATCTAAATTAAAAACCAAAAACTGAATAAATGTTATCTGCAAAGAATAGCAAATAGTAATAAAGTTATATATTTTTCAAGCGAAACGGCCGTTTTCCGAAGAGATGTAAAATCCTATGCCATGCTGAAAAATCCCATAGACTTTAAGGTCCACTGTCCGAAATGTCTGTCCACCCAATTATCTCCATCTGGAGTTCACTAACAGTAATAACAATCACATTTACATGTGATGCCTACTCTTCGTAAAATATTTACCAAAATCCCTTGAGCAGTTTACACCAAATAAGATCTAAATCGTATTTGGTATTTGAACATTTAGATCGACTTTGAAGCGAGAAAATGCATTGCCATTGGCTATCTTAATCAGTAATGAGAGTGTTTTTTTTTTTTTTTTTTTTTTTTTTTTTTGTTTTGACCACCAAATTCATTCATTTTTGTCTAGATTAACATGGTTGCAAGGTTACATAAAACATTTACGCAAAAAAGCTTTTCTCTATTGTCAATATCCTTACAAAAAAATGCCGTTTCCCTCTTAGTTATTATGCAAGAACTGAGAGAGCATTGAGAGGTATCAGTATTGTATTGCATAACCCTGAGGGTGTGTACGTCAAAAAATGGATGCTATAAAAATATAGTGTATTTTCGTTTTGCCTCTCTACAAACTAATGTTTTGTCAAAAGATATAAACAATGACTTATACAATAGACCAACCATCACACCGTAAGATGAACGACTTTTTAAAAGAAAATCTAACATTATAACATAAAAATGTTCGACTGAAAAGGTTGGTTTGATGAGTGCAAAACGAAAGTGAAAGTAGGGAAAATGGCTATTTATATTTCAAGACTACTTTTCTGTCCGATCTTCGTGGACTCACCCTATTTTCTTTGCGGGAAATTATTTTTCACATGTCCTTAGAAATGCTACATAAGTGAAAATTCTATTGAATCAATTTACATATTCTTTAAAATATCCTAAAATATGCACTTCACTATAGAAGTCTATGGGAAAATTAATACGATACTCGGGAACGGGATGTAAGAAAGGGGAATGGGGCAACGTGTAAAGTTAAATTATTCTTTATGAATAGCGATGGCCCTTTCGCCACTCGTGAGTATCGCCCATTTGACAATAGTTTTCAAAGGGGCTGTACATACCATGATTTTACGTTGCTAGTTTTGGTCAGTATCGGGTCTCCTGCGGACGTTCCTTTTTTGTTTGTTGTTTTCGTTTTTTTTTTTTTTTTTTTTTTTTGTTATTTGTTTTTTGTCTTTTTTTAGTTCTTGAACTATTTTAACATCTTATAAAATAAAACAGGGACTTTAATGTATCATAAACCTGTAATTAGTTTTATTGATGTATACGATTCATTTATAAATTCTAATCAACGGACGTGTCATTCGATTGTGTACTGTAATACAATACCTCCGATTGGAACCCCGATCTATAAAAATCATGCTAAAATTTAATATTTTTTAACAGAACTTTTCCCGTTAAATTAATATAATCATTTGTTTCGACCATCTGTTTATATGCATTCAACACAAAAAAAAACAATATTGAATAAAATTCAATAAAATTACATAATTTTGTGGATAATTCCCCAAAATATAATTATGTAAGACCTTTTGTCCAAATTTCACTTAAACCAATACCGTGACTTTCTGTCCTACCTCCTTAAGCCAAACATCCTAATACCTTGGTATATGTCAGTTTCAATTTTTATGGGTGCCGCACCACATGTGCCGGATAATTCACTCGTTCGTCACATTCTCTGATTTTCTACAAGGCGCCTGCTGAAATCTGCACAAAAGTTACATTAAATTTTAGATATTATAAAAGTATAATAAAAATGAAAGCTATTTTGTATGAATGCTAATAAAATCCCAATGATATAGCTGCCAACTTGGTCCATAGGCCTGTAATTAATTTAATCCAGACACTTCAGTGGCACAACAAAAAAAAAAAGGTTCTGGGTTGAAAACTCCTGTTGTGATTTTTTTTATTTCGTGCTAAATGGTCAAATAATAACCAGAACCTCATCCTTTTCAAAATTTCTCGATCCGCCTTGCAATTTATGTGCATTGCACGGTTGGTCCAACTAAAGGATTTATGAAAATTTGTCTATCCGTTTCACTCCCATGCAACCGTTATCCCCATTCAATTAGGTCTCAGTATCGTATTAATTTTCCCATAGACTTCTATAGTGAAGTACATATTTTAGAATTAAAAAACAAATATGTAAATTGATTCAATAAAACTTTCACTTATGTAACATTTCTACGGACGTGTGAAAAAATAATTTCCCGCGAAGAAAATAGGGTGTGTCCACGAAGATCGAACAGAAAAGTAGTCTTGAACTATAGATAGCCATTTTCCCTATTTCACGTTCGTTTTGCACTCATCAATCCAACCTCGGAACATTTTTATGTTGTGTTAGATTTTCTTTTAAAAAAGTTCTTCATCTTACAGTGTGATGTTTGCTCTATTTTATAAGTCATTGTTTATATCTTTTGACAAAACATTAGTTTGTAGAGAGGTAAAAAGAAAATGCACTATATTTTAAAAGCATCCATGTTTTGACGTACACCTGATCAGGGATATTCAATACAATACTGGTACCAATAATGGTGAACATAATTATCAAGTGCGTTAGCTAATAGTGGTCTAAAGTAGCTTTCGGTCATCTATTGCCATGAACTGTCATGAAACTATTTTGTAAAAGCTTGATCACAGCCTATTCTTTTTGTATTGGACAAAGTTATGTTACCAGCCATTTCATTGCATGGTTGAACTTTTCTTCCTTTATGGGTATTACTGGAAAGTGGGAGATTTAGAAATTGTGAATAGGAGGTGGGGAAGACTGACCTAAGAAGGGTAGGGCATTAATCAGGTGGCGGGGTAGAAGGCATGAATCAAATTTGAAAATGGGGAGGGGGAGATTTTCAAAAAAAACCTTTCCCAAATTGTAGGGGGTTTTCCTCCACCCCCATCTAGATTTGCTATTGCTCTAGTTATTTTGATATTTATTATATTAAAGCCAAAACTTTACAAGCATAAGGGGGCTGTATGGCATAGGATGGCACACATGTCATCTACCTTTGGATCTGCCTTTGCTGGTGTATCCCTGATTATTTCTAACCTCAAAAGAAAACATGCCCAAGGACAGGTGTGTGGTCAAGCATCAGATTAACTTTCAAGTTTGGAAAAAAACAATCCAAAATTTAATAAAAATCCAACTTTAACTCAACTCAAACTTGTATTTTTTGCCCTTCTCTCTGGAAAATGTCAATTATGTCTCTTAAATAATTTATTTCAATAAAAAAAATATGCATGAAAAGATGTGTAATATTTCATCAAAATTATTTCCCCTTTACTGAATGCAGCAAAATTACCTCCCTTGGTTAAAACAAATTTATCTGTAGAAATCAAATGTTTGTAACTATGAAATTATAGAAAAAATGAATTTTTAGAATGATTAACATAGCTTATCAGGTTTTCCATGGGAAGAGTCCACTTTTCCCATGGGAAAAAAGTTCCTATGGAAAAATTGAATCCTTCCGTAAGAAATATGTGGTTTCCCTCATGGAAACTCTAGATTTTTTACATGGGAAATCTGACTTAAATCCTCAATAACTTTTTTCTTGATAGTTTTTTTTCTTCTCTTTGCATGTCATGTATGCTTAGGCTACTTAAATACTACATGATCAGAAAAAAAATATCTTTTCTTTAAGCATGTCAAATTTGCCGTTTCCGGAAGGGGAAATTTGTCCTGCAGAGAGTTTTTTGGTAATGTATAGGTACTGCTAATGTTAATTTAACTGTTTTACCTTCTTTATAATTGAGAATTTAATCTGTTTAAAGCAAATTGTACAAAATGGGCATTTGGTAGCAAAGAATCATTTTAAAAAAAGACAAGCTGCTACTACTATATGTTTTTATGGACTTGTACACATTTTTGGGTCTGTAATGAGCACCCATTACAGGGAAGCTGCTGTGTTGATTATCTGGCTCATTCTCATACAAATGTACACCATGAAAGTATGTGAACATTTTCAAACTGCAGCAAGTTAACCAAAGAGTGAAACAAATCTGGAATGGACTCCTTTTAATGTTTGATGGCCATGATTTTGCAATGTTTTAAATAAATAAGGTCATTTACATATGACAGGTTTATTAGGTATACATTTACAACACTTAGAAAAAAGGTAGAAAAAATATTAATTATAAAACATAATGATTAATAATTGTGTGATTGCTTTTTTTTATATTTTTAGTGGTTTATATGTACCATGGTATTTTGTTCTTCTAACACTTTTAAATTTAGTTTATAGTAGGTGAAACATATGAATGTTTAGAATATTAAACAAAGCCGATGTAATTAAACGCGATGAATAAATTTATTTGATATTTGAAAGTTTAACAAACATCTCATTGCGATAGGACTTGATTGGTGAATTGGCAAGCGCGGCTTAATTCTTTTATCGTTGCATGGTGTCGGCTAGCGACATCCGTAATCTAGATCTGCAAACATGTTTCTCAGATTGCAAACTTGTATTTGATGAATTAGATAAAGAATTTTATCGCTATATTTCAGTCAGATATTTAGAATGCAAGTTAACTATAAACATAATTCGGAGGTGGTTCAGCAAATAGTGGCGTCTGCAAGTTTTTTTCTACAGTTACCCGGTAAATTGACTATATGTATTCAAACTCATTTGTATAAGAATTTACTTTTAAGTCGGAGGGATATTGAATACACTAAATTTGGATAAAAATTCAACACAATTCTGGCTATAATATTTTTTTAAGTAAATGTAAATAATATTTAGAATCAAAACGACACCAATTATTTTGATTGTTCTATTTTAAATACATTCAGAATCAAAATGAACTATTAAATACATTTATAAAAAAAGATCTAAAAACAACATATAATTAAAGAATATTGTCAAAGGGGGACAAGTCATGTCCACAGTTTTATGACTTAACAAATTAGACGCGATATTATAACATCTTAACACAAAAATGTACATTCAATCTCAAATGATCCAACAAAGTCTGAACTAGTATGAACGGAAAACAAAACAGTTGGTCTTGTTTTTTTTAACAAAGCTGAACACGTCTTGCACGTGTCGAACTGAAACAATCTTGTAGTCTTAAATGGTCTTAACATTTCCATCTGAAATCGATCTTACTCTCTCAGATAGTCTTGACATTTTTATGTTAAGATTAGTTAGCGTTAAGATCAAAATGGTCGTTTAAGACTTAAAACTTAAAAAAAATGTACGGTTTCTAGAAGATTGTTTTAATTCTTTAGGATCCACATATAGTTAATACCAGTACAGGAGTAACAAATGTAGTGGTAAGATTTGATACCTCGGCGTTGCTGCGAACCATTTTATCAATTTTGGCCGAATAACACAGACCTATGACATACCTGCAAATGAGTATGAAAGCTAGTCTACGTTCACTACAAAAACATACTCGCACATGTCTGGGGGTGACTGGAACAAATGTAGTAATAATATGCATTTATATATGTAAAACTGTAATAAGAAAACTTACTGAAAGAATACCACTCCTTGTTAACCTACAACCTGTTTCAACTGGTACAATTATATTCAATTACGAATGCACAAAATAAATGTGCACCAGGAAGTAGTTTGTTCTGGACAAGTTACTGTTGTCAAGGGCGTAAATGAAATATTTTAACGTTGCAGGTAATAACGTATGTAAAGCAAAAAGAAAAAAAAAACAATAAGTTTCTTGCCTCGCAAAATTTATCAAATCTTTAAATTTTGCACATGTGTGTTTTATAAAACTGTAGCTTTTTGAATAGTATATTCTATTTTATGGACAAATCATTTCTTTTAATCTATTAATAGTTTTGGTATACTGACTTTGTATTCCTATAACAAAAAAGTCATGTGTGCTACATAATCCAATTTGATTTTTCAGAATGTTATTTTCAACTGACCTTTTCTTGCATCAGTCTGTTTTATTATAAATAATGTTTTGAACCAACAACATATCAACATAAAATAAGTTATAATTATATCGGAAATACATTTTCCCCTATCGAAAATCACGTTTTATATTCAAAATCTACATTCCAATCACGAATTGGCACCCATCCCTAAATTATTCCATGTTGTCCATACATCGAAAACAAAGTGTACTAGATTGAAACCTTGTATATAATTTAACTTCAAATGTATGGCTATAAAGTTAATTTTCTATATTCAAACATTGAATTTGAACCAATTACATAAGTTGGAGGATATGATATAAAAGTCGAAACATAGATTGCATTCGAATGCATATTATGTGTACTATGCATTGTTAACCAATGTTGTAATAAATGCTTTAGGTTATTAATTATTATGATGTCATTCCTGAAATCGTTCAATGAGGAAAATATTTTTAAAAAGTTAATTGTTTACTGAAGAAAATAAAACTTTTGCTATACTATTTTGGGCAATTGAAAAAAAACCTTATTTTAGAACTGTCCAATTTGCAATGCAAATTGTTAGTCGTTCCCTCCGAGGGACTCGGCACTCGTGCATCTGTGACATCTTTAAGTGTCTTGATGTCATCACAAAAACGCAAAACCATGCCCTTTATAATGAACAGAAATGTAAATGTCAATGTGATGGCATGTCCCCAATTAAAGTTTCATCAAGTGAAAAACAAAGCAAAAGACTCAACACACATTTCAATTGAAGAAACAAAGTGACAGTCAAGCATTCAACACTGCTATTAGTCTTTGATCTGACAATCTTATTGAGGATAAAAAGTCCAAGAGCTTAATTTCTGCACAGTTCCCGATCCTGTTAATGAATATTGACCGAGTAACTTGATAATTTTGCCAGCAGTTGAAAGATCAAAGTGTACTTGGGCTCAAAAGAGAACGAGGGGTTAAAAAAGAGTGATTCAGAGGATGAAAATTATCAGTTTATAAAGAAAAGTATAGCCTTTCAAGGTCTAGGAACTAATGACAGCATCATAATAAAACATGCAGACAAAGGCAACGCTGTAGTGATCATGGACAAACCTTCCTACATTAATGAGGCCGAGTGTCAACCGTTTTTATATCAAATTAAAACTCAACCCTTTGCGTAGGAAATGAACAGTGAGTTAAACAAAATGTACGAAAATAGCCATATTGACATTAAAAGTCGTAAACATCTCAAACCAGAAAAAAAACCTAAACCTGGTGGATTGTATCTACTCCCAAAATTTACAGTCAACAGCCTTGGTAGACCTATAGCCTCTGCTAACGGCCAACCCCAAGAGAATATTTTAGAATTCATGGACTTTCATCTACGTTCATATGTTGGTAAACTTCCATCATTTATAAAAGATACGACTCATTACTTACAGAAGATGCAGGCTATGAATCTTCTTCCACCAAAGACCACCATAGTTACTATCGACGTCATTTCTCAATACCAACATTCCTCACTCTAATGGTATCGAGGCTTGTGGAGAATTAGGGGATTCTAGGGTGGTCAAAATTTCACCTACTAGAGAACAGAGAAAATCGGATATTTAACATACGTACCTAAAGTTCTTACTCAACGAAAGAATCTCAGAAGAGTCAGTAATTTTAATTATGGTTATCTCCCTTATCTCATTTTTATACACTGTTACAGTAAAGAATTAAACTAAAAATACATTCAGTTTGATATAAAGAAATTAAACAATTTGTTGTTTTGCCTTGTATAGCAAAAGTGAATTCTATGTGTATTTTCGGCCCATGGAAAGTATATTCTTTTGTGAAAATCTCTGGACCCGCCACCTGTTTGGATTATAATTGTTATTTTAAGCATGAGCTAGTGTTGGTCATGAAAATTATGGATTTCCAATTTATTTTCAAATGTTAGCTTCTGTGACAAAATGTACAGCTGACGAAACATTTAAATTAATGTAGATACAAGTTAGTCTGAAAAAATGGTACCGGGAGAGTAAAGAAAAATGCTCAGGACAGATCATTATACCAAATTAATTAAAAAGACAAGACTTAGTGTTTATAATAAAAGGCATATTCGTGTCATCATAAAATCTATATACTATGATTCGAGTTACGTGTTGCACATATTAAGACAATCCTTTGACATATGTATGTAATTTGTTTTGCAAACTTGAATATCATACACCTATTTTCTACGTTTGAAAACGGGTAGTTCACATTGAAAATGAAAATGGATTGAACTTAATGTAATATTACTAAGTCTCTATATATCTAAACTATATTAGTTATAAACATCTATATATATTTATTTTTGTCGATATGCATAGCCCAGAGCTGAGAGATGTTATTGGTGCATGTTTTTCCACAGATAGGTCTTCTCCATTTTAGAACACTGAACAACATCACAGCAGTAGATGTTGCAACATACATTATCAATAGGATAAAAATTAGTAATTTCAGCTCAATGAATGTCTTTACCACATCCGTAGTCAGAGAGTTCATGGATTTGTTATGATTCATCTCCCTTTAAAACGAATAAGCATTATTGAACTGGATAGTTTTATTAGATTATTGACTATTAAGGTCGATAGCACCTCGCAATGCGAGGCGCAGGACCCGCTTAGCGAATCCAGATAACTCCCCTCTACAAAGTCCTGCCTACGGTCCTGTTTACGTCCGTCGTCGTCTTTAAATTATTTCCTAAATCAAACTGATGCGGATCGTGAAGACGAATCCTCCTTGGGCCCAAGTATGAAGAAAATTGTTACTGCATAGTGAAGTCAGTACGATATACACGTTGACGTTTACATTACATACATATATAGTGAATACACACTACTTCCGCTAAAGACGGATAAGACGTGTGCATCGTTTTGTTAAATATTCATAGATGACATCTTACTTGAGTCTCCTTTTCTCTCCTTTCTGTCGACTTGTTACTTGATTTTTGCTTAGCCGATGTCTATGCATGGTTGTTGGAAGGTAAATGTAGCTACACTACTGTTGTGGGTGAAGAAAAGTGTACATGTACATATATGCCAATTGATATTAGAATCTCAAATTTTAATACCTACTATACATTCACTCTAATCTTTTTTTTTTTTTTGTATACTGTGTAACTTAAGTTTTTTTTTTTTTTTGATATGTCGGTGATGATTGTAAACATGTATGCATAACATATCAATTTGAAGATGATTTGGTTTATAATTTCTAAAATTGTTAGCATATAATACCTTATATGTGCTTTTTGGAATGTTTTAAAATTCGGGTTTTATCATGTCCGATAGTTTTATAAGCAAACCTTGCGAACTAGTTAAACGCAAACAGAACAAATACAGACCTACACAAATTACCGAAACAAAAGTATTCCCCTCATCAGTCGCGTAATCATTTACAGACATTTATGAACTCCGCAATAAAATGCTTTTTCCATTTTCACCTAGTATGTTTTGATGCCAGAGTTATAAGTGCACAGGGAGCTATTTATTTATTTATTTATTTTGATTATGTTGATCTAGACTTTAATCACATTCGGAAATACGATTTGGACGCAAAAAAAGATGGAATAGTATCATACATTGTATCTTCGTTATTAACCTGATATGGAGGTTCACCACCTAAAGCATCACTGGACTGCATGGGGCGGTAATGGTCATACCCTCTGCTTTTACAGTTATATAAGTTAAAAATTAGATAAGATATATTATATTTCCGTAATTTGTAATCGTAGCCTCAACTTAATGCACTCATTTTCATCGACATTCTACAGTGCAAATTTGATCTGTATCGCAGTGATCATGCAAAACTAAGACAAAATCAAAGTCCTCATGTACTGAATCAATTTAGTTTCCTTTTGTGGTTCAATAAACAAAAATGGTGCTGTGTCAAGCTTGAATGGTGTGTCCATACTTGCAAAAGGGGCATTTATTATAATAACATGTATAGTAAAACAGCTAAAATTTGACTTCAAGAAATTGCTAGTTCCCAGATTTTGAGAAAAAAAAACGCTTGATGACTGACTCAGGTGTACCTTGTATTTCCATCCTTAACGTTAGAGGATCATAGAATCATAAACGCCTATTTCTGTCCCAAATATATGAAATATTAAAGAAATATTTAGATACAAATTTGCAATCCCAATTGACATCATTTGCATAAAAAAATCTCCCTGTATCAGGTGTGTACTCAGGATCTCAGGTTTTGGTTTGGACATTGTCACACACACACACACACACACACACACACACACACACACACACACACACCGTGTTATTTCTACACCAATCATTTTATATTCCGACTTATTTATAAATAGTTTTTTATTAAGCGTCAATATTTTTTCACGATGTAACATTTTTTTAATTTGTAAATGACATATCAGTCATATGTTTTGTATTGTACTCGAAATTAACGCAATGTGCAATCTACATCGTAACTTTTTTGAAGAAAGTAACGAAAGGGGAATCAATTGAATGTAAATTTGGGACTTGTAGCATCAAGAAGGTTTTTATCCAGATCTAGAACTTTTTCTATTTCTGGACATTTCTATGAAAAGAAAGATAAGTTGAATGTATTTTTGTTACTATTCACATTATGTCAGTTCGTAAAATTTGTTATCCGATTATCTCTACTGAGTGTCTATTCACTTTGCGCACGGTGGTTTTAAAAGAGAACAACTTTACATTTATTGAATGCCATTATTTGCAAGTAAATGGTACAGCTATGGGTACCAAAATGGCTCCGACTTATGCCGACATTTTCATAGGATAATTTGAAAAAGAACTACCTAAATCCTGTATAGAGAAAACCTCAGCCCTGGTATAGATTTATTCAAAACGTGGACATGAAGACGAGGCAGAGTTTAAAAATTGTATCACTTTGTCACACGTGCCAACAATCTGCATCATTCACTAAGTTCAATAACGAACTTCTACAGTAATATCACATTCCTTGATACTTCTAGCACTTTATCAGAGGACGAGCTGTCCACACACCTTTACTTTAAACCAACTGACACCAATAAATACTGTATGTCTAGGAGCTGTCTTCAATCTCACCTTAGGCTAAGGCGCATTTGTTAAGAAACAAGTCGCCTATTAGCTTAAATCATGCGTAACAAATCCTTACGGGAAAATCCCATACTAATATCCGCCATGTTGGTTTCTACGGGACGATTTGTTTACAAACGAAGTTCGTAAGTTCCCGTCGAACTCCAGTGACAATCGTCTGCTTGATCAACTTCTCGGTATTGTACGTTGTTCTCGTAAAATAAATCCGAGATATCCGAAATAACGCCGAAATACATTCTGGGTTCTTCGGTTTTTGGACAAACCATTGAAACGTAAACAACATCTCCTAGCAACCCGATCACTGTAAACATGGCCGACTTTTTACAATGTGAATATTGGCACCGAGAATTAAAATCTGACCGGAATTTAACGATTCAATGTTTATGGATAAGCCGTTTGGCTAAACGAATGAGCAAGTCATTTAAGACAATTTAAACGACGGTAGGTGTCAATAAAGTCGTAGAAAATATTTTTATTCAAATTTTAAAAGTATGTTATTTATGTGACACCAAGTATAATTTGTGTGTAAGGGCTGAACTACCTTAGCCCAACTTGATTCAAGGCGAGAGTTGCCCCTTTAGATACAAAAGGTGTAAATGTATCACTCGTCATTATTACCCATCACGGTCTTGGGTAACGCTACGAATTATTGTAACGTGCACTGCAAGAGCGCTAAATGGATTTATTTACTTCACGGTCCAATATGTGACCTTCAGTATGCTGTTGAACTCAAACAGCCTTTTCACATGCCCTTAAACGGACACAGAACGACCTAACAAAAAAGCCTGTACTCCCTCTGAGTCATCACTTCAGAATACCAAACAACTGCCTCGATGCCTTTAACAATATGCAAAGTCTAATCGTGGAACAAGACACACATTCACACAGAACAACTAAATAACGTAAGTTCTTCCTGTCTTGTGTAATTTCTATTCGTCACAGTGTTTGTATTTTTTTTTTGTTTTTTTGTTTTTTTGTTTTTGTTTTTTTGGTTATACAAATTAATATTCACATGGTTCAAGATCAGTACAAAATGTGTGTCGCTTTAACACAATGTTCAGAAACTTTGTTTACTGTCGAAACCATTTTAATACGTCACGGGTGTTCACCTGATAAGGTAATGAATTGTGTTCACAGACCGTTTACTATTGGATCAAATTGATGCAGGGAAGATGTGCAAACGTATAGAAAGATCTGAAAAATTACCAACGAAGTTAGAACTGTCAAATTAGTGATGTAAATGTTTGGTCGTTCCCTCCGCGGGACTCGACCTCATACCACTGTGACATCTATGGCAACACCGCATGCACAATGTTCAGTGCCCTAGACCACTCGGCCAGCCAGGTTAATGCGCTACGAGGTCGTCCCCGAGGTGGGGACGACCAAAAATTTGCATCGCAAATTAACCGTTCCAACATCGTTGGGAATTTTCGCTACACTGCTCCATTGGATCTAATCGATACAGGGAAAACAAAGAGTCTGTGGAAGCCAATATCCAAAATGATGGCAACAAGTCTGTATAATGATGAGGTGGGGTCAGAAACAGGAGTGTTTTGTAAAGGGAGTGTAGATAGGTGAGAGGTATAGAATAAAGTTTGGTTCTAATGTGATGAAGTCCAAGAGTTTTTTGTATAAAAGGAAGGAGACCATCTATGGAGACATCATGTCACATAGGTGACGTATAGTGACGATGGCCATGACTTCTTTCCCGTCTTGGATTTTTGTGAAATAAATTGATCACATTTATGCTATTGTTATATTGGCTTGAAAGGTTTCCTATACTTTTGACGTTGTCATTGCATCCGTAAGGTATTGCAGTACCTAGTCTGCTTATTCAGTACTCCTCCCTTTCCCTACGACAGTTTTTACTTCGAACGGAACTGTTCGTACGATGGTATTTTTTTTCTAAAATACGAACTTTCATAGAGAGGATTGAATGATCTTGTTGACTAAAGTGTTGATAAACAGTCGGGAATTTGGTGGTGTTAATTCCCGAATGATGACCGCACATTCTTTTGTTTAATTGTTCTTCCGTTTCTCCGATATATACTAAACTATATAAGTTGCATTCTAATCCATATATTAAGTTTGTTGATTTGAAACTTAAGTCATCGTGACTTCTTGTATGGAAGGTTTTGTTTGTAAGGGAACTGGAGAAGTAAGAGTCGGTTATAAGAATATTACATGTTTTGCAATTTTTTATACCACATTTTGATATGGTACAATGTGGTTCGTCATCCTTGTAATCAATTATGTCATTTAAAGTGATGGAACATGGTTTAATAATTTTAAAATAGTCAGAATTTGTGTACTATAATAGATGGTGTGCAGACTGAACGTGTGATTGAATACTTTTAGTTGAATTGGTCGGGGCACTTTCCATACCAGATTAATTAATTAGATGGATTAACTTCAATATACAAACAAGAGAGTCAACGATTAATTACATAAGCCGTGCTATTCCTTGTTAAAGCACACTTCAACCATGGTTTCAAATAAAGCAATCAATTTTCCGACTTAAGTTGACTTCAAAACATTAGAGTTAATTAGCCTCGAATTCCAAATAATTAGTTAGTTTGGTCTTGAGTTTTCTGTATCATCGATGTCTAAGAGCAGGTAAGATATAAATCTGACATCAAAAAATGTCTTAGGTGTCCTTTATCACATGGTTTTCGTGATAATTACGATTTATGAAATCTCAGAAATGTGGAAATGGTTAAAACAAAAGTGAAATAAAATAATCTGGCTAAGCGATGTTCCATCTTTGTCATAAGATCAGGTTCAAAGTTAACATCAAAAGTGAATACAGAATATGTCAATTAATAGCGGGGCACAATTTGTCCCCTTTGTAATGTCGACAATTTGTTCCCTTTGTAATGTCGACAATCTGTTTAACTAAAGGTCCAGTGCACCGGACCAATATGTCGTCGATATATCTTGTTGACAACATTGACTTGGGTATACCAAATAGGTGGATCTATTATTTTTTTTCAAAGCAGGAAGAATTTTACAAAGTACAATGTACGTCTAATTTGATGTTCCGCCTTTTAACAATTTGATGACGGCTCACCTTAGAAGTGTATTTTATCTAAGCGTCTTTTCCTAGGAGGAAATGTTCGTTATCGTTGTTAAATTTGATCATTCCATTTTGGATTATATTGTCTTGCGATCTTTGAAAAGGCAAAAAAAATATATCAGGGCAAATAACCAATGCAATGTATATAATCTGTACGAAACATTAATATGACATTCAGGTTTTCTTTCATTAGTTTAAAATTAAAATAAATATAGTACAATACATTTTTACTGATGTCATTTTGCATTGTTCAACGGTAAAATTGTTTTCATTTTTTGTTTTGATAGATAATCAACGTGACAGGAAGAATTCTCAGACAATATTCGGTATTCATTTAATTACATAGATGTAGCGTATTGCTCGAGAAATATGTGTAAAACAGAAATAATTTGAATGACTCAGAAGAACATATTTTAGTAAAGCACAAAATATTGGCATTGTAGGGTGTGTATGTATAATATTTGTACAACTACATTATATAGCATTTTGTCGATTAAATTGTTTTTTAATGAAAAAAATATATATAGCAAAATACTTCCAACTTCTTTCAGAAAACAAGTGCATCTCCTTTGTAGTATTTATGTCGTCATTTGGTTTCATTTCGGCTACAACCATGACCTTGGTGATCATGGCTTTTATACCTCGACTTTCGTATATTAATGACAGCACGTACTTTTTAAGATATAGCAATGAATGCAAAATTTGACTGCCATACTATACCGGTTGGACAACATATTTGTCCAGTGTAGTGAACGCGTTTTTTTTTATTTTTTCAACAAACGCTCGGCATTCCAATGGGAACAAATTGTGCTCCTCCTCTTGCTGACCTTTTCCTTCACCCTTGTGACGCTGACCTGCTGATCTGATCTGAAAGAAAGAATATCGTTTAGCTCGATCCTTTAATCTCAGTTTCCGTTTTATAGATGACATATTATCTTTAAATAATCCTAATTTGGGGGATTTGATACATCGCATCTACCCCAAAGAACTTGAGATAAAGGATACTACAGGCACTGTGAAGTCAGTCTCATACCATGACATACACTTAGAAATTGACGGTAAAGGAAAACTATTGATCAAACTTTACGGCAAACGTGATGACTTTTCATTCAGAATTGTTAACTTTCCTTTCATCTGTGGCAACATCCCTTCAGCATCTGCGCTCGGAGTGTTCATATCACTACTCATACGTTATGCCAGAGCATGCCGAAACTACGCAGACTTTTTGTATCGCAATAGAAATCAAACAAATAGGCTTCTGGAACAGGGTTATGTTGCTACAAGATTTAAGTCATCACTACAGAAGTTTTATGGTCGTCATTATGAACTCGTGGTGTATCCGTCTGCGCTATGAAAACTGATTTGTTTAAAGTGTCACAGTTTTCCTTTCCTCTTTCGGCTACCCCGGACTTGACTTTTTATGAGCAACTCGGCAGGTGTTTCTAAAAAAAGCAGAGAACGCTTACCCTACGGGTGCACCTGGTCCATGCTCATAGGTTTTATTGGAATCCGAGTTGATCATTTTCTTTTGTTACTTTGTATGTATGATTTTAGTTACATTATGTACTTTATGTCCTTTGTTGTGCTGTCTGTTTTCTATGTCTGGCGATAGTGTGTAACTGAAGATTCTTCCCTGTCCATCGTTCTATGGGAGTACGGTTTCATATTTGTTGTTGCCCTGTGCAGGTCCTGGTGTTAAAAGAATAGGCCTGTAACAGCGCTAATCTTGTCGTATAAGGCGACTAAATAGTGCTCAGAAACCTAGCCGGGGGCTAGGCGCTCCGCCTACGGAGCAACTGGGATGTGTGCCCCAGGAGGTGGAATGGGGCAACCCTGGCGTGTTGCATGCTGGGTTTGTCAGGCTATAATACGGAAAACCTGACCGCAAACAATAGTGGTGCACCGTGTTGGGAAAGATGCCACGTTCCTCGCGCGTTAAAGAACCCTGCAGTGGTATTCGATAGGAGTAGGAACCTTTGCGCTCCACCACAGGAGGCTAAATTGCCCGACCTTACCCACCCCACCCCCCTTTTTCCAGTGGCAATCCAAATTTGTCAACCCTATTATCCTTGTGACCCATCCTTTTTTTTTCATTTCATGTTCATCGTCTGAATATAGCTGAAATATTGCTGCTCGGAGGTTAAACCCCAACAAACAAACAAATATATTTGTTGTTTGTAGAGTAAATGCGTCATCTCATTTCCAATGCTATCTGAGAGAGGCTCGACATCAGGAACCCCAATGGTTTCATCTTCCGCTGCTTCTTTTATTTCGAATTCGTTATGTACATATATGTGATCATAAAAACACCCACCATTTCCTCAAATGTATTAATGCACTTGGTTAATATACCGAGTATTATCAATATTTGGGAATTTTAACTCGATTATTCTTTTACACTCTATTCATCATTAGATATTCAGGTTCAAAATGTACAAAGCGGAAGGACACAAATTACCGTACTTAGAATTTTGTATTTTTTTGCAATTCATGAAATACATTGTCCTACGCATTTAAATCCATCATATATTTTGTATAACAAGTAATGTACATGTTTATCATTTTAAATCACTGGTGTTGTGCATGAACAAACAAATTGACTACAATGTGCTCAGATACCATTTGATCGAGATACATATAACTTAAAAGTTTATTTTGTTTTCTAAGTCTGTGAACAATAGATCTTAACAGGATGTCATCCACAAATTTGATAGGTTTTTACTGCCCGGAAAATGACATATCTACAATGTTTTAAAATATCTCGTAAACATACAATATCCACTCATTGAGACGTTCACGTTTCCCATAAGAGCGTTCGTGCATTGTTTATCGTTCGTCTAAACGCACGATAGAAGCGTTTGTTTAAACGCGCGCAAGGAGCGTTCGTGTAAACGCACGATAGAACTGTTCGTTTAAACGCACAATGGGAACGTTCATCTACTCGCACGATAATTTTATTTTCTACTTTTTCTGTCTTCATTATGTGTCAAAATTATTAATTTTGTCGTTCGTCTATCGTGCATTTAAGTGTACAATATGGGCATTCGTCTATCGTGCGTTTAGACGCACACTAGGAGCGTCCGTTGATTGTGCGTTTAAACGCACGATAGAAGCGTTCCTTTATCGTGCGTTTTGTGAGCGTTTAGCGTGCGTTTGGGTATCGTGCATGGGGGAACATAAACGTCCCAATGAGTGTATGTTCAGATAAATTTGTAGCATAAGCGTGCCGAGTCTTTTTAATGACGAAATACTTTCAGTTCCCCACAGCAATGTCGAAAATGTCGAAGAGCTGCAGCTTATTACATTCCTGACTCTAATGGTTCTCTACAAAATAATATGAGCATTTTTTTACTCCGTATCCATTTATTATTCAATTATAAAATATCCCTCTCCTCTCTTACAATTTAGAAGTTGATAAACTCTTTTGAATACAAGGCAATGCGAACATTTTGTCGGAGTCAATAATATAATTGAAAGCCCAGAAATTCGGTATAGAATTTAAGGGATTGAAGATCAATCCTTTTTATTTTCATACTTTAGCTAGGTATCAAACATTTAATTCAAAGGTTATTCAGAACAACGAATCCTTCAGCACATATATATTCTCCTGCTCGGTATGCATTGCCTACATGTATTCTCATTTTCATATTACATGGCAACATATAATTGACAATTTGAATGACACTTTTAACTGTTATAGACAGCTATAGACAAATCTTAACCCAAATAATGGTTATTTTGACACTTCGTTTTTGTTTTGTTTTGTTTTTTTCTGTTTGTTTTTTTTTTTTTTTTTCATATATCATTTCACCAAATTGATTATTTGTCGTCGTTTGGTTTAATCATTGGCTTTGTATTCAGTCTTTTATGTCTGAGCAAAGACAGTAACTAGCAAAGAGTTAATACTTGGTGTCATTATATGTATATACACTTTTGCTTTAACTCTTACAAGAACTTACTACTATGTTTGTTATTACACCTTTATCAGCATTTTTGGTGATTTTGTAACTTCGAAAACCTTACTGTTATATCATTTTTAAAGTCATGATTTAGAATGTGACTTTTATTACCACTTCCTCCAATAAAAGAATACATCTTGCAAATTCCACAATGTTTTATTTTTCATATAATTATATTCATTTTAAAATATATTAGCCAATAGGTAATGGAAATGCATTCTTTTCATAGTTGAACTTTTGTTTTATATTGCCCTTTGTATAATTCATAAGCAGGCATCTGACGTTTGAAACTAAGCAAAAGTTTAAAGAGTAAATCGCGGAACCAATGTTTCAAATCATCAAAAATAATTTAATGATACAGGTAGGGAATTTTGTAATAAAAACCATTACACCATATTAAAAACTGATATCAGTGTTAAGGCATGTATATACTAAATATTTACTAGCCACAAAAGAAAACGATACCCATTTTTTTATAATATTATTGAATTTAATCTTCGACAAATATAGTTCTTTTCCGTCTGCAGCGTTTGATTTCAGGCCACATTATTCCATTCCTTTGAATCGATTGCACTCATGTACGCATGTGTCAAAATAGACATAAAATAAAATTTGAGCGTCTGTTTACTCTTTTAAGTTCATCGCATTTCCGCAAGTTCAAACTCTCTAAGCCTGTTCCGGACAGTTCGTGCAAACATTATGCCGTCCCAGTGTTATTGTGGCAGGAATAAACTTTTTTTCCGGTGATGGATAAACCAACTATGGCGGTATTGCCGTTCTGTCGTTTCCCTAAGGCGATCAGTGGAAACGCCTTTTTATCCTATACGAATAATAGCCTTGTAATTGTCAGTTACCAGCAACCAGACTGATTAGCAACGTCCTTTTGTTTATTTTTTCACTTGATGGTCTTATTTTAATTTTAGACTTTACTCGGAAGATAAAAAGCTCAATTTTGTGGCAAATCAAAGAAATGTCAAAATGTGTAATTTGACGTAAAAGAAACAAAATAATGCTTAGTCGGGTTAATCGATAAAACATTTTTTGTTTAAAAATTCAAATGTTGAATAAGTTGGTTTAGATATGTTTTTTTCTAAAATCAGTGAAAACACTTTGGCATAATATTTTTTGTTGCTAGTTTGTTAAACATAAATAGTTTGTAATCGGAAAATATTACTTAATCTATCTGTATCTTTTATTTTTTAAGAGGTAATTGATACTCCTCTTGTCCAGATGAATGACAATACAGCTCAGAGAGACAGAAACATACAGAACTAAGAGCAGACGAAGAGCGTAATAGTTCAACATTAATCCGATTTACACTTTATATTTTTTTTAAATTTTGATATTATTAGAAGCCCAAATCAACGATTTTATTGAAAAAACATTTTATAGTAAACGCAGGGTTAAAATATGTTGATTAATACATCAATTTCACTGTAACATTGTGTGTATATATAATCCTACGAGGAGGAATGACCCGGCCAGCGAAAGCTATACTTTTATATAGCCTAGCCGACCGAGTGGTCTAGGACGATGGACTTAGCGCAGGCGGTGTTGCCATAGATGTCACAGCGGTACGAGTTCGAGGCCCGTGAAGGGAACGACCAAAACATTGCTTCGCAAATTTGACAGTTCTAACATCATTGGGAATTTTTCAGACCCTTCTATAAGTTTACGTTATCTTCCCTGTATCAATTTGAACCGATGGAGCAGTGTAGTGAATAGAGTCGTCACATTCTGAGACGTTGTTTATGATAAATATATAAAACAGAAAAGTTTGTAACAGACAACTATGAATACTTCTGTTTATATATTTTTTTCATAAGATGTAAGTGATACTTACTCCGAAAATTACTGACAATAAAGCTCAGGAGAAGAGGCCTACACATAATCTTTCAGATGAAGGCATAAGTATTTAACATTTATTTAATTTATATTTTCTTTGTTTACTTTTATCTCATCATTATTAAATACCTAACATAGCAGTTTGATGGTAAACGTAAGGTAAACAATTGTTGATCAATATATAAGAATCATAATCATATCTTTTTGAAAACAACCAACTAGGAACAACAGACGCACTCGTACTTAATGGTATGTACACTTTCTAAAGTATCAGCCACTATGTTCTCAAAAGAAATATCTGCCCAACGGGCACTCCACGATGAATCAACGTAGAAATATGGGGATATTTGGTGGTGACGTGGATCAGCGTCAATTCCACGTCGTATCCACGTGGCTAAATTCCACGTTGATGTTTCGACAAAATGTCTACGTTGTTTCCACGTCGAATAAATCCACATGGATGTGTCGACGTTGTATCAATCTTGAAATCGGGTCATTATTTTCAACAAGGATTCATCCACGGCTTTTCCACATCAGAATTATGTTATAGAAATAATGAAAAACTTACTGTTATGGAAAAGTTCGGTATTCTAAACTGAGTATAAAAAGTTGAAGTTAAAGTGAAGTGTTATAAAACATTGTAATTACACTGACGCTGATTACTTGTCAAATGTGATAAAACAAACTTTTTTAAACAATTGTGAAATTTACTGCCAATGTGTACTAAATGCAATCAGAACTACTCGATTTTTCAGCTTGTACGATATAATCTAACGAAAATGACTGAGGTCTTCCGAATAGCATTTTTAAATTTCACTCCGCGCATGCGCTTTTGAACTGTCCGCATTCTTCAAATTTGGAGATGTAAACAAACTCGGATTGCAACGAACGAGAAAAAAAAAACGCCAATTACAGAGCAGATTAAGCCATTTCTTTCACAGTATGTGAGTTATTTTAAAATACATGTGACAAGACTGCTCATTTATAATATTAGTTTGTGTTAATAATGATGAATTGATCATAATTACTGTTATTCGAAAAAAGGGGGAGGAAATCCTAATGCGATGCTGACTTTATTCCATGTTGATAAATTATTTAATTCGGATTATTGCAAGGAGATGTTTTCTGTTTTATATTTATTTTGCTTTTTATCGGATTTATCAAACACACCTTTACTTCCAGGACACTTAAGTAGCACTGAGTTGTTGGAAAGAAGTTACAGTCTTCAATGCCACAGTGAATAAATATTGTACAGAAAGAATTTGTAACACTTGTAAGAGTTTACAATGTAATCACACCTGCTCTAGTAAGTACATATTAAATATGTTATTAATATTACAAACTCAAGGATGAATTCATTGGTCTTTATATTACTTTGCTGAACATCACATCCGGCATGTCATCTCCTATAATTGTCTCTTTGTAAGTTCTTGTATCTTCCGAGCCCAATACCTCCGTAACTGATCAATGGAATGTGATGATATTTAGAAATCTCAGGCATAATATGTAGATGTACATTAAGTTTGTATATTTTCTTTGTAGCTCTGGAATGTTGTTAAGCCGACAGTATTAAATTGAAACAAAAATTGTATATGATTTTACAAGGGCTTTTAGCAACTCTATTTCAATCCGGAATATTAGTATAATTGGGACCAAATGGCCAGACTGTTTACTTTCATCTTATGCTGTGGAATGGGAAGAAACTGTCGAAGTTGTATATTTCAAATATAATATGTATATATAGCAATGAAAGGCTTTTATAACTGTGAGTGCAATTAGATAAGATTTAAATATATTACAATAAAACATTAATGGAGGTTTACAAAGTTAAATTATTGCCATATCATTTTAAACTTTCAAAGATTTAAAGAATACACATTCCTACCTTTAGTTATTTGTTATTAATATTGAGATCAATCTTTATTGGTATGTTGTAAACTGAATTAAGGTAACAGAACGACACTTATTCAAGATAGACAAAAAGTAAGATATTGGAAAAACTATTTGAATATTTAGGTACAGAACTAAGTCATGTGACATCAATTCAGTTGAATAATTATTATGCATGGCAATAAACCATTATGAAAACACTTTTATATTCTGTATTGACTTGTATAAAAAAATTGAAGTGACCTAGCAATGTGATGTAGCATATTCAAGTAGCTATTACTATATTCAATCAGACGAAAATAGTTATTGAAATTGCACTTTAAAGCCTGATTGCAGTTTATTTATTAGTTCATTTGAGAGAAAATTCTGGAAATATTTATTAAGAGTTAGTATGCTTTTTTTTAAATTTCAAATGTGCTATTTGTTGAAAAAATATATACTAATCTAAAAAAAAATGCAGATGCTGTACTGGCTTTCCATGGTACTAAGGAAACAACCATATTGGATTAATGTTACAAGTTCCTAAAATATACCCCCAAAAGGAGTGGTGGTTTAAAGAATAATTGACTTTTGCATGGAGATTTTGTTTATCTTAGCTGTTCAAATTATATAGTTAAATAACAATTAAATAATACTTAATCACTGTGGTATTCTTATGTCAACCTTAAAATATTCTTGATGTAGATTTTTGGTGGGATCAGTTGTATTGTTCTTGTCGTGTTACCAAGGAGAATACAAGAAACTGTTAGTGCATGTTTGCCAGATTACAAGCAAAATATACATGCATGTTTCTATCTCAGATACACCAAATTTGACAACAACCATTTTATTTCTATAGGATAATGCTAAATCAATCAGACTATACCATGTATATGTAACTGGAATATTGTACAACATTACAAGAAGCATTTTAATGTTGTTTTTTTATTGCTACCATATTATACTTTAGCAATGGTCAAAATACATTCAGCATGGAAAATTCAAAAAAAAATCAAGGTTAGCTCAACATGGATGTTGAGTCCACAATTATCGTGGATTCCATGTTAAATTGCAACTTCAATTCAACGTCACGTTTCCACGTCATCTTCACGTCAAGTTTTCACGTTATTTCAATTTTCAAATCAATACCATTTGCAACGTTGAATAAACGTGCATAAATGACGTGATTTCAACGTTGAAGCCACGTGGTGCGCCCGCTGGGTTTAATCGTTAAAACGCAAATTGTTTCCAAACATCATGAACTATAAGTGGTTTGTAAGTGTAAGGATATAGTAAAGATTAAAGGTTTATTAGGTTGGTTTGCCGAAAAGTGATTTTTATCTACTTCTTAATCTATGATTTATATTTTTTATTGTAACTATTGCTAAGGGGATTTAAATGGAATTCAATGTGAAATTGTTATACAGTGGAATATGTCTTAAGGCATTATTTTCTTATATACACATCATCATTTAAAGCTAAGAAGCAGATACCTGGAGTATGGAACATTATAAAAACAAAAATATGTTCTTATTTTCCCCTTATTAAAATGCATTCGTGATGAAGCAGTTGCCATTGTAAATATGCAGAAACACAATATGCATGGCTTTATGAAAGAAAAAAATCGGGGATATGGTTCCTCAATAATTTTTTGTTTCCAGCCTATTGAATAATAGTTTGGGTGTATCTTATCTTTTTTATTACATTTGTTTTACCACTATTACTTGGCACTATAATTGAAAATACATAAAGAAAAAATAGGGTTGTACTATATGTTTCAGAAAATGTAAAGATAATTTATTACTTTTTAGTTCGTTGCTATATACAAGAGGTTTTTTTAATTGTTGTCAAAGTTAAATTGTATTTGACATTTTGTTTAATTGTATTAAAGATTTGGCTAGAATAGTTCCTGAACAAATTGAATATTTTCAATTCTTCAGTTGAGGTAGAAGAGACAGGTCATGAATTAAGAGAGGAAGAATCGTGTCTTTGACAGGGTATGTCTGAAAACAACACATATTTTGAATGTTTTCATTTTCGAAGTACTTTAAATGTAAATCTGACTTCCGATTGGACGTCAGTATGACTTTCTGTTTTGTATTAATCAGAAAAAAAGGATAAAACAATCAATAACGCCTTTCTTTGATCATGATGTTGGCATAATACGAGATTCACTCACAAGATAATGTGTGTAGATGAGGAATATTAACGTTTTGGTGTTAATTCATACTTGCATAAATAAATATACGAATAGGCTACTAGATATGATGGTGTTTGCATTCTAAATAGTGAAGAAGGAAGTAGGAAAGAGAAGTTTTACATGAAAATTCAACACCTGTATATAAAAAACAAGCCACAAGATACAGAACTAACAGTATAGCTAATGATATGTGTATCAAATATAAACTATTCACGGTTAATGTTTGACTATTGTAAGATTTGTTTCTAATTTTGATAGAGGTTTGCGTTTGACCGCCGCGTCATCATGATGACATATTTTGTTCATGTCAATAGTTATTAGCAGTTTGTTGGTTCTGTGTCTGCCCGTCGATGAAGATACGCCACTTACGGTAAGGATATCTTGTAGTTTTACGTCTGCGTTAACACTCCGGCCCTTTTTAATATCCCACGTTGGTTATTGAGTGTTATCCTACTCTTCAGGTCTTGTAAGTAAACGAAGCTTTATAAATGTTTTATGTATTTGCTGAGTGTTCATGTTTCCTACTTATCAACCTGTAAGTGGTGGCATATTTGAAATTGATAGTAATGCGAGGTTTCGTACTAGAAGTATGAATCATAAAGGAAGTCGACTGATTCAAAGTAATTGACCTTTATGAAAGAACAACATGTCCGGCATCGATTTGCATCGAGATATGTCATGAAAACTCCTAAAATAATTATGTTTGTTAATTTGCAAAATCAACAAGATAAATATAAATATACTTGTTAAATGCTCTTCACACTTCATTTCATAATTCATTTGATTCATTAACATATATAAAGAAGTGAATAAGTACAAAAGTTTACAATGTGTTCCGAGTTCTAAGAACAACCCAATTGAAGTTGTTCTTTTAATGTGAAAAAGGTTCTGTGAAGCTGATATAATATCTATATAATACACTCAGGAATCATCATGCATCTATATGGTTGAGTCTTTGTCAAAATTCTTACAAAAATGATTGTCTTCATTTGAATTGGAAAATATATTCATATTCCTTGATTAATTTGGCTCATTCTTGTATGTCATAATAAAGTTAATAACGTAAATGACGTCATGGGTATGCTTTTCTTGTACATGTGTACTAAATGCCTTGATACCAACTTATTAACTCTTGTCAAGAACAACAGTAATATTTTTTTTGTACTTAAAACTGTAATTGATTATTAGAAAAGTGTTTAAAAGGCACAGCTTAAAACAAAATTTAAAATATGTTTATATACATTAATAAAAAAGTAAAATAAAAAAGTAAAAAAATGTGTAAAATTAAGAACATTTTTAAATCAAAACGTCTAAACTATCTACAATTAGAAACGGAAATATAGTTCATCTTTCATCAGAAAAGTATAAACTAAGCTAAAGCATATCTTAATGATAATTAATAATCAAACATATGTCTGAAGTACTCGTGTCACTCCAAATGATCAAGTCAGATTTACATAAATAAAGAAATGACAAGTTTATAGAAACAGAGAAAATTCGTTAATTGAAAATATCAATTGTGTCCATATCGGTAATGCTTAACAACCCCGAAAGAACAAAACATTTATCAGATACAAACAATTTAATGAATCATGGTCAATATATCGATTATTTCAAGTTACAAATGATTGGGGAATCATGAAGTTGGTCCTAATATTAACACTATAACTCGAAAACAAATGTTTTTAACATTCTGGATGTCTATATACCTGTGATCAACTAAATATAATGAGGTATTGAGTTTCAAAAGATTCATTTATAAAACAGTACTCATTATATTCCGAACTGTGGTTCGTGCAAAATACTCCCCTGGATGTCCATTTAACGTCGAAATTACATTTTCTTGTGATGCAAGGTTCAATTCAGGGCAACTTTTGCTAGCTGGTGATGTTTCATGATTTGCTCTATCGCCGGATATTTGCAAACAGGACACATGGACTTTGGATTTGGCAAGTTTCGATGTGATTCTTGGTTCCGTATCTACATTTTCACCAGAGTTAAGATATTGCAATTGAGCAGTATGAAAAAAATCAGAATGATTGAATTCGCAATAGATATTCGAGTTTACATTATCACTCCTCAGATTAGCCTTTTCATAAGAACCCGTAGAATTACTGTCAGCAATGACCTCTAGATATGAGTGGCCAGATTTCGTTGAGGGTGATGTAGAAGTTTGCATATGATTCTCGAGTGTTGGTATGTGGTGCATGCACACTTCTACATCTTGTGTGTGGGTTTCCGGAAAGTTCGGGATCATATTGTCTTCATTTATGCATTCATATCCTGTATTGTTATATTCGAAATCCGGTTGCCGATTTGTACCACTTAGTATCGAAGATTGTTTTTTACTGATAAGTCGCCATACTTTTTTGTTGTTATACGAGCATTTCCAGCCAATCCAGAGGCAGAGTGTAAATATTACAAATAATAACACCAACAAAGCAGCAAGTGATGCAAACAAAGAGCCGAAAAGGTGACCTGAAAAGTGCATAATTTATACATATACTTTTACCAAAGTTTTCGCTGATCTTACTTGGAAATATTTTTGTTTAGAAATGTTTCCATTAAAAAAAGACGTGTGCGTCACAAATTAACGTTTCAGGTTTGACAAATGTGCTTGTGTTTCAAACATTCAAAAATACTGGATATAATTTTACTGATATTTGTTTTTTAGGTATTATCTCCCCCCCCCTTTGATCTGTTAGTCTGACTGTAATATTCTAACACGTTTGTATACCTTTGTGTTCCACCGAGTTCGTTTTTGAGTTTTCTGTCGTTGCCATTACATGTTGAACTGTCGTTGTTTGTATCTCAAACAATGTTGTTTCGACTGAAAATGGCGAATATATCTTTTGTTTGAAATTAAAAAATCAAAAACAAAGCAGATAAGATCATAACACAGAAACACACAAACACGCATATACATTCACATATATATGAAAGGTATTAACATAAATACAAAATTATACTTGTAGTAGATACCTTTTCGACTTTTGTGCCACTGTTTGTATTATTATTGAGTGCAGCAACCATTATTAAATATAACAAATTATTTTATTTAAAATAAGATAATTCAATTAAGCGAATTTTGCGTTTGAATAGAAAACACAATTTCATGATTGCATGACCATCAAACATATGAATTGAAACTGCTATGTCGACTCTATAGTGTAATGAAAAGACAGAAATGGAAACTTCCTCAGACTTTGTATCGCGCTAGAACTCTAACAAATAGGCTTCTGGAACAGGGTTATGTTGCTACAAGATTGAAGTCATCATTACAGAAGTTTTATGGTCGTTATCATGAACTCGTGGATCGTTATGGTGTATCCATGAGCACAATGAAAACTGATTTATTCAACGGGTCATAGTTTTCCGTCCCTCGTTTGTCTACCCCGGACTTGACTTTTTATGAGCAACTCGGCGGGTGTTTCTAGAAAAGCAGAGGACGCTTACCCTACCGGTGCACATGGTCCATGCTCCCAGTTTTTAGTGGAGTCCGAGTTGCTCATTTACTTTTGTTACTTTGTATATACGATTTTAGTTGTGTATGTCTGTTTTCCATGTCTGGTCTTTGTCCCTGGATTACATTCTTTTGATTACCGCTATAACCTTGGTTCCCTTGATTACTCTTTATCATTAATATTCCTTATATAACTGACCATAACAACAACAAAACAAAAAACAAAAGAAAAAAAAAAACAAATCAATGCTACATTGCTATGCTGATGTTTTGAACAAATAATCAGCGATTTTATAATTAAAATGTTTATTTGCGTGAAATAAGGGGCAACTGCATGACATCGGAAATATTAATCAACGGAAATATTCAGATTTTAACCAATCACTTTATGCGACCTTCTATGTGAAACAATTTTCAATTTTTAATTCATTCAAAATTTATCTTTACTTGTTCGTGATATAAAAATGTACTAGTTTAACTTGATTTTTCTAATAGTAACGGATGAGAGTCATTATACATGTACGAATGCATCTATTTGTTGTACAATGTTAAATAAAAAAAGTTTTGACACTAGTTTTGATTGGAAAGAAACGTCTTGTAATAACTGTTTTAAGCTCAAACATTTGTTCAACTTGTTTTCAACAATTACCGGTCACTCCATTTAAGGATACCACTGTTTCAGCAATCGCACCACTTGATCCATGACGGCAAGTCCAATTCCCAGTTATTGTTTTTCCGTTATTATCATTGATAGGTACTGTCACGACAAATTCACTTAAATTTGGGAAACCTAAAGCATTGGATTTTGGTGTTAGGCATGTCAATGCAGGAAAGCACTGCGCTATAGTGATACCAGAAGGATCGTCAATAGAAATGCGATAAAGAAGATCTGAAACTACACATGTCAAAATCAGATCGTTGTCTGTAGCTGTCCAGGTGAAACAGACATCTTCATCACACATTAAAACGCCTGCAATGATAGTTTCAATACATTTTGTTGGTTATTCGATTTGATACACTGCCAGAAAAATGTAGGGGTAGTATGAACATCTTGAAACTAGATACGAACATTTATCATTTAACAAATCAACCATGCAGAAAGAATAAAGAGCAGTATCGAGTTTATAGCTTACGCTTAAATCGAATTTCAAAGCACGGCTGACATACCGATACCAGATGATAGAGTCAATTAAATGCAGAACAAACACGAAACTGTTTACTCAATTCATGTTCTACGCCATATACCCTGAACAAATATATACGCAATGATGTGGTGTTCGGTCGCCATTTTTGAACCTTTTCTATTACTATGCCTCTGCGGTTGGTAAAACATCAAGTTTACTGAATTGAATTTGTTTCAATTTACCGTTAAAATATGAAAGATAAAACATCTTCCGCTCACACAAAGTTAGAACTAGAAATGACCAGATACTTTGCTTTGCAACTTTGTTGTATGGATATATGGACATTTGTTTTCTACATAAATTCAATTGTTGCGTGAAATACTTCTTCACATTTGCCGCAATGATTGGCAAAGATGATGAAGGATTGAACTTAAGCGCAGGAATCTTGATTAAATATGCACTAAATTTGACTTAGTATTGTCCCGTTCAAATGACTTTTAATCATCTATTGTCATGTCACTGCTTTAAAAAAAGTAGGAGTTTAAGATGATATTAACTTAACCATACATACCTTGCACTCTGATAAGTACAACGAAAATTGATACCACGGGTACCAAAGGTGTCACTGCCTATGAAAAAACATTTCCCTGTTAACTATACTTCAAAACAATTTCAAGAAAGAATATTAAAACAATGTCAATAATATAATCTTATCCCTAAAACCCTGGTCTCAGTATGAAACAGACTTCTCAATCACATCATATTTACACTGTACAATTCACATTTTAGGCATTCACGATTAAGTCAATGATGTACCAAGCATTACTTTACGCAATTGCATTTTCCTTTTGGATAGACAACTGATTTAAATTGTAAAAACATGGGAATTTTCAATATTAGTATTTCAAAAATTCTTCAATTTCACCCGTTATAGTCGTTTTTTTAGAATACCGTAATAGTTTAAACAAGTTTATTTTTTGTTTGATGCAGTGCATTTTTTATGGTTCATAAACATTTACATCAGCCAAAATAATAAATATTTGACATTTTCCAAATCAAGTTAGTGGCAAATGCTACCCTACACATGAAAAAAGTATCTCAATTTGCACTAAAATGTAGACTTTTAGCATATAAACGGTGTACAATTGACATGTTGGGTACTATTGATTTGATTATCGATGTATCCAACATATTTTCTTATTTCGTTTTTTCTATTCCGGGCTTGAATTTTTATGAGCAACTCGGTGGGTGTTTCTAGAAAAGCAGAGGACCCTGACCCTACCGGTGCTCCTGGTCCATTCTACCAGGTTTTAGTGGAGTCCGTTCGAGTTGCTCTCTTGCTTTTGTAATTTTATATGTATGATTTCGGTTACTTCATATTCTGTGTTGTGTATATCTGTTTTCTGGTCTTTTCTTGTCTGGTCTTTGTCCCTGGATTACATTCTTTCGTTGACCGCTATAACCTTGGTTCCCTTGAATAGTCTTTCATACAAAGGGGAACATTCGGAATTTCATATTTTATTCCATTTTACCGATAATTTGCTATTTGTTCAAGTACCGTACTTCAAACAAGCTTTTACATATTCAACAACATCTATGTGTCATCTTAGCTTTCTATCGAGCTAAGTTCAAATATCAATTACTCAGATTCCATTGAAAGATAACATAATCATAAATGTACTGAATAAACGAAACGCTTCTGAAAACTACGATATTCTGAAAAAAAGGAAATACCGGGTGATAACGTAGAAATCCTGAAATTCTGAAAATTCCCCTGCTTTCGATTTTACCGTTATTGTTACCCCCCCCCCTCCCTCCTAAAAAAAAGAAAATCTAAGCGCCTAAATTGATATGTTGGGTGTATCATTATCGTCATAATGAATGCCTGGTATGAGTTTGCGGTGTCGGTATGCTGCAAATGCTGTTTGATATCGAGACCAGTTTCCTAGAGGAAGGGGTAATGTTTTCATCCTTTCAACAGAAGTATTAATTGGGATAAAACTTAAAAGAAAAAACAAATAAGTTATTTTAGCATAAAATACTCCTGGGGTTTTTTCATTGAAAAATATGTCAAACTAGCGATTTTTCGGTGGTTTTTAATATATTTGTCTTATTTGTACGCATACCCAAAGTGCTACCGAATATTTATGGATACCATTGTAAAGTTGAGACATTCGGATACATGATGATATAAAGATATGTCAGTTTACTTCGTTTTGTAAAAATTTCGAAGAAAAAAAAGTAAAAAAAAAGGGGATTTTTGTCATGTACTAATACTATCATCCATAGTAATTCACTGCAATATCTTTTAAGAAACTTCATGATATTAAAATAGAGCGCTATCGTCAGGCGGATATACTTCACTATAGCTGCCAATTTTATAATATTGTACTAAACATATTAGTTTTGTCTGTTATTCGAGTTATGAAAAATATTATTATTTATTTTATCTATATTTGCTCCAATGAGACACCAATTTTCAACTAATGACATATATTGTATTCGTTGATTGCTTTTTCAGAAGCATGATCAATTACTCTTCGTTTTCTGTGAGCATTAATTGGAAGATTAATTGAAAATGGATGACTATCTTGTTTTCCAGTACCACGCATCATTATTTTAACGGGGCCAATATTGCTATAACTAATAAGCAAAACAAAAGTGTTTTTTTTTTTTTTTATTTCCAACTTCGAGAATTTATACAAAAAACTACAAATACATTATCAGATTCGGCGGCGCATGTAAAATGCATATTTTGTCGTCAGTTTGTTTGTTTGTTTTTTTTTTTTTATTTTTGTCAACAAAATGGAGGTGTCATTTCCAACTTCCTTACGGGGGAGGTTAAACGGAACAGCCTTTATTTTGGTTACCCCTAGGTAAATGTTTGTCACACAAATTTGATTATTTAACAATGTCACTCGGTATTAAATAATCGAACATAAATGCCGTACCCGTGTTAATATGAGAGCAAATCTACCCCTCCATGAACTATTTCTTAATTTAATTCTGTTTTGCAAGACAGGAATATGATACATTTATTATCTCTGGTAGTCTTCTTTTAAGAAAATTTGTTATTATTCTAGTACAAAGAAGCCTATTTCAAATTGTTAGTTCTAAGGTACTCGCTATACTGTCAACGAACTACCAAAAATCTAAATTTTGTAAGAACAAAATTTACTGAATACTTCAACTTACCATTGTTGTTATTGACTTTTGCATCACAGGACATTTTAAATCTGTCAAAATAGACGAGGAAATATTATTTAAATCAAAGTTTGCGACGATGTATTTTTTATGGCGTCCGGAAGGTATTAAGCTTTATCCGTTTCCCGTCGAAGTTGGCTCCAAAATGGCAAATATTGTCTGAACGAAAATATAAATAGTACCAGGAACTGTTGATTTGTTTTAAATATCCAGTTCATTTAACTATATATTTAGAGAGGTTCTGTTATAATACATACGAGATTACATTCTAAACAATGTTTTTGTAAGCGTCCCTGTGTTCTTCGAAGAACAGCTGTGTACGATCGTATTTTTGAACAAATAAAGAAGAAAAAAATATACATCGAATGAACCTAGTTGAAACTCCAACTCTAAGTAGATTCCAACTGGTTGCTTCTCTTTTATTTATGGTATGGTATTTCAAGCTAGTCAAGCTAGTTAATTTGTATTTTCATGGTGATCTGTCTTTGTGCCCGGATTATGAATATATTGTTAAACGTTCTCATCAAGGTCCTAGACTTCTCCGTCAAGATCACGTTGAAATAATTTATTTTCTTTATCGATGAGACAGGATTGAATTTCTTATGTAAAATGTGAATGAATTGTTATTGATCCGATTTAATCATATGTCTTTCTCTTTCCCTCATTCCCATTTGTCACATGGAAAATTCGTAATTTCCAGCTTTCCATATAACTCCCTTTGATATATTCATTTTTTACATAAAGTGTATTTTCGTATTTATTTATCTTTTTGAAAATTGAAATTATTTTCAGGTTGGATATCCAACATCTATCAGATAAAGTTAGATCAACTGATAAAATTTATAAACAATTAAAACTACTATGTCTTCTATATTGAAAGAAAAACAATATTAATATTACTCGTCGACTGTTTCAAATTACTTGAAACTGGTCTATAAGTTTGTCGAATTCCGGTATCAAATTTACATGTCAGTATATTATATAAAATTAATTTGAGAAGCGTGCGACCTCATAAAGCGTTTGACGCATACCATACCGCTGCACCTGGTCCATATCCAGTTTCTACTGGAATTTGGGTTCCTTATTCATTTTTGATTATTATTTGTCTCATTTAATTCATGTTCTCGTTGCGTGTGAGAGTTCTTGAGCAGTTGTCATCCCAGTGCCATGTTCTTCTTTAAGTACGTGCGAATCATAGTTCAAACAATTACCGTTTCCGTATTTCAATATTATCACGCAGCTATGTCTTAAGGTAATTATTTTGTAACGGTCCCTTGTGAATGATTCAGTGTATATCATAACATAAATAGTACAATAGTGTCACTAATGAAGGAAAGACATATGTTCCACACAATTCATATCGCATCATTAACTTTCCGAGATTTAGCTTGAACCAATCCGAGTTTTCTATTTTGGTTTTCTTTCGTCTCCACACCAATTCTTCACATACTGATGTACATTAACGTATTTGTACAGTAATTTATGCGTTTTTTACTAAATGTGTAGCAAAAGGCGGTATGACTTAACTATGTGTTAAGGTATGGGGATGTAACATTTAGAGAGAATATTAAACGTGTATGCCTTGCACAAAGTAGGTCACCTGTAGTGATGGACGATATTCTTTTTAAGTGTAAATACTTGATAAAATAAACAAAAACTTTGAGAAGTTCTAAAAGATTGATCAACACAATAAAATAAGACTTTGTTGCATAGCCCTGATAGAATACTTGCTTACATTTTAAGTCAGTGTTTTCCATCAGTAATAGCCCTTAAGTGTCCGGTATCTTTACGTGCATTTCAGAACAGTTGCATTTATATACGAACTAATTTGGTGTGCTTTAAAGCTCTTAGACCACAACCGTGGAAGAAAAAGGGATAAACACATGATTCAAGTTATCCGAAATATTCTGAATTGTCAATACCTAGCTCCTCGTACTAACTAAGGCCTTCTTTGTTTTACATTTATCCTTTGTCATATCTCATCCAGTGACAGAGTAATCAAGGGAACCAAGATTTTAGCGGATATCAAAAGAATGTAATCCAGGGAAACAGTAACAAAAGCAATTGAGCATTTCAGTCTAAAGAAATGGGAGCATAGATAAATAGACAAAGATGATTTCAAAATTAATGTTTGAATTTTTGATCGACAACATATTTGTCCAGTTTGTGTGGATGCGTTTTTCAAAAAAAGATAGGCATTCCATTGGAAACAAATTGTGCTTCCCTAATAGCTGACTTATTTCTTCACTCTTATGAGTCTAATCCAAAAGAAGAAAATAATGTCGTTTAGCTAGATCCTTGAATCTCAGTTTTCTCTAAATATATGGATGACGTAATATCTTATCAATTTTAGTTTCGGGAATTCGGTATATCCTATTTACCCCCAAAGAACTTGAGATATAGGATACTACAGACATTGTGAAGTCAGCATCATATAGTGATCTATATTTATAGGTCGATGGTAAAGGAAAGCTATTGATCAAACTTTACGACAGATGTGATGACTTTTCATTCTGTCAACTTCCTTTCATCTGTGGCAAAATCCCTTCAGCACATGTGTTTGGGGTTTTCATATCACAACTTCTACGTTATACCAGAGCTTGCCCTTAATAGGCAGATTTTTGTATAGCTTTTATAAATGTTTTATGTTACTACAAGATTGACTTCATCACTACCAGAGTTTTATGGACGTCATCATGAACTCGTGGATCAGTCCGATGAAACCATCTGCCCCATGGAAACTGATTTGTTCAACTTATCATAGTTTTCCTTTCCTCTTTCGTCTTTTCTAAGAACTATGTATATTTGTATTATTTGTATTTATGTGTATCATTTCTTTTTCTTTTTTTTTTTTTTTTTTTTTTTTGGAGAAACAAAGATAAATAATGTTTATAAGTCGATATTTTAACTTTGGGATAAAGAAGTATACAGTGTCGAAAAATCATAGGCTTTAATCTATTATATTCTGAAAATAATTTATAACTGAGGGTCTCAAGAAGAATTTTCGATTTTTTTTCATGGATCTACATTAATGCCTCTACCAGAGTAACAAGTGTTCTAGTAAGAGACCCACTTTGACAGCTTTGAGTATAGAAGTTAAAAGTTTCAAACAGGTTTGGTGGTACAGATTCAGCTATGTAACGTTGTTTGTATTGAATCTTTTGGAGTTTAGAAACCAAGTACGTTGAGGGTAAATCACAATCATTGTATTTGTAGAGATACCGAAAGAGAATAACACCAATTTTTGGCTTTCCACTATCTCTTCTTTGGAGTTGGAAATGCAAGAATACGTACTTTAACTGCAATTATTTTCTACGTATAACTCTAATAATAAATGTTAGCCCTTCAAATGTCTGACATTGTACAAAAGGATTTACATGAAGTTAATTATACGGGCTTTCATTTGATACAAACACATTTACTCTGATTTATTATTGAAATACTTATATAAAAACATAACTTGCTTTATCATTTATTCCTTTTCATTTTACATATAGCGTAACACAAAAATCGCGTATATATTGTCAATTTTAATGATGGTTGTTTCATAATACACCCCAATGAAATAGTGCAAGAGACAATTGGTTTGATACATGAGACCTTACAACAAAATTATTCATGTAAGTAGTGAGAAGTTTAAATTTTGACCAATTTTGTCTATTTTTAACAATTGTTAAGTGTGCATACCTTTAAAATCATTGAATGAGTGTGTATCAAGTGCAATCCACACTATATTTGTAGGGATAACTTCGAAATATAAGGTAAACATTTTGATTGTTGTCCAAATTGCAATTAAAAACTAGTTTGGTGTCTTTGTCGTATCATTACGAGCGTCATGCACAATTACTGATCATTAACATTGAAAAGAATAGAATTGTTTAGCGATATTCAACACATTTTTCAAAACTAGTGTATTTGTATAGTAACGCTGGATCAGCAATTACCAATGGGTTGTTTCTAAACAAAATCACTCTATATATATAGTGTCTTTTTTTATTCGATGTATATTAGAATCTTCTTAAGGGAAGAAGAAATCAACCTGAGCCCACTATAATTAACAATTATTTTTACAACGCATGTTGACCCGTGGAGGTCCGGAGTTCAGAAAGAATAGGCCTGCAGCAGCGCTAATGTTGTCGTAAATGTCGTAAAGGCGACTAAAAGTGCTTTGAACCTTTGCCCGGGCTAGGGTGCTTTGCCCACAGACCAACTGGGTTCTGTACCTGAGGTGGTGGAATGGGGTACCCCTTGTGTTTTAAATGCTGGGGTTGTCAGTGGTGCACCGTGTTGGGAAAGACGCCACGTTCATTGCACGTTTAAGAACCCTACTGTGGTATTCTCAAGGAGTAGGAACCATAAGGCTAAATTGCCCGACCCCACCCACCTCTCCCTATTTCCAATGATAATACAATTTGTCAACCCCATTATCCTTGTGTCCCATCCCATTTTACATTTCATCATCAGTTCATGTTCATTTTATCATCCACTTCATGTTCATTGCCTGAATATAGCTGAAATATTGCTGCTCGGGCGTTAAACCCCAACAAACAAACAAACATACAACGAATGAAGACCCTGAATATCGTAGGTGTGTTTGTAGACACGTAAACTTAAATTATTTCGAAATATTATGAAAAAAATCATTTGATAATTGTTTCGTGTCATTGTTCCATGCCCGTTAATTTTACGGGGTCGATATATTTACTCAGTCTTTTCCCCGACCACATGTTGTATAACTTCTACTGCTCAGTGAGATTTATTTAAAACCTACAGGAAGTCTCGCAAATCATTATATTAAGAAACACCTAACTTTATATTATTTTCAATGAAAACTTATTTGTAAGAAAAGGAAGACACAGACACCGATAATTATATATTTTATTCAGCACTTTTTGAAGCTCTTGTCGTGGAAGCTTTTCTCATAAACATGAAATCCGCACCATAATTTTATGAAAAACTGGACAGTGATGAATGGGGAATAGTGCATGGATTTTGAAGCAAAGGAAATTATAACCCAGAACCAGATTTCAAATAACATCTGTACCAGGAATATTATCAGACTTCACACAGAAAACATATTGCATTAAACGTTAAAGGTCTTGTATATGTGTATGTAAACTCTGAATTACAAGTGATATTTAATGATATAAATGACTCAACTTTCAAAATTTCATTTCAAGAACATCACACTTGCATTGATCAGTATGAACTATGATAATATTCAACTGAACGCAAGGTCAATCGGTACATATACTCGTCAATGTAGGAAGGTTTCTTTTAAGATAATTAGAGATAGTGTATTTGTTCCTTTGATGGTAAAATGTTTTAATCATGACTAGTCATTATTTCGTCTTTTTCATACGAACCTTTGTTTTGTACAAACATAACATACTCAGCTACATCAATGACGTGAAATACACATATACTTCAAATAGTCTCAATACATAACAATAAAAACAAAACATGATTAATGCATCTAAATCAATCTTAAAATTTAAATTTCAAAAATTTTGCAGTCAGGAAAGCAGACGTGCCAACCAATTTTAGGTAGTTCGGTAAAGTATCATAGCTCATACCACCATTGGCTTCAGAGCACAATGAAGTACATATATATACCTATATATATTTGTTCATATCTTTAGCTTTCATAAATAAGAAACCCTTTCCTTCAAAATATTATATCTTTTCGGTAAAAAAAACCGTAGAATCCATTGCATTAAAATAAGATGTCTTAACGTCATCCATGCATAGTTATTACTGATAAGCTGTAAAAATTGTTATTGCTAAATTATTTAAGGCAGCCCAAACGGAGGATTTATGGTATTTATAAAATAATCCTCTATATGCATATGATTTTAATCTTATGGGAAAAAAATATATGTCTTTTGTTATATTTATGAACAAATGAAGTTGACTTTTTAACATTCATCAAGTGGAGTGGGGATATTTGATGTGCCGTTTATGGCATCTATGTTCTGTGAAAATACACAATGAATTGAAACCAAGGAAAGTTTCCATGTTTTTGCATTGATGTTTTACAATTTTTCAATTTTATGAAGTTGGCAATATGCATTTAAGTTGAGGATTGACATTTTTCATGTGTGTGAGATGTATATTCAAAAATAGTTCACCTATATTGTTCATGAAGTATATTTAAGAACATGAATATCACAGTAAAGTTATGGTCAAGGGGAAATAACATGCTAATAGTTTGGTTTTCAACATTCAATGAATAATCGTCTTTCCTATATTTTTTGTATTATTTTATTTTGTTAAAATGACATCTTCAGAGTAATCATGGCTTCCAAGACTCTAGCAGATGTCAAAAGAATGTATTCCAAGGAAAGAGACCACACAAATGAAACAGACACACACATCGAAGAACATTGTACAATCAAATTAACACGTACAAAGACACAACAGTCGATTAACAACTCGGACTCCACTAAAATCTTGAATCATAGGCCAGGTGCTTCTCCAACAATGTTTACTGATTGCATTAAAAGGTATGTTCTTAGAATTGGATTTTTTTTTCAGAATACTCTCACTTAGAATGCAGTAAAAACCACATCTATGTTATATATATATTTTCGTCTAAATTTGCATCAGGATACGTTTCTAGTGCTTACAATGTGTATCCAGTAAAAGGAATCAGTCCGAAGATTTATGCAATATTGATTATTAGAATTATTTGTTGTCAAAATCATATCTTTTTTCATCTTATATAATCATGATCAATATAATAAATATATAAAAGTTGAGGTACATTATGGATCATAACAAGCGTTCTCTGTAATTTAAAAAACACAGATACTCTTTCTGAGGAAATCTTATTTTCATCTATGGTTCATTGATTCGGAACAGTTGATATTAATTGTAGATTATGCATTTGAAATTAAGGAACAGTAGCTAAAGATATATCCCGAACAGGACTACAAAAATGTGTTGTTTTTTTTACATTCTGGAAGCTCTATTGGAACAACTTACAAAGCAATTCCCATCCTTAAATATATCTTGATGACATTACAACGGCATGGGATAATATGCATTGAAGTCAGTAAACGCATTTCTTATTAAAAATATATATAACAAAACTATTATAAATAGCACAATACCAAAGAAAGAAACAACTGGCATAGAGTACATCAACTAAAAAAGAGAGTTGGAATGGGGAAGAATTGTCAAGAAGCGTATGATCAGCGAGATAGGAAACAAAGTCACCCTAAAATGAGTAGGAAAAGAAATAAAAGGTTCGTGGTTTTTCTGCCCCCTAAAGAAAAGCAAAACAAAACAATCTAGGTTAAAAAAAATTAGACCCTTTCAGTAACAATTCAATTAAAGGTTTTCTGTAATTTTTGTTTTCATTAAACATGTTGTTATTTGTATAGAAAGAGCTATGCTACCGAAACTTATCATTGGTCATTTTTAACGTTTAATGTATTAATATTGAATAAGATTACCTGTTGTTAGTTCATGTTTTGCATTTTCATAAAAAAATAACTTTAACCTTCACACATATATAATCAATATGCAATATATTTGAGATAAATCCTCTAATTGTCAGGCGGTATTTCATGTTTTTCATACAAAGCAGTGTTTTATATTCTGATTAAGGGGAAACAACAAGAATATAAATGAGTTGATAATATTCAATGGTAGTATTTATCTTTTTCGTTCAATGACATCTGTGTCAGATCCAGGGATTGCAAGGGGTTGATATTTGTCATTTGCATGTGTTAAATTGACAAAAAAAACAAAAAAAAAACAGCAAATGATAACAAAGCATCCCTTTTTCTGAGAAGTCTGGCTGGCATCCCTTGTTTTGAAAGTGTCAAGATCCACCCCTATATTTATCACAACAACACTGATAAGGATTGGATTTATCTTTTCTTCTCAACACATTTATTAAAGAACAGAAGAATCATATTCCTCTTTTACAATGAGTTAAAAGTAAAGTACCATATTTTTTGTCAAACAATCTTTTAAATTGAAAAATGTCATTTAACACATCTGTTGTTAATACTTTGCCTATGAAAGATACTTAATATCATTTGAATGTCATTGTATTAATACTATTATTATTATTATTATTATTATTATTATTATTGTATATTTTTTGTAATATTTAAACAATTATAAAATTGGAAAAAAATTAAGTTAAAACGAAAAGTGTCTTTCAACAGGGTCTAAAAAATGTGCGGTACATATTGAGCAAAACAACACGAATAAAATACAAAAGTAAATTTACAACGCGGACTCTTGAAAAAACTTGAAGCATCGTGTATCAAGTAACCGGGGTCAGTTTGAAGATTTATGCAAAATATATTATTAGAATTATTTTTTGTCAAAATTTATATCTTTTTGCAACTAATATTATCATGATCAACATAATAAATGCATAAAAGTTGAGGTAGTTTATGGATGAAAGCAAACGTTTCTTTGATTATAAAAAATATGCAATTACTCGTTCTGGGGAAATCGTGTTAACGTTTAATATTACCCTTTACACATAACTGATCGATGTACAATATATTTGAGATAAAATACTCTAATTCTCAGCCTATATATTACATGTATCACATTTAAAGCAGTCTTTTATATTTTGACACAACAAGTGAATGGTTGATTTGAAAATAGTCAATGGTTATATTTTTTTTTCATTTAATGATATCGATGGCAGTGGCGGGGGATTAGAGCCCCATTTTATTGGAAGAATTGACTTTTCAAGTTAAAAGTAATCGTTTCTCAAATAATTGAAATATTTTAACATATATTGTAAATTTTGGCTCATAAAAGATACTTTATATCATTTGAATGTCATTCAATTTTTGTTTCTATATGGATAAATACCAGACATGGAAAACAGACATACACAACAAAGAAAATAAAATAACTAAAATCAAACATACAAAGTAACAAAAGCAAAGGAGCAACTCGGACTCCACTAAAAACTGAGAGCATGAACCAGGTGCACCGAGACAAACGAGGAAAGGTAAACTATGACATGTTAAATAAATCAGTTTTCATGCCGCAGATGGATACACCGTAACGATCCACCACTTCATGATGATGCCCAAAAACTTCTGTAGTGATGACTGCAATCTTATAGCAACATACCCCTATATAATTACAAAAGCATTAAAATGTTTGAAAGAGCAATATGTTTGCATGATTTTCACCAAAATATAACTGTTGTGAACACAAGGTAATACTATGACAACCCATTTCATACATGTTTGTTATTTATCAGCAAAATGTATTATTGTGATTTTTGTTTAGATGATTACCCACCTCCTCCCCTTACTACCTCTGATATTTTTTTCAATATTGGCTATGGCCGGTTTATTTTAGGCCATACCCTTTTTGTTGTTAGGCCGTTTTTTAGGCCATATCTTTTTTGTTGTAAGGATTTTTGTATACTTTGTAAGGAGTGTCAACTGTATTATCAATTTTATATTATTTGTCTCATCTCTGACAGTGACACTCCAATTTAATGTACATATGTTACTTATTTTTACTGTTTGATTATCGTCATTTAGTAAATGACATTTATGGGATGTTTTGTTTTATTTATGTCCTTAACAAAAAACTTAGTGGAGTAGCTTGCACAGTTGTTCTCCTCTTTTTCTCTAAAGGAATAACTTGGGAATTGTTGCAATATAAATAAATTTTACAGAAACACATGGGACTCAATTTTCATTTATAATTTTAGGACCCTGTCTTCTTACTACCTGAGCAGTTTGAACAAGGATTATATACATACACATAAATGTATGTATGTATGTATTATCCAATTGATGTAGAAGATGACCAAAAATGAAAGACATTTGCCAGTAAAACCAGGTGATTTAATTTATTTCATACTTCAAAGTATATTTTAAATGTACACTGATACACACAAGTGCATATGGGTGATGTAGCACTGTTTATTAATATTCCAATAATAACATCTTGTTAATATATGTATCTAAGTACTAGTAGTAAATGAGATTACAACTAACAATGTACATATTAATACCTAATGAAGAAATATACAATGGATTTTTTTTAATTGTTAGCTGTGCATTCAATTGTTTCATTTTCAATTTTAGCAAATTTGTAAATAGTGTGATGTACTGGCTACCACGTTTATAAGGCATGTACCCTTCTTACAAATATACAAGTACAATCACAATCTTGTCTGTCTAGTAATAGTGTTGCTTGCAATTTTCTTAGCTTGATTTATTGTTGCATATTTGGTCGTTAGTTATAACATGATGTGTTTGATATTTCTTTTTCCATTTTCTTATTATGGTGGACATGATTTTATGAAGTGAAAATAGTTAATATCTTGATATAAAGATTGTACTGACCTATAGAGAATCCTGATATTAGATGACATGCCAATCATAACATGTAATCCAGTAAAGTAAAAGTATGGTATAGATGTATAACTACATTGTGTATATTTATATATTTCAGGATGCATGTACTTACAAAAAAAAAAAAAAAAAAAACAGAATGTGTGTCTTACAATATGGCAAAAGAAAGATTTACTAGAGGTCAAACAAGTACAGGAACGATTTTCAGAAGTAATATCTTTATTGCACCGTTTATCATAAACATATTCATACATTTTAGGGCTAGCTTTAAAAATTAAGTACTTAACTTTGCACTTCGTATTTCTTGAATAAATTCAGATGTATATTTATGATTCCTTTATATACATGTATAACTAAGCTATAATGATGAACTAATTTATTTTAGTTTTCTATGTATGACCTTTTTTATTCGTATAATTGTTCAGTCACTATTACCACTACAAGTTAATAAATTAGTTTCCTTCAAAAGTGGCATAGTTTTCTCTCCAAATAATTGTCAAATGCTCAAGGAAGGCATGTAATGGTCACTGGTTGGTTTGATAGTTGCATACATGTATGTAAATGTAAAAGCTAACACTGTTTCTAATTAACTAAAGATCTGGTTCATACAGACTCTGAAGAAATCAAACGTAGTCTTGTTCTTCTTTGTAATTTGATGTTCCCGTGTTTTCTGCTGACTTTTTTGCCCAGCCTTTAAAACCTTTTTTATTGGGACTTCAGTGTGAGTCATGTTCTATGTTGATGACTATATAGTGTTCCATAGGAACTCCCTGTTTTGTTGTTTCAATGAAATTTCATATACATCATATATTAAATAAAAAGTTTGTTCCACATGTATGTATTGCATGAGCATGTACTAGCAAACTAGTTTGCTGTTTGCAGTATATGATCATATAGAGTATACATGTAACTCTTAATAGAAATATCTTAACAAATATGTACATATGAATGTGAATATATATGTAATTATCGTAGATTATAATTCCACTATTTAGAAAAAAAAAAAAACATCCAACCCATGAAAAAAGCATATCTCTTAGATTTACTTTTTTATGAATTCATTTAGTGGTGAGTAGCTGTCAGATCTAGTAACCAACCCTTATCATAATGTTGGATTATAAAAAACAATGTTTTACGACAAAGCTCATCTATAACCATACAGACTGTCTAAGTTTTTTTAGAGAGAAAAAAATCATCAATACACAAGCTTAATGATTATCCTTTATTCACATTTAGATTTTCCTCCATGTGTCATATAATTCGAGGCATGTTTAGGTGACACAACCCTATCATTTGATCAATTTAGATTGATAAAGCAGTCGCCAGAACCTGAAGATATGTAAAGCACGTTAGCATATGAAATTATCTATTACACGGCTGCAAGAAAATAGATCCATATATTTGAAAAATATCAAATTAGTTTCTGCATTCCGATATAGCAAAAACATTGTCTACTATACATGACAAATATGTTGTCGTACCAGCAGACAAAACCCAAAACAACATTGTTTTTGCCTGCAAAACGTTTTATATCCAATGTTTATTAACAGAGGTAGACGTAGAAAATAATAACAGTGATAAGACCTATACTGCTACCACTCTCTCCAAAGAAGAAATTGTGGAAAACCATAAATATGTGTTATCCCCTTTTGGTCTCTCTACCAAGGACGATGATTGTGATTTACCGTCTATGTACTGGATTCCTAAACTTCAAAAGAATCCATATAAACAACGTTTCATAGCTGGATCTGCAAAATGTACCACCAAACCTCTTTCAAAATTTTTAACTTCTATACTCACAACTGTCAAAGAGGGTCTGCAGTCCTACCACAACACTTGTTACACCCGTAGTGGTATTAAGTCAATGTGGATTCTGAAAAATTCGAAAGATCTTTTGGAGACAATCAGTTCAAGACTATTATCTGAATATAACAGCATTAAAACCTATGATTTTTCAACACGGCATACTTCTATTCCCCATACTCAGTTAAAATCTCGACTGAAAAACATTATACATCGTTGTTTTTCCAAAAAAAGATGGTACACATACATAAAAATATATAGTTCTTGGTAGAGATTCCTCATACTTTGTTAGAAATAATTCCAAATCATCTTCCAAATATACAGAGGAAGATGTTTACAAAATGCTGGAATTTTTAATCGACAACATATTTGTTCAGTGCGGTGGACGTGTTTTTCAACAAACGGTCGGCATTTCCATGGGAACAAGTTATGCTCCTTTACTTGCTGACCTATTCCTTCACTCTTATGAGGCTGACTTTATACCTGATTTGACCAGAAAGAAAGAATATCGTTTGGCTAGATCCTTCAATCTCAGTTCTCGCTATATATATGACGTATTATCTTTAAAAAATCCTATTTCGGGGATTTGATACATCGCATCTACCCAAAAGAACTTGAGATAAAGGATACTACAGACACTGTGAAGTCAGCCTCATATCTTGACCTACACTTAGAAATCGATGGTAAAAGAAAAATATTGACCAAACTTTACGACAAACGTGGTAACTTTTCATTCAAAATTGTCAACTTTCCTTTCATCTGTGGCAACATCCCTTCGGCTCCTGCGTATGGAGTGTTCATATCACAACTCATACGTTATGCCAGAGCTTGCCGAAGCTACGCAGACTTTTTGCATCGCGCTAGAACTCTAACAAATAGGCTTCTGGAACATGGTTATGTTGCTACAAAATTGAAGTCATCACTATAGAAGCTTTATGGTCGCCATCATGAACTCGTGGATCGTTTTGATGTATCCATCAGCATCATGAAAACTGATTTATTCAACGGGTCATAGTTTACCTTTCCTCGTTTGTCTACCCCGGACTTGATTTTTTATGAGCAACTCGTCGGGTGTTTCTAGAAAAGCAGAGGAAGCTTACCCTACCGGTGCACCTGGTCCATGCTCCCAGTGTTTAGTGGAGTCCAAGTTGCTCATTTACTTTCAATACTTTGTATGTATGATTTTAGTTACTTTATGTTCTTTGTTGTGTGTGTCTGTTTTCCATGTCTTGTCTATAACCCTGGATTATATTCTTTTGATTACCGTTATAACCTTGGTTCCCTTGATTACTCTTACCCAAATAAACAAAGAAAAACAAAAAAAACCCCTCTAAATCGTAATAGCACAGGGGCGGATTCGGGCGGGTGCGTGGCGGGCGTGCCCCCCCCCCCCTAATATTTGCAAAGCATGGATTGTCAAGGTTAGATTTAGGCATTTTTAGATTGAAACTTTAGTTTTTCGCTAATTTCACCACAAGATATATCTATATTGGACCCACTGTAAAAGAATATATCAGAAATTTCAACTGTGCGCCCCCCCCCCTTATATAAAAACCTGGATTCACCCCTGAAATAACATTATCTGGTTTGAGTTAATAAGATGATTTCAATTAAAAGCACTTGATGTCTAACCTCTTATCAGTACCAGTTGTTCATTTCTATCTACATGTGTTTACATGGCTACATCAGTCGTTTACTTTCGATATTCAAGTTGTCTACAATTGTTGGACGAATACAAAGCCATTTGATGTTTGGCTAGGCAATAATCCCTATTAGATTGCATAATTTCACTAGTCCTAAAAGGGGAAATGGTGACTAAAGAGTGATACTGTACAACAATCGAATGAGCTTCTTTTACTTTTCTTCACATCTCATGTGGAAGTTTATCCAAATGTTGACAAAAAGAAAGCTGTGATCCGACAAAGAAAGGGGTCTCATTTACTCTTTTTGACAAAATTCTACACAAGCGTATACACAGTAAAAGGGTGACCCAACACCCGAAGCCGTCAAAGTTTCCTAAATTTTAGAGCAATGCTCAGCATTGATAAATATTCGGAGAATTTCTTTGTGTTGAACCGTTATGATGAAATGTTTTTTCCCTATTATTTAGCCACATAAGCCACAAAAAACATTCTTATATCATACAGGGTCGGGTTTTGACACTTTGAAAAAGAGGGGTGCCAACCGGGGTCTTCAGAAAAAGGGGGGTGCTAAGACAGTACTTACCATTTTTTCTCAATTTCATACATTGATATGAAGAAAAAACCAAAACAAAACAAAAACAAAAGCAAAACAAAACAAATTGGAGGGGTCCGCACCAACCGCCCCCGATCTGCCACTCCCATATCCCTATATCGCTCAGAACAGAAAAAAAATAAATCAAAACAAAAACCAACAACAAAAACATGCCGGTTTAAACAAACTAAAAGCTGACAGTTAGGTTGAAGCGGATCTCAATTTTAACCAATTTTGAGGGCAGTTATCGATCCATGACATCGGGAGACAAATAACAATAAAACGAGTGGCTTGGTTATTATAATAATGCAATTTTCCTACGAATTATGTAAGTCTGTGGTCTTATGTTATGGTAACTATTATTCTATTTCGTTATTTCAAAACTAGATGCAACTTGGATTATATGTGGTAATAGAGCTGTACACGAGTGTAAAGGGACTTAAAATGCATAACTAGTGTTTCCTTCATCTGACCCTGTTGTTGAAATTATATTCTAAGACTTCGGGTTTGTTGTGCCAATTTGTAGCATTTGATCTCTGTATGTATTTTCAACTGACAGATGACAGGTAAATATTATGTGGCAAATGTATCTAAGGCTAGGGTTGATTTCAAAAATTGCTGCTCAAGTTTGATTGCTTTGACAGATAATACAGACCAGAACACAGGATTTTTCTAGGGGTGGACAAACCTAATCTGCCGGAGGTCTGGGGGACTGTGATAGTCACAATTAAATCAAAAAGACCAGTTATTCAGTATTTGTGCTTGTTTGTTGCGCGGCGCTCCTTTCTGTGTGTGTACCTGCAGTCTCGACTTGTTGTTTGCGACACTAAATTTCGAATTTAATAAAAAGTCGGCGAGTTTTCCGTTCATTGGTTTTAAGTGTACCATGTAAACACTCTCGAAATTGAATAAAACACCAACTTGTGAACTGTTTCGATGCCTTGTGAACTTTGGGTACTATTTTAAGGACTAAATTAGTGTCATTTATGCTGAGCATCATGATGACATTTGATTAGTGGATTTAATGTTAATAAATTAATACAACAAGTTTTGTTTTAATGCGTTGATCCCGGTTTCTTATGTATATCTTATCCCTTTTATATTCTACAGTAAATTTTCAAACAAGCGACATAAATTGATTCAGTACATGAGTACTTTGATTTCAATAAGCCCTTAATTATTACCTTTTCTGCCCTCGTGTTTTAATGAGTTTGTATTAAACATTAGGTATTTAAACAAAAGTAATCATTTACTTCAATATATATGTAAGGACGAATTTTTGCCACCTTGATCATGATAATGCATAAAGTCCTTTGTAATAAGCCCTACCGATTAACTCCATCCTCACGTTTCATTAATCCTCAATAATATAGCAATTAAAAAACTGCTATGGTTCACAAAATATTAACCAAGTATAAAGTTTGCAGAGCGAACTAAACAGGGAAAAGTCAAAATGTTCGATTTTTTCAATGAATTTTATCAAAAATAAAATATTAAAACTTGTTGATGATCGTAGGCATAACACTTTTCTAAAACTACTTTTAACGCCGCATTTTTTAAAGTATTGGTTATATGGATCTGTTTGGATTATCACGCAGGACGTTTCGGTTTTATGTGAAGTTCATCCATATGTTTTTAAGTGTCATTTTATATACTTACTTTCGATTCTAAATATAGAAACAATAAATAAAGTCATTTTTATCGCTTGTTTTCTTCTATCATAACTTTTACTGAAACACATTTTTCATGTGGAAGAAATAAGAGAGGTTTAAAGTGATCCGTAAATTCCATCATATTTTTCTGAAATTTTCCCGAAAGTACCTTAACTACCCTGCGTATGGTTTTTTACAATCTCTTCTTTGGAAAGAGTTGTAGCAGTATAGGTCTTAACACTGCTATTATTTTCTACATCTACCTCTGATAATAAACATTGGATGTAAAACATTTTGCAGACAAAAACAATATTGTTTTGGGCGTTGTCTGCTGGTTCGACAACATATTTGTCATGCATAGTAGACAATGTTTTTGCTACATCAGGGTCTTTGAAAACTGATGTAGCCTTGGCACTCATTGACCTACTTAAAACTTTCATTCGTTTCAAAATTAAAGATCTCACAACACTGACAGAGAATCTATGTCTTCTTGTTCTCGTTTTATCCATTTTCTTGCAAAGTCCTCGACGGCATCCATAATAATTTTAAAGTTATAATTGCAATTGATGGAGCGTGGTTCACGGTATTTGGGACCTTTAGAAAGGATATTACGTAGAGATTCGTTTTCGATAATGGTTAAATCTCCCGTAACGACGTGACCAGAAAGACCATATTTTAATGGAGAGGTATTGCAATAACAGTCAGATGGTTTAGCCTTGAAGTCCTCAATTTCAAGGTTCTGCAAAAGCCTTCTATAATTGAAAATTTTGGACGCAATGGGTGAAGTATAAAAATATGTTGTCGATTAAAAATTCCAGCACTTTGTAAACATCTTCTTCTGCATATTTGAAAGATGATTTGGAATTATTTTTACAAAGTTTGAGGAACCGAATCGCTACCAAGAACTATATATTTGTATCTAGGTGTACCATCTTTTTTTGAAAAAAAAAACAACGACGTAAAAGGTTTTTAAGTCGGGATTTTAGCTGAGTATGGGGAATAGAAGTATACAGTGTTGGAAAATCATAGATTTTATTGCTATTACATTCTGATTGTCTCCAAAAGATCTTTCGAAGTTTTTAGGATCCACTTCGAATTGATACCACTACGTGAGTAGCAAGTGTTGTGGTAGGACTGCAGACCCTCTTTGACAGTTGTGAGTATAGAATCTTATCATATATTGAACGTCGTTGTTTGGTCAAGTATTTGTTAATATTCTACAAACAATATTTCGTGAAAGCATGTGGATTGTAACGATTGTCACATTTCGTATTGATTATTGTTTCATTATCACATGAAGAAATGATAGTTGAGGCTGTATTATACATTTATTTTGCAAACTAATTGTTTGATTTCATTTATATATTTAAGGTTTCAAGGAATAAACAACAATAAGAGATTAATGGTTCGTTCTACGAGGACAATAATAATACATCTGATAGTATTTAATCATGGACCCAACTCATGAGTTTAAATAAAATACCTATGATTACAGTGGTGGAAACATGAAACTGAAAGCATTATTTTTTTTTCGCCAGCATTTGATTTTCAACATCAAATACGGGAGGTAATTTGGGTGGTTTTAAAATCACCAGGTATAGGGAAACATGAGTTACTTTCCTTTAAATATTTTATGTTGGATTCAACACTACATATGTGTGATAATATCACTGCATAAAGGAAAACAGTTCTTAGAGGTCAAATGTATCACTATTGATCCTGTCAGTATTTAAAAGGTATCATTTTACAACTTCTCAAATGAATAAAATAATGACTGTAATTGTTCATATATTTAAATTACATTGAAATATTGTGAGCATTGCACACTTACTTCATATCCCAAATCTCTTATTTGACCTCCATTATGATTTGGATCAAATCTAAAATGAATGTTCACAATGGGATTATGTGATATAAATTATGTGAAAGTTTCATTTAATTCTATTAGGTCTATGAGGAGTATTTGATAAAAGATGCCCCCTTTGCGAAACGGAATGGAGTACGGACGGATAGAAGAAAGCACGGACGGACATCCCGATCATTATGTACCCCAACTTTGCAAGTATGGTTTAAAAAATAGCCATACACCCATTGCATACTCATTAAAACTACCCATTCATATCGATCAGAATGTTGGATGATTTAACCGACGACTTATTTGGACAACAAAACAATTCTGTAACTTAAAATTAGATTTTTTTTAACTTTTGGACCAATTTTTGTATGAACATACAATCTAAAAGATATAATCTTTACATACACGTATTCATTATAAGGTCCTCCGATATAATTCGAACCGCTTTAATGATTTTAGCGTTTCTGTATAAAAGTTTTCATGAATACATATACATGTAAAATAAAATATATTTGTTTCACATATGTATATATGTACACATACATGTATCAATATATATTTATATCACTTAGAACGGTTGTGTACTCGGTGGAGATCATTGAAGTATTTCCACTTATTCTACATTTGACAACCTTGATGTTTAGTGTCACGTACTTAATTAAAAGTGGCAATCATTTTTTTTTTTTTTTTTTTTGACTTGTGTGTTTATCAATCAGTCTACCTGTCACCCATACATGTATTATCTTACCTTTCATTATTTTATCTGTGTACTACGAAGAATTAGTACACAATATTCGATCACTTATACTTTGATTAACAATTCACACAACCTTTCTCCTTTCATTCAATTTTAACACTCACAAATTTTGTCACAAAAATATGCTTTGATGACACCTGATTCAAATGCAAGAAACTTCAAATGTCAGGTTTAGATTCCTGACATTGAACGTGTTAGATTTAAGGAAAGGCTGGACTCAACTGTCATAGACATGTCAATATGTCGAAGACTAAGTGTTCATTATGCGATATGTATTTTTAGCGTTACGCAACATGTTATTATACTGAATGCTCAATTGCCATTCTTTTTCAAAGTAAGTCCTAACAATCAATTTTGTAAGTTTGTCTTTTGACTTTTTTAAAATTTTAAATTTTTTTTTTATTTATTTACTTATGTTTTTTTTTTTTTTTGTCTTTGTTTTATGTTAAAAATGACGTGTATGGACAACAATTCTCATTTGAACCCAGGAACGGGAATAAGAATCGTTTGAGATCAATGGTGGTTGATTTAGCTTCACATTCCGTTAATTTACAATTAGTTTTCAGTTATTTTTTGTGTATATATTTTTTTTTTTTTTAATCTTGAATACCTAAATATTTGGCTGTAATATGCTGTTAATTAGAGGTTTATCCTTTAAACATGTGATCAACATACATAAAATTTACAATATGTATATGGTTGATGTTTTGAGTTTATTGGTTTTGTACGGAATTGTAAGGTCACAATAGAATACAAAAATTGTAGAATGTTTTATATTTGGTAACGCGCTGATTTGCACAATGAGTATCAGTTTTTATATTTTCATCTTTATGTTTTTTTTTTCAAATAATCAACTTCGACAGAATTAATAAACATAATAATAATATCAAGGATTACAAAATCACAGATAATAAGTTTCACAAGTACAATTGAATAAGAAAGATAAACAATACACGTAAAAAAAAAAACTATTATACAATTAATGCATCTAAAATGTGCAAAGTGTAACAATAAAAATAAATTCTGAAGTTTGGCAGATACCATAATTCAAAAACATATATTCAACTAAAAGATATGAGCATTTCCGTACGTTGAACAAATATGAAACCTAATAAAATAACTTTGTTAGTGTGCTTTATGTTTTATTGGCAGAAGACTTTAAACTAAAGGCTACAAAAAATGACTTCAAATAGCAAGGGAAAACGAAATATGGCACAAAATACAAACTTAACTCATTGTTTATGCAAACCTATATATGATTTAAACCAACACCATATCATTCATGTTTCCTTAGAACTTGATCTATAAAAGATTAAAACAAATCATATTAGTTTAACATATTGATGAAAATAACAAAAAACAAAAACATAGAAAATAACAGTGCTCTGACTGGAAATAGCATTGTCATACGAATAAGGCTAAGAATCGCGGGGAAGAGAGAGGCTGCGCCGAGCATTTTTACAGATTCGAGCCGTATACCATAGTGTTTGTCAAGTAAGTGCACGATGATCGTTTTTATAGTGCAACAATATTTTAAAAGAAAAAACAGGCTTTAAGCAGGAAAATCAAAGTTTATATTCGACGAGGGCGACTTCCTGGCAATCTCTAACACAATGTAACATTTGTGACGTCACATCATAAATCATGTTTAGTGACCGTATATCACTTGTTAATATACGGTCAATGTATTAGGACTACTTAAATAAGACAATAGCAGTATAAATAATTGACATATGTCCAAAGCCCTCTTAAAAGTAAAATGGATTATATCGTTGAAAGTTTCACCAAAACATGTTGTGTTCTTATTAAAACAAATGTTAAAAAATGACCATTGAGAAACTTAATAAAAGACAAAACATATCTAAATATAGCATAAAAATCAAGTTTCAGCGTCTTAGTCATCCATAAATATCCGAATTTATTTAAGTTTTACTAGCAGAAACCGCTACCTGTGCCCCTGGCCACGGTAGTTTGCGATATGATGCGAATCCAGTTTCTTTGTTTACGAACATTAACCATAACCTGTTATCATACAAGTTTATCGTGTTTGAACATTCTAGTCCGTCTGCTTTCGAAAATATAATTTGATGACTTGAGCCTTCCACACGTTTGACGTAAACTTCCCCTGAATCGTAGCTTACAATCACAAAAACACAATCCTGCATACTTGCAACGGAAGATGGTTTGTTAAATGTAGTATCAATGACTCTGACATTTTTATTCATTATATCGTAGCAATAGACTGCGTTTTTCATGCGGCTATTGTAGTAAATATACTTTTCACCAAAGGAAATTGAATTTATGCAGGGGTCGTAGTCCGGAAGCGTGGTTTCTACAACTGACGATGATTTACCATCTAAGCATAAACACAGAGTCCTTTGCCCTCAATAAACACATATAGACTGCATTCATCGCGTTTTCCAATGGAGAAACATTTTTCATACATCTTGTGGCAATCGATAAGTGATAATTTATTTGAATACAGATGAATTTCCGTTATGTCCAAAAAAGATACAGCAATTTGATTCTTTGGTAAAACAGCTAAATCAAAAGGAGTGCCAGGTAAGTCTGCAAAATGCCTTACCTGTGTCTTATAATTGTATATAAATAATACTTTTTTCAATTGTTCAATAAATACTACTTCATTGTCAGACAATAAAGCAGAATTTTTTATAAGCCTTTTTCCTCCTCTATGAAGAAACATTCTTACTGGTTCCAAACCTGGTTAAAGGAGAGAATAGGAGATCAAATTTTATTTTTGTTTCCATATGTCTGTTTTATCACCCTTTTTTTTTTTTGGATAAGACATTATTTTATTGCATGTACTGGCAACCATGTCATGTTTTAAAGAAGAAAGCTCTTTAACAATCGTACAATTTAACTGACACACATAGAGATATGAATTGCTAAATCATAGAAGCAAACAATCGGAAGAGGTCATGTCACCCAACTACATGATTTTTACTTCAATCTATGTTTTATTTTTATTGGCAGAGAAAGATACTTCATTTAAGAATGTGTACTGTATAACTCAGTCGAGAACTGAACGAACGACCTGTCACACTCGAGTGCACAGCCACCACACGATCACTGCATTACTGTCTCACTAGTGACAATTATATATGTGTGTGTGTGTGTGCGTGCGTGTGTGTGTGCGTGTGCGTGTGTGTGTGTGTGTGTTATTTGTATATTTCTATATGTTTAATGGAATTTCAGGATGAATATGGTTCAAAGGTTGAAATAAAAACTTACCAATTAGTGTAGGTTAAGCCAATTCTTTTCTTTGGACTTTGGAAAATGTAAAGTCTATCTGTATTTTACCTGGAGATGGTGATTCAGTCTTGTTTATTCCCGTAAATATCTTTTGCCAGTTCTAATAAAGCATTTCTAAAAATATTTTCGTCTTCAAGCAGCACTTTTGGAATATTTGTCACGAAGAATATAATTTTACCATCGAAAGATTTCTCGACGATTTGCATTGAACCCGTTGTCTTCATTTCTCTCAATTTCACTATCACATCTAGATTCCATGTGTCTGGTACAAAATTTTTATTAGAGCCTGTGGAACTTGTTTATCTATATTAGATAACAAATGTCGAATTGACTGATTATCATCATATTGAAAGATGCTAAGACACTAATGCATCTTGTATTTAATTGAAAATCTTGATTTCCAGATTTCTAAAACTTTCTTTCTATATTTCAATATTTAAATAAACGCACTATTTCATGCGTTGATTCATGGAATATAATCGTTATTCAGAAGTGTTATTATAATACTATTTAATGATTGAAGGAAAGTAGCGATAATAATGGTTAAAAATGCACTTAATCATTCGCGAATAATATGGGCAACGTTATGATTAACTAATATGTATGAAAAAGTAAGGGATTATGTTGAACTAGTACATGCTTATATACACTTTCAGTGGAAAAAAATACTCGTACGTTTATGATAAATTCACTGGATATACATGTATCACCCACACTTCATAGTCAGTCCTACAAACGACGTCTGTGGAGTTTTTGGTTAAACGTGTAATAGATATTCTTTCGAATCCTTTATCCTTTGCGATATAAAATATATCGCTCAAAAAGTGAAAACTAACAAACAGTAAATGAAACTTTGGGTCGAATGACGGTAAATGGACTGGTTCGGAGAAATGGCTTAAGAAATATTATGAAGTAATTTACCAGACCTTGTACTGCAACATGACTTACAGTCGCAAGTGTATTTGTCATATAGTACACATTATTATTTGGGTTTACCTGTAAGGAATCCATTTTTAGTCTCCTATAATCAAAGTCAGGAAGGTATACCTCTAGCTGGTCGACCATATGAAGTATCATCTTATCCGATGAAAATGTCCCAAACCTTTTTGCTGCCCTATGGATTTGGATTTCGTCTTGTTGCTAAAAAAATATCAGATTTAGTAAATTGTTAAAAAGATGAAATACTTGCAACTGACTTAAATTTGATATCAAAGACTCATTGGTCCTTAAACAAAATTGTTTGTCTTTAAAGTGGACCGACAACATTTTGGAACATGCATTTGTGTCTATTTGAAGGATTTAAATTAATTTCAAAGACCTCTCCTATTCTTAAAGTAAATTACGAAAAGTTCCTTTATACTTTAGATAAAAGACTTAGTCTCTTATTTAGCATCCAACCAACCTGAATTGACAAGTCCTGAAACGTTTCCCATTCAGAAAGTATTTCTGAAAACTCGTCAAAAATCATTTCGGTTGTTTCTCCATACAGAATCTGTGTTTCCTTTTCTATTTTCTCCTTTGAATCAATACCAACAGTTCTTGCTAAGCCTAGTAAAAAGATCTTTACTCTCGTCCACATAATTTCAAATTGCTCAACTGATACCACACCGTTCCCTCGAAAACATACGATTTCGTTACAGAAACTCCGACCTTGGATCATATCATGTAGAGTTGCAGTGTGTTCAGGTAATACGGCCAATATTCCGATCATTGTTGATAATTCAAATGTATCTCCGGAAACAGAATGCTTTGGTATGAATCTACATATACAATTCGTTTCGTTACTTAACTTGCATAAATGAATTTCTTCCGAAAGAGTATATAAATCATTGAATTGTCGTACCAGAAAGACTGCATGATCGTTATATTTTTGTTTATTTGAACATTTGCAACATTTTTCATTCGGATACACTGCATGAAACAGAGTATGACGTTTCTGTTTCAAAAATGACTGTAAGTCGTTTTCTCGTAGCACGCGCTTCTTAAAAGAAGCTCTTGCAACGTTCATCCCTATGCAAAGTAACCAATTCAGCTTAGCAAGGTATTGTTCTCCTGTTTGTGCCTGGTTAAGCTGCGTGTGTTCCTATAATCATATATCAATATTAGTATTGTTCAAATAGCCACAAATCCGTTCTCCGTTCGCGAGTACATAAAAAAATAATTGATATGTTCAGACAAATATCCGGTAGATATACCCCACAAAGAAATTATATTAGTAGTTTAATTACTCAGTGCTATCAAATTTAGACTTTTTCATTTCCTTTGATTAAGACTAAACGTTTTATGCTATATCTATAGATGGTATACCACACCGGGTTTCATTATCAGTGTTTGCCGTCTACAAATAAAACTGTTAAAGAAGGCTGAGTCATCTATAAATATGTATAACTAAATGAAAAGTTTTGCAAGCAAAACTTTCGGATTAGCTATTATACTAACTATACTATTTTTCAAAACTCCAAACACGTACGTTCTTTTGCGTTTAATGAATAAATAACGTGTGCTTTTAAATTCAAAATATTTGCATTTCAAAATGTTTTCAAACAGAAAAACGCAACCACAGTCTTAAAAAAAGTAACTGAATTTGTAAGATTACATAAGGGAAACAACAAATTTAAAAAAAACAGCTTACTTTTTGCTTCAATTTAAGAAAGTATACCATGGGTAAGAGACACAAATCATTGGAACGTTTGTATTTTTCATTTTACACCAATCTCATGTAAGCATCAAAGTAACTTAGATTTGATTTCATTCTGTTTAAAATGAAAGCTTGATAGGCTTTGGTGAAATTGAATATGATACAAACATATCAATGATTTCAAGAGTTACGTCCCTTATCCTATGTCTACCTCTTTAAGCTATGTAATAGTTCTACTAACTGAATACTGTTAATTGTCTATGTAAAATTTTTCATAACATGTTTTTCTATTAATACACTTTAACGCTGTTGACAACTAAATTGAAAGTAAAACCGGCTTTTTTAATTGATTTTTTTGTTGTAAAATTGTATTGTCAAGACACATTTTTCATTGCTGCATGTGTTCAATTTTACAATTTACAATTTTTCAGACGTCTAACCGTTCTTGATACCAACTTAATTCTTAAAATATGCCAAAGATTTCGCTATGTTTTATGTTAAAGTCAATATGAACAAATCAAGAACTGTCATATGTTTTGCCGGGAAATTTCATTAGCATACGCACATATAATATAGTAACCTTACACACTACAAATATTAACAGATTATTATGGAAGAAGTTGCAAAAAGCGCTATTCCAAAAAATGGCTGACATACTATCAATTTTATACTCCTGAAACATCGTTTGGTATGTATAATGTTCCTTCACCTGATCATAATATGTATGCTTCTTGTCATTTTTATCTAGAGCTTCTTCGTGGTCATCATCTTTTGAAATTAAGGTCTATATGCCTAGTAAGTAATTGTGTTCATTTAAAAGTGACGTGACTATGTATTCGATTAAAGTATTATGTGTTGTTAGGTATTCAGAGCTTTACTAGTTAAGTATGTGTATTTATATAACGTTGTAACCTTCTAGATCATAAACTCTGATATGATTTCAAGGTACTTAGATATTAATCATTTTCGTTTGTTGTAAAAAAAAATTGAGGACTTTGAGTTTATGTCTAACAAATGTGTCAGGCCGCCAAAACATATCCCTTTTTTTGGCAGTTTGTAAATATAATAATAATGCATTGTAAGTATCACCTATAAACCTAAATATATTCAGGCTAAGACTTTCTGTTAAATTGAATCCAGCACAAACAAATCGTTTATACACATTTGATTTCCACTTTTGTCAATGTTAATGCTTATTGTTGCGTTAGCCTACTTTCACAATATATAACATTTTGAAAAAAAAATTACAAGCCAAAACCCGAAAATCCGATACTCAATATTCTGGGCAAACAAACCTAAAAATAATTCCAAATATAACACTAACATATTCAATACCTTGAATAGTAAAAAAAAAGATCTGCCATTTTGATTGACTCAAAAAATGCCTTTTCAAATACTTAGTGCTAAGAAATATCACAAGATATAACTAGTAATTATTCAGTGGTAATTAAAAAAAAAATTATTAGCGGTAACACAACGTCTAGTCAAAATATATCAGGAAAGTTACTTCTAAGGATTACTCTTTTTTTGGATTATATTCAATAGTAAACAAAATAAGGCAAAAACAAAATAAAAACGCTGGAGAGGTTACTTCAATTTTGAAAAGGTGTATAGAATGTATAATTAAAAACAATGAACAATGTATGCTTAGTTCTTGTACTTGTATATGTAAATTAACTATATCGTCGTTTTATGACGGCTTTGACAGTTTAAAATGAAACAAAAATCCAAATTATGAATTTCCAAGAAACGACTTTTAAGGTAGATCATGTACCTATTTCACAGAGAATTATTTTCTGTCATCTTGTAAAATTATACAGACATATATATTTTCTCTAAGTCATAAGCGTTTGAAATAATATAGAAATAATATCTGCGGAATTATCTTAAAAGAAATATTAACAACAAGATAAGTATGGTAAAATTACAAACATTATTTGTATCAAGCCTCTTCGAAGAGTAGATAATTTGTGAGATTTTTTTTTAAAGGAAGGTAATAAGTGGGAAAACTTTCTATATAAATATAAAGGGAGTTCTAGTCTTTAAATAATTCAGTTACCCCCAGTTTTCTTTTAAAGATTGTCAGTTTTAAGTGTTCTGAATCTGAATATAAATATATACGATATTCTGTCTACAAGTTTTTTTTAATTATTCGAGAAATATTGAAAATTCCCTACAGAATCTTTACAAAACGTTTTAAAAATACCTTTTTTACTATGAGATCAGGTTTGGTGACCTATATTTTTTACAAGTATTTTTATTAAATGTCTTTAAAAAACATTTGGACAATCTAATTTAGAATAAACACACAGATTAATATTTGTGATAAATTTGTATATAACGTTTATACGCTTCCATCTATCAGTAACCTGTTTAATCTTCGGATATACAACGGTACATCCGGTGTTCAAAATAAACAAATTATTCGGGTATGAACGTTATCAACTTGTACATACATGAGTGATAGTTGTCCCTCGATTACATTATTTTGATTTCTCGGTGCCCTTGATTACAATCTATGATATTATGTACTATCTAGATAATATCATCTACTTAATACTATCGGTAGGTAAATGTAAGGAATTATTTGTAGATCTTAAATTTCTCACCTTCAGTTTGAACTTCGTCGTTCATGACATTTGTTGACAGTATATTGCTGTCCACTAAAAAATTTTAAAAAAAAAATGATTTATTTTACATATAACTTCTTATTTTTTTCTTATTCAAATGAATACATTGGGAAACGTCAAATTTCAAATTGTGAAAAACTACAATAGACCAACTACACAAATGTATTTTTTGACCAATCAACTTACTTACTCGAATGTTTTTAATATCACCAACAAATGAATAACCTATTAAAATAAATATTTGTAAACAAATTATAATTAAACCAGTGCTCTTCATATTAACAAAAGTAAACCCTGTGTAATAATATCCAAATCAAATTATGATTTTTCTTCTCATGACATCAAGCCTTTAATATTTGCATCGATTCTAATACGGAAAAATAGCAAACATTTTGTTAAATATAGATTGTCTTTCTTTTGTGGTTGTAGAAGTTAATTCGATTATTATTCGAATTATTTTAGAGTAGCTTAATTGTTCGTAAACTTCTAGTTTTTTTTTCAAAAACAAAGTTTACACTCTTACGAAAGTTTGTTGTTTCCCAAGGTAATTGTAGAATGTATATTTGCGTTTGTGTGTTGTACTTACATTCGTGAATGTCATGCTTATAATTGAGTAGTGGCTTCTTTTCTGAAAAGGAAAATATAAATGACCAAACAAAATCGTATAGAGTATATCTTACAAGTATTGTTTACATGAATAAGAATCCAAAAGAAACGTAAGGCTAAATTAAGAAGAAATGATCAAGTACAGTACAAATTACTATTACTAGTATGCAGAATATTATTTAATCTCTCAATACATGAACCACCATTTGCATGCTCCTTTCAATAGGTACATGTAAGTAAATACCTTTGAAGTCAGATATTACTCACCTTCGGTTTCAATATCTGCACCTACGACCTTTTTCAGGCTTCCTTTCTTGTCCGCTTAAAAATTAGGTATTATGAGTAATTTCATATATACAAGTCTAAGAAAGTCTTATAAAAGTCTAAGAAGCGCACCCTCGCAAATTGTGAAACAAACAGAAATAATTACATTAATCTACAGATAACTGCAGGTAAAGGTTTGTCGCAAAAAAGTTTCAGTTTATTATTTGCAATCGAAATAACTTATTTAAAAAGTGAATAATTTTGTCTACGCATATGCTTTAACAAACGTTTCTAGTATAATTAAGAGCAATCTTTCACGTAATGACTTCGAAAACAATGACTTTTTTCGGGAGATTTTATTTAAAGGAACTGTTCATTGAAGACTCGGAGAAAAAAATGTCGCATACCAGATTTCATTTAAAAAATTAATCCGTTTGAAATTTTCAAATCATATTTAAAAAAAAATATGTTAGTTTGTACTTTATGAAAATGGTAGTAATGAAATAAATTAGCCAGACAGTACCATAAATTAAACAAATGATGATTTTTGAAATTGAAAAAAAAAACGTCTTACTGTTTATTTTTATTATTTTTTAATTTCGAAATGAAGGTGTCAGGTCGTAATATAATAGATATGGGTTTCCGTGGAAAATATACCATCATGAAATACAAAGGAGTAAACATCACATGATCATGTGTCTGTAAAACAGTTTGAATTAGGACAGCACATTATGACACAAAAATGAACATAAATAATACAGCAAAAAGTCATTCATTCCACATAACATCGAAAGAGAAAAAATGTAATGAGTTATTTTCGTTTATTACTATAAAATAAATACGTATGCCTCTTGGTTTGCACGAGTTTCTTTGAGTGTCCAAATGGTGGAGTGGGTGATCTTCTAAAACAGATATATATCTTAGTTTTAAATGATATTATTTTGAAATAAAAAAAAGGAACTAAATGAAACATTTTTAAACCGAACATTTACTGCACGCAAAACGATGTGGTAAATTTACATTTTACTTAATGTAAGGCATTATGTAAAGAAAAAGTTAACTTAATAATTTTTATTTTTAATTGTGTTAAAATACATCACTTCTAAAGATACTAATTAAATTAAATGTTTATTAAGTATGCTCAGTCATATGTATATAAATAACTTACTTTGATTATATTTTGTTTCTTCCTTCTCAGTGTTCCTTTGTGGTAGAGGATTACCTTGTCTTTTTTTAGAAGATATGTTCTCTTTGGTGTACAAAATTTGTAATTGTTTAGTACACTTTACTTGGTATTGCACGACGTCGTATGAAGTGAAATATGAAGACAAAAGGGCATTTACATTTGAAATACTTTTCGTGGTATTCAAAAACAGAAATCAGATATCAGTAGCAAAAACATATATATGTTACGTATATCTTGGTTTAATCAATAATAAATGAAATTGTGTTGTTTCAAGACAAAACCACCAAAAGATATCCCACTATTAATGTAATATTACAACTTAATTTCAAAAGGAATATTTTGTAGTGTTTCTTTTTAAGCTTTATATCTTTTAATATTTCTCTTTTTTACACTAAGAAGGGTCAGTATTTCCGTATTCTACATTTAACGTTTGGTTGTACTTACCTTTTTGTATTTAAACAACAGGAAACAAAAAATGCCTGTTCCATTAATCACAAGTAATGACAAGGTAACGGCCACGGCCACATAGAGAGCTGAATAATGTATTAAAAAAAAGTATTTGTGTCAACTTTTAATATATTTTGCTTTTACGTTATTAATTACGGAATACTGGAAACAAAATACCAAAGCCAAAAACTGCAACGGTTTAGATAAATGAATTACATGTAAAGCATTGGAATTCATTGTCAAAAGAAACTTTTCATTTAGGGCAAAATGTGTTGATATTGTTAAGGTATTTTGACATCAATGTCTGTGACAACCATTTTCGATTTATATAATCCTTAAAATGTTTGACATACATATGATATAACCATTATATTGGAATATCAGAGGATTTGTCTTATTTTTACAATGACAGCATCTTACAATAACAATGAGTTTTTAATCCCGTTTTGCTTTACCTTATATGCATTATTTATGAAAGTGTTCATTTTAATTCCATATTGGGTTTAAGTCATTCAAAGCTGCTTCCTTTCGTATGTTTAAATAAATACAAAAAAATACCACTTTTATATATTGTCAATTTCGATATGCTGTACACGTGTTTCTAGGAGTAATCTCTCATCAGCAGCATTAAAATCAAATATGTAGGGAGATCAAAATCCAAATATTAGTTGTATACAAGAAGTACTCATAACAAAATTTATTGAAAGAGGAAGCCAAATCGTTCTATCATATGCAATGCAAGGAATGAAATCTAGGTAAATTTTACGTATTTTTTAATTTGGAATACTGTAAGATTGTATAAATAGGGTAGATATAATGTGATATTTTTCGGGGTCATACAAGTCTGTATGTTATGAAATACGAATGATTCTATATATGTGAAGTATTTAAAAAAAAAACTTTTAATGACAGAATAAGGAACAATATGACGGTTTTGTCGTTGATAAATGCAAAATTAATTAGAAGGAATGAAACATTACTGTAATAGGAATACCTTTTGATTTTTTGCCTTCTTTGTTCAATTTCATTGTTCTTTATTTGAACTGAAATATATATATTTCATTTAGCTGAATAATGAAGTGATAATTCGTCAAAAAATACTAGTAAACAATAAAATGTTTTAGTCTAGTTCAAGATACAGATCATCTAAGTATGTGATGATCACGTCTTATTCGCATAATCACAGGGTCAGATGGTATATATAAAGGAGTTCTCTTTGCATTAAATTCGACATGGTTGAAATATGATATAAATATAATACTTTTTTTCCATTGTTTTCGTTTTTCAATAAAACAAAATAAATAAATGCAGATAAGTTCAAATATCTGAGCATTTTCAAGTATGGAACTGTTCAGTTTTTCATATATTTTTTGGAAAACAAAATAGAAATACTTATACCAGAATGAGCAGGATATCGTCGACGTCTTGTTCTGTTTTCTTTACATTTACTTTTATTGAACACAATCCTTTCATCGTTGTTCGATTGGTCTGACTTAATTGGTATGAAATGTTATTATTAAAGCACGGTATAACAAAACTTACCATTTTTTGTAGTTGTTCTAGTGAACGATGTTGTAACCTCATCATCTGATATCTTGGGGGAGAAATCTAAGTAAAGCAGTAATCAAATTACAGTAAAGTGTGTTAAAGAGAGAAACAGTGTATTAAATAATTTATTAATGTGGTTCTGATGTTTACTGATAAGAGATAACTACCAATAACTGACATTGTCGTAGATAACGCAAGTAGTTACTAATCGTATTAAAACTATGCAGATCCGGTGTAACACGTCGACGAAGCATAACATTGCATATATGTAAATGTCAAAAGCGTTTGAATATCTTAACATTCCCTACCACTAATATGCTTTGGTTCATTCCTATGACAACTCATAGTAGAACTTAGGATATACATATGTGTTTTTTTTTTCTTTGTTCAGAAAGGAGTTTCTATGGAACATTACTAAACAAGAAAAAAAATGTCAAACAAATTTGTATTCACTTAAAATTCACTTCAAATCTACACATCTTACCATAAAGCAAATACCAAAAGGGTGGTCATACAATGCACAGAGCTAACAACAAAATTATTTTTTTTCTTTAATAAACAATTACACTATGTACACGTATGTATCTAATATTTATTTAATGTATGATTGGTTGAAAAGATGAACATGAAATACTGAACCAAATGAAAACAAACCTGTTCCGTTGAACATAATAACTGCTCGCTCTTTTACATATTCGCTTTTTATAAACATATAACAAGAATAACGCATAATGTCCTTCGATGATGGCATGGGAAAAGTCCATGTGAGAGTTTTTCCATCTGAGGAACATTCACACACATCTCTACAGTCCGTTGATTCTTTGAAAAAGAAGCATTTATTCTCTTTTTTATTGAACGATGAACTTGCAGTGGTTTTATCATTGATCAGAAATTCAGCGTAATGTAGTTTTGGGACCCTTTTTGACGAACATGTAAACAATAGAATCATTCTTCCATCTTCCAGTTTATACATTCTTCCAGTAAAAGTTATCAAGCTATCTACAATCAAAAGTGTTAAATTCCTTACAAAATGATCGTTGATATTACAATAACAAATAAATCGTATTTGAAGGGGTAAAGTGTTGCTGTTTTGCAAAATTGTATGTTCTAATTCAATTGTAACAATGCGTCTGCAATTAGCCTGACATCTATTACGGCATAGAAAATTGCCTAAAATATAAATACCTTTAAACTCGATTAAATTTGATGTGTACTTTTAACAAGCAACGTGAAACCTGAGAATACATTATGCTGGATATTACATATCTCAGCTATATCGAAAAGCTGGAACTCATAGACACACCGTATTCAGCCGCTTAATGTTTTTTGTCATAATGACATTGAAAAAAGTTCAACTTAATTTCATTACAAACAAGATAATTTGAATCCCAATCATCGATTGTCCTTTTTTAACGTCAAATGTACGCTTCACCAATGAAATTAGTTTTTGATTCCTATGGTTTCCATGTAATAGACTTGCCACTTACCTAAACGACTATGAAACAAAGTTTTATCGAGCAAGAAACAAGAATAATGTACATTTCCTGTGCAGTTAGTCAATTCTTTTGTGTGTGTTTGTGTTTATGTGTGTGTTAGTGGGTGTGTATGTTGGTGAATGTTTGCACTGTTCATTTCTGGATATATTGTAAGTTTAATGTTAGTGCCTAATGTCACATATATTGCATCTTTCGGTGTACGATGATATGGTCCTGGATTATAAATAAACCTTCTTTAATATGCGATTGTCTTACCTGACAAAAATGCTAAGGTTAGAATTAGTATTACAGTATTCTTGAAAATCATATTTCCTATATTATTTCATTTTGTTGAAGACCTGAAACAAATAAGATTTTTATTTATTATTATTTTTTTTTAATTATTTGCAAATCATTATGACAAATCTTTTGTCTTCCATAATACAGTAAAGTCTTCTCTTGAAGGTAAATATCAGTCAAACTAATAGATAACGCATCGTAGCTAGTGCTTGTTAAACATTTGAACTCTGGAAATCAAGGAAAACAGGATTTGAAATATAATGTAAAAACCTTATCTAGGGGTTGCGATAAGGAAAACTGACATACACAATAAAACAAAATGAAAAACCAAAGTAGCATGCACATATACACAAACCACTTATTGAATAAGCGTCATTTTCATTTTCTTAGAAAAGCGGCTGAATAACGCAAAAAACAACTGCGGTAGACAGAAGTCGACAAAAATGTGATACGACAAAAGTATCGGTTTTCTGGTGAAGATATATTTTAACTTAACAAATCAAGAGTCAATGACAACGAACATCAACATTTGTTAGTAACTGCAATTTAGTAAGTCAGGTGCAGGTATGAAATTTGATTGCCTTGATGGATGCACGCAGGGACTCCAAATTGGCTATAAAACACACGGAACATGTTATTCCAACTGTCATTAATGCCAGACAATATCCAGTAAGGTAACTTTGAGCACTTGTAAGCGATTTTCGAATGTCTGATATTCCCGTGGTAAATGGATATGGTAAAGTTTTTAATAGATTAAATCAGACGGAGATAACGGAACAACGTCATTTGAATCTGTTGAAATGTTCGTTAACGTACCTGAGTATGGGTGCACTGGATTTCTGTAATAACTGTGAAAAGTGTCTATATCAACATGTGCTGATCGTAGAAACTTTTCCTGTCATCTTTTGTGAGTCTTACTTATCGTTCCTACCACCTTCCATAATATAGTGCTCGAGTGGGTATAAATTTTCAAATCATTCCGTTGTCTCTAAGTTTGTCATGAACAGTGCAAGGTTTGAATAATTCGGAAATGTGTGATGCTGGTTGTCGGATATCATTATTCGAGTTTGTGATCGACGACTTGAAAATTTACGGATCGCTAATGAGAATAAGAGTTCAGTCAAATCTGGTACAATTTCAAAGTGTATAGCTTTTGTCGCTCCACATGAAAAAAACGCAGGTATACTTTAGTGTCCATTTTATTCATTGTTGCATCAAACGCCCCACTGAATTTGACGCTTGTAACGGTAAAAGGTGGGTCAGCTGCGAGTAGTTCTTTCAGTAGTGGTGGTGAGACCGGCGCGACATAAGGTTGTCCGTGAACTTTTCTGCACGGGACACGTGAACGCAGTAGAATTTTTACTCTCGATCAGATTTATGGAATCCAAAATGTTTGTTGAATTCACACAATGCACATAATTACCATTTAGTACAATATAATTTTATCGTCTGTGTGCATCCATAACCACTAGTGTTGTAAGCGGATGATTTGGCGGTTGTAGGTACGGATATTTTGTGGTTTTACATAGAACGGCAATGTCTATCCTTCCTCCTGAACGCAATAATTCTTGTCGTCTAAGTAGAGTCGTAATTGACGCACAATTGGTATTCTGCTCTGCTTCCTTGAGATGAAATTTCATCTCTGTATGTTATGTTAAAAAAACAGTTGTTTTGTTTGAATAAATTAAGCGAATGTTTTGATATCCTTATTTGTCCACTGTTTTGTTGTCATTTCTATCACAATATTTCTTCGGCAATCTACTTAATTCAAATAAATATTACTTTTTTATGTTTGTAGTTTAAATATTAATGACAGATATGTGATGTAACCACGGTTTATTTAAATATATAATGAAAGCGGCTGTGCAACCTTTATATTTGATCCTTATAAATGTTTGTCTATAAATATTTTAGAAAATTATCTAATGTTTGATCATGTTTGTGCATTTCCCAATCGTTTGATATTTACATTAAAGTATTACCAGTCTATGTGCGTTAGATTGTTGACAATAAGTAATCAAGGTAACCAAGGTTATAGCGGGAATCAAAAGAATGTAATTCAGGGACAAGACCAGACTTGGAAAACAGACGCACATAACAAAGAACACAAAGTAACTAAATTCATACATACAAAGTAACAAAAGCAAATGAGCAACTCGGACTCAACTTAAAACTGGGAACATGGACCAGGTGCACCGGTAGAGTAAGAGTCCTTTGCTATTCTAGAAACACCCGCTGAGTTGCTCATAAAAAGTCAAGTCCGGGGTAGACAACGAGGAAAGGAAAATTATGACCCGTTGAATAAGTAAGTTTTCATGGTGCAGATGGAAACACCACAACAATCCACGAGTTCATGATGACGACCATAAAACTTCTGTAGTGAAGACTTCAATGTTGTAGCAACATAACCTTGTTCCAAAACAAAAAAAAACGACTTTAAATCTACAAGCTTCATATAACATTCCTTTCATACAAACCAGTGTTTAAAATTCTAGTCGATGGAAAATAACAAGCAACAAATTTCAATGAAAACAGTTTTTGTCATCTTTTATTTTCATGTAATGATTTTTTTTTTGCCACAACGACGTTGATAGGGAATATGTTAAGGCAATAACGTTCATTCCAAAGCATATATTATGAAAGATTTAGGTTTGTTTGTTAAATTTCGAAGTAGAATGCAGTTTGCTCTGTTAAATATAATTTGAAATTCGGAACACGTTTTTATATTTTGTTTGTAAAAGAAACGTAATATCATTAAAATGTCATTGTACTTAACCTAATGTAAAATTTGAAGCGATTACACGATATTGAAGTTGTAAATATAAGGAAAGCTGCATGCATATTTGTAAAATAAGGTAATACGATAAAAGATACCTTTACTACATAAATCTAACGTAATATCATTTAAATGTAATTGTACTTATTCTAAAGTAAAATTTAAGAGAAAATTATTAAAGTTGTGAATTATGGATAGCTAAATGCAAATCTTATTAAGGAAAGTCTTAAAGTAATAAGATAAATGTTATCTTTACTATACAATTTTAATGAAATGTGTTAATAACGAGTTCTTAAAATAAGTGCTGTATTAGATACACAGAGAAAGAACAACATGTAAGAGAAAAAAAGTGTCGTTCATATTTCAAACATGAATATTCTTATTAAAGTATGGTCTAGATTTCAGTGGAATCCAAAAGAATCATCCTACTTTAATGTGTATGTATAAAATGTATATCTATCGTGGTCGTATAATGCAGTACAACTGTTTTCAGACAGTAGGTCAGTGTTTGAATCTCCGTCAGGATTTATGAATATAAATATTAATATTTGAACAAATTCAATTCATATTCGAAAATCACAAATATATATTGCGAGGATAAAGTATAAACGTGTAAATCAGACACAACAAAAACTTAAAACTTTACAGATGTAAATGAACTTTTAATTCTAAAAATTACTTATCTTAATTGACCTGCTAGATAAAAAAGATCCCATATTGATATTAACTAATGTATATATACTTATTATGAAGTATTGTTTGAAACATATGCATTAACCTGTTTTCATAGGTAAATATGTACTATTTTTTAAAAGAATATCTGGCCCATGTGTAATGCAAATTATATATTTATCAGGATTCGAACAAATGCACTGTTGTGGCACAAGTTTCTGAAGTGAGTTCAGGTATTTCCATCGTAATATGAACTTTTGTGTAACAGATGTAGTGGGCTTAACAATACAAGATGTTCCATTATCACATGGGTAAAGGGGGGTTGTATTTTGCATTTTTTTGCCAACTTTTTGTACTTCCTTTTTTCTATGTTCTCACAATTTGTATTACCTAGTCCAATAGGTAATATCGATCAAATTTATAAGATACAATGAAAGACTAATCATGGAAGAAAAAGGTCATTTTATGCCCTTAGGAATAAACAACCATCGGAGATTAATGGAGGTATAAAAGGAACAGTATATCTGGTAGTATTTAATCATGGACCCAAGTCTTGGGTTAAAATGAAATACATATGATTACAGTGATTAAAACACGAAATAAGAAGCTTCATTTTCCCGACAGCATGTGGTAATCTACACCAAATAAGGGAGCTAATTCTGGAGGTTAAAATGAGTTTCCTTTAAGTATTTTCGACACTAAAAATAGGTAATGATATCACTTGATAGCTACACTAAAGAATACAGTTTTCAGATTTCCAATGTAAAACTTGATCCTGGCATTATATAAAAGTAAGACTTTTTAAACAAAAAATTATAAACTGAATAAATCAATGATGGTAACTATACATATATTTGTTTTTAATTTTTATAAAATTTCTCTGGTAATAGGTGGTCTTAATACTTTTAGTATAATTCACATGATGCGAATGTTACATGTATATGCGCACGGAAGGTAGAACGGATGGGCGGGCATTCTTATCACTATATGTCTACATTTTGATTATGAGATAAAAACCACCATACACCCATGTTTGGGAATTAAAATTATCATTAAAATTATCTAAATTCTAGATTATTTAACTGACCACTAATTTGGTCAGCTCATCAATTCTTTAAATTAAAAGTTTACGTATTTGTATACGTTCAGAGGTTTCTGATATGATCTGAATCGCTAAGTACCATTCCGCATAAAATTCAGACACTACCAATGGTAAAGTGATCCATGGTCAAGGAAAACCCACCAAACAAACGATGCTTTTTTAGTCTATATATGCTATTCTTTCACAAAGCAACAACGTTTTCTGCATTTGAATTTGCACTTTTTAGAAAATCATACATTAAACTTACAAACCAACGGTAGCCCGATCGGTGGGTTTTTTGACATGCATGAATCACCTTCTGTCTGATTTTCAGAAAGACTGCTACTTAATGATTTCATCGTTTCTGTATAAACATTTCTATAAAAGCATATACATGTTACACAAAATATGTTCGTTACGTATAGTTACATCATTTATTTCGGTGGTGTACTTAAGGGAGATCGTTCAAGTATTTCTTCCTTTTCTACTTTTGACAAGCGGGAGTTTTATTGTTACCTACTTAATTGCAAGTGGCAGTCAAATAGTTTCCTAACAGTATTTTGCTTCTGTGTTTATCAATCAATTTTGATTATTAGTCTAGTTGACACCCATGTATGGTATCTCATTCAGAACAGTAAATACATTTAATTATTTAGATAGCAGTGTTTTTTCAAATGTTCCCAGTGTAATAAATTTCGATAATTCAACAAGACCGTATAATGATGAGATAGGATCAGAAACAGGAGTGTCATGACTTGTTTTGTAAAGGGAATGTAGTAGAGTGAGAGGTATAGAATAGAGTTTGGTTTTAATGTGATGAAGTCCACGAAGTTTTAGTGTCAAAGGAAGGAGACCTCCTATGGAGACATCATGTAACTCAGGTTACGTATGGGGCGATGGCCATGACTCCTTCCCGTCAAGAACACGGATATTAATCATTGATATTTCCATCAATTTTTTTTTTATTATTTGCAGAAATTTGTGCTTTTTGTAAACATATACTATACATAACAAAAATTTCAAACAATATCTGTCGATGAAGCCTCTGGCATGTTCATTTCATTTTATTGTAAATACAATTTCAGATAGAAAAACATTATCTCTTTGAGTTGGTTCCTTTAAGAAGAACATACATCTTTACAATATATAATTTGTCAATCATGTAGGGAGATGTCTCTTCATTTGTATAAAATGACTGTATCTACAGTTACAAAAAATGCTAAATATAGCATGTGCTACCAATCAGAGACACCTATACCACCCAAGAATCCAGTGAATGGCAAATACTGCATGTGATACAGAGTTGGGCATGTCATGTTTATTGTATCATATTCAAGTGTTTTCCATTAACTTGAACATAATCAAAAATACGTACACAAAGAGTTTTCAATGACAACTTGGTAAACATGCACTACAAATCAATAGGGTTTGACCTTGTTCTGAAATTTTAAAACTTTAAACCCCCTTGAAGTAAACCACAAAGTAAATCATATCAATAGTTCAAAGTTTAAATTTTGACCGATTTTGTCTTTTTTTAGTCATTGTTTACAGTGTACATTTCTTAACATTGAATAGGTATGTATCAAAGACAACCTATTCGATATGTATCGAAATACCCGAGATTAAAAGATTAATATATTGACAGTTTAATTAATTGTCAAAGCTACTGTGTTGTCTAGACGTACTATGTGCAACGATGATGCGTTAAAACCGATACTTTAGTTGCATTATAGCCGGTATATTAGGAGGTAAATGACAAGGTGAAAAAAAAAAATAAACTAAGATAGGAATATATACAGTTGAACGTGCCTACGAGTTGTTCTTATCACTATTGATATACATGTGTGACGTATTTGTGCTCTGTATCTTACTTACAAAATATGTATCACATGTAATCTTATATTTGTGAGTTTTATATTCGAAACTTTAAAAAGGAATGGGAAATATCGTATATTTGGTATAACGAATACATAGGTCTATTAAGATGGAAATATGGATTCCAGACGTAGATGTTTACACACAATGTATCTTTCGTCCTTTTAGATTATTTCAGGAAGAGGTGAGGTCACAAAAAAAAACATTAATAATGTTTCGTTTCCTGGTATAAACCGCGCAAGTTGAGTTTGCGGTGTTGTTACAATGTATAGTCAACACTGTAGTCAATAAATCGGTCTGGTAAGCACAACGTTGCCTCAACAGTTCAATGAATTTGAAAAAAAATAAATTACAGAATGCCAAAACATAGAATTTAGATTTTTCATGGAGGAAAAAAAGCCCTTATCTGATGTCTGTAACTGAATAACGTCCATCCGTTCGGTTCTTTGTATATACATTGCACATATTTTGGTCACAACAGCACTTGCTTTTGTTGATAATTTAAAGTTGTTCATTCAGTTTTAGCTTGCTAAAGAATGTATCCAGACATAATGTTCACATTAGGCGATGATGCATTAGGTGATGACAAATGTGCAAAGAGGATCAGCGCTTGGAGAACGAATACACAAAGATTGGGATATTTTCCCAGAACCATATTTTAACTTACATCTAAAATAGGAATTAATGTATTTAGATTTTGCATATTAAAAAATAAATTCTTATTTTTTTGGTATTGTAACCAATTACATTTTAAATGTGTATTGCAAGTAATACATTATGAACAAAAATAATTACTGTCTGTCCCACGGACAGTGATTTTCCCACTGTCTTGAACTGTGAATTCATGTCAAAGTACTTTGCAAGAACTATGAAATACTATTATCACTTGGTACATGTTATAACAGTCCTTACCCTCCGACTATTATAAACTGTCTATCACATAAACAGTCGAAGACAGTCTTTTTTCTGTATTGTATATTCCTGTGAAGTACCGTCATGGATCATTATAGGCGTTCACGAAATTTAATCGACTATAATGAACTGTACCGACTCGTCGCATTTTACAATAATCGGCGACGATATTTCCTACTCCTATAATGTACTGTCCCTCACTGTAAGAGGTTGTGATAAGTAATTTCAATTTTAGAGTTGTCTCAAATGAACTGTCGTGGTTTTTAACAGATCATAATAGGTAATGACAACTTGTCTTGATATATTATGAACTGCTTTGCCCCGTTACGTTGCAGGTCATAAAAGGCGATGCCAACATTCTCTTGATCTGTTGTGCACTGTCGTAGTTTGTTACACATTGGGACAGATTTTAACAATTTTATTAGACCTGTAATAGTCTGTAACGAATTGTAACAGAAATTCTTCGAAATTAATAGGTGTAACATAAATCTTTCTCCGCACCCTCCCGCTAGTTGCCAATTAAGCCTCCGACCTGAAAATTAAACATGGTCCAATGATAAAAATTGGAGTGCAATAGTCTAGACTCCCATCAATCTCCACTCTCATTTGTTTTAACATCCATGATCAAAGGCTTTATCTTTTAAATTCATGATCGACCGCCTTGTAATAGAGCTTAACTGTTTTTCACAAGAGATATGTTTATGTCGGCTAGTTCAATAGTTTTTGCATTCTAAGAGTTCAACTCAAAAAGTAAGCTCGGACTTACGATGACATTCTTTGCAACTTCCAATTACATAGTACTGTATTTATTAGATGAATCCATCATAATGTATTTGTAAAAGAAAACACGTAGATACACGTTGTTTATTAAAAATAAGATATTAGTGAATCAGTAATTTCCGAAAAAGGGGGACTCGCTGAAAAGCCATAGAGGGACCACCCTATATTTTTACAGTGCTATTAATAGCACTTGGGGCACGGACAGTTTTCGAGAACTATTATTTTCGACTCAGGTAATAGTATAGGTCGACTTTTTATTGGATGGCGGTATAAGGTATTCATTTTCAAAGAATGAAACCAAAAACTGACATGAAACGATTTTTGTTCAAATGTACAAATCAGACGGGAATGTTGGAAGAGTAATCAAGGGAACCAAGGCTGCAGTGACAATCAAAAGAATGTAATCCAGGGATATGGAGAACAGGCACACACAACAAAAAACATAAAGTAACCAAAACCATACATACAAAGCAACAGAAACAAAATGAGCAACTTGTACTCTACTAACAACTGGGATCGTGTACCAGGTGCACCGGTAGGGTAAGGTCTTCTCCTTTTCTAGAATCACCTGCCGAGTTGCTCATAAAAAGTCAAGTCCGGGGTAGACAAACGAGAAAAGGAAAACTATGACCCGTTGAATAATTCAGTTTCAGTTTTCATGGTGCAGATGGATACACCGTAACGATCCACGAATTCATGATGACGACCATAAATTTCTGTAGCGATGACTTCGATCTTCTAGCAACATAACCCTGTTCCAGAAGCCTATTTGTTAGAGTTTTACTGCGATACAAAAAGTCTGTGTAGTTTCGGCAAGCTCTGGCACAGCGTACGAGTTGTGATATGAATACTCCATACGCAGGTGCTGAAGCGATGTTGCCAAAGATGAGAGGAAAATAAACAATTCTGAATGAAAACGTCATCACGTTTGTCGTAAAGTTTGGTTAATTGTTTTCCTTTACCATTGATTTCTATGTGTAGGTCAAGATATGAGGCTGACTATAAAGTGTCTGTAGTATCCTTCATCTTAATTTCTTTGGGGTAGATGCCATGTATCAAATCCCCGAAATTAGGATTGTTTAAAGACAATACAGTACCTGAACTGATCCATTATACCGGTGATTGCATCACGTGACCACAGAGCGGTCATTGTATTTTACAATTTTACACATATTTACTTCATGTAATACATTTAAACATCAATTTATACTTTTATTTTACATTTCTTTATTTCAAACAGATCTTACGTCATTTTACATACCAAAACTGCAATCAGATCGGTCACCGATCATCGGTCATTGATCAATCAGTCAACGATCATCAATCCATCAAATCGTTACGCGGATCGGTTCAAGGACTGTACGTCATCTATATAGCGAAAACTGAAATTAAAGGATCTAGCTAAACGTTTTTTTTTTCTTTCGGATCAGGTCAGCTATAAAGTCAGCCTCATAAGAGTGAAGGAATAGGTCAGCAAGTAAAGGAGCACAATTTGGTCCCATTAGAATGCCGACCGTTTGTTGAAAAACAAGTCCATTACACTGGACAAATATATTGTCGATTAAAAATTCCGGCATTTTGTAAACATCTTCCTCTGTATATTTTACAGATGATTTGAAATTATTTCTTACAAAGTATGAGGAATCTCTACCAAGAACTTTATATTTGTGTCTAGGTGTACCATCTTCTTGGAAAAACAACGATGTATAATGTGTTTAAGTCCGGATTTTAACTGAGTTTTGGGAATAGAAGTATAGAGTGTTGAAAAATCATAGGTTTTAATGCTATTATATTAAGATAATAGTCTTAAACTAATTGTCTCCAAAAGATCTTTCGAACTTTTCAGGATGCACATTGAATTAATACCACAACGTCGGTAACATGTTTTTGGTAGGACTGCAGGCCCTCTTTGACAGTTGTGAGTATAGAAGTTAAAAGTTGTCAAAGAAGTTTGGTGGTACATTTTGCAGATCCAGCTATGAAACGTTGCTTGTATGGATTACTGTGGAGTTTAGGAATCCAGTAGATAGACAGTAAATCACAACCATCGTCCTTGGCAGAGACACAAAAAGAGAATAGCACAGATTTATGGTTTTCCACAATGTCTTCTTTGGAGAGTGTGGCAGCAGTATAGGTTTTATCACTGCTATTGTTTACCTCTGATAATAAACACTAGATGTAAAACATTTTGCAGAAAAAACAATGTTGTTTTGGACTTTGTCTGCCGATACGACAACATATTTGTCATGTATAGGGGACAAAGTTTTTGCTACATCGGAGTCTTTGTCTTTGGAACGAATGGAAATAATTATTCTTTAAGGTACCGGTAATTCCTACGTCTATAGTAGAGATGTCTGTTCTTTAAATAAAATGATAAAGTATAATTAAGACTTATAAAATAAAATGTGTTATCATTAGAACTATCCATTTCATAAATCTCCATGTCTACAGAGGATCTGTTTTAATACATATGAGGTTACATTTAAACATTGTTACTATAAGCGTCCCCGTGATTTTCGGGGAGCAGCAGTGTTCGATCGTATTTCTGAAAAAAAAATAATAAAACGAATATACATCGAATTTACCTAGTTGATACTCCATTTTAAGTCCAATCGGTTGCTCTTCTATTATTAAGCTTATGTGTATTTTAAGTTAGGTAATTTGTATTGTCTATGGTGATCTGTCTGTTTGCACGGATTATGAATGAATTGATAATCGTTCCTTTCAAGGCCTCTAGATTTTCCCTGACTTTCTCCATCAAGATCACGTTGAAATTATTGAAGGCAGTGAATTGTCCAGGTAAAATTTGTTATTGATCCTATTTACACCATATGTTTTTCTCCTACCCACATTTATAGTTGTCCCATGGATAATTCCCTACTTTCCATATACTGCCCTTTGCTATTTATATTATATATGTCTTTTTTACATCAGAAGTATTTTTATTTATTTTTTAGTTCAAATATTGAAATTATTTTAAGGTCAAATATCCAACATCTATCATATAAAGTTAGGTCAACTGAAAAAGCAAATTTATAAACATTGGAAACTATGTCTTCTATATTGAAAAAAAAAAAAACTCGTCGACCGTTTCAAATAACTTGAAACCGGTCTCACAGTTTATCGAATTCCGGTGTAAAATTTACATAGCAGCATTACTAATTTGAGAAGCGAGCGATTCTCATGAAGGTTCGGACGTCTACCATACCGCTACACCTGGTCTTTGTCCAATGTTGCTACTGGATTTTGGGTTTCTTATTCATTTGCGATTATTTTTGTCTTAGTTAATTCATGCTCTTGTTGTATGGTTTTGGAAGAAATAATTCCCAATAATCTTCCAAATATACAGCGGAAGATGTTTACAAAATGCAAGAATCTTAAATCGACAACATATTTGTCCAGTGTGGTGGACGTGTTTTTCAACAAATGGTTGGCATTCAAATGGGAACAAATTGTGCTCCTTTACTTGCCGACCTTTTCGTTCATTCTCATGATGCTGACTTTAGTGCTGATCTGATCCGGAAGAAAGAATATCGTTTAGCTAGATCCATAATTCTCAGTTTCTGCTATAAAGATGACGTAATATCTTTGAACAATCCTAATTTGGCGGATTTGATACATCGGATCTACCCCAAAGAACTTGATATAAAGGATATTACCGACACTGTGAAGTCAGCCCATATCTTGACCTACATTTAGAAATCGATGATAAAGGAAACTTTTTAACCAAACTTTACGACAAACGTGGTGACTTTCCACTTAGAATTGTCAACTGTCCTTTCTTCTGTGGCAACATCCCTTCAGCACTGCGTATGGAGTGTAGATATTACAACTCATACGTTATGCAAGAGCCTGTCGAAACTACGCAGACGTTTTGTATCGCACTAGAACTCTAACGAATAGGCTTCTGGAACAGAGTTACGTTGCTACAAGATTTAAGTCATCACAACAGAAGTTTAATGGTCTTCATTATGAACACATGAAATTCTCATTGCACCAACATTAGTTTAATAACGGTGTCTAAAAATATGTGCCGTATTAAGTACACATGAAGAGAACATCCTTCAAAAAGAATAAAAGAGTATATTACAGATTTCATGCAAGTAATAGTTAACATGGTTGTTACATTAGGATTAAAATTCAAGTAGAATCCAATTGAATCATCCTTCTTCATATTGGTTTTCAAACAAGGTATATTTATCCTGGTAGTATAATATATTACGACTGGTTTCAAACAGTAAACCAGGGTTCAATTACCTGTCAGGATTTTCATATTATAAGAAAAAATATTTGAACAATTCCAATTCTGCATCTAATTATAAAACGAAAAAAGTAGTGATAGGTAGCCACCAGGCTGACATTTGCTTACAAAAGGGGGATAAAAGAAACCATGATTCGAGTATAACAATATATCACACAAAAAAGCTAGGTAGTGAGAACAGACACACACATAAAAAAAGAATTTACCAAAAATACCACAAACAGAAACAAAAGTTAAAAGAGCAACCCGTACTCCACTAACAAATCTAGAGAGAAGACTAGGTTTACCTGTCAAAAATACTATGAATGCCCAAGGACAAAAATGTGATTGAAATTAAAAATCAGTACTTCAATAAAAGTGCAAGAAAATCACAATATAATTACCGAGAAACGTCAATAAAAAAACAAAGGATCATGTCTATGTCCTACATTTATATTATTTGTATTTATGAAGATTTTCAACGTGTTCGTACTGAAATACAGAGTCCCTCGCAACACAATACACCTCAAGTTGGGAATATAAATAACTTCCATGGTAACGCCAACAGTAGTCTTAATGATGACAAACATCCTTAACTTTTCTTGAACTCAAGTATATTTTTTTATATTTTGTTGGCAGATCTATTTCAATTTTGTCTCACAATATTTTCAAAGCCATTTCTTTTGTAAATTTACAGAACTTGATCTATATAGATGTTACATAGAGTAAAGCTTCATATGTATAACGACATGTAGAATATTGTAGTTGTATTTATACTGTAAGTATCAACGCGGGTGTCGCGGCGTGAAAAGTCTGTTTATGAAGCTATTCGTACGGTAAACCTTAGCAAGTTATATATATTAATTAAAGTACAACTGGAAGCCTGTAGCGAAATTTTCAATAAAGCCGATCCAGAACTACTCGTTTCTTTGAGTTATCTTGGTAAATTCTGTTATTCAATATTCTTGATGATCATATCATCGTAAATAGCTACATTAGACCAAACACACCTCCAGGGGAGAGCTGTCAACACTTTTTGACCGTCATAGTCTGGTCAAATCTTTGTTAATATTTTACAAAAAGCATGTGCATTGTGACAATTGTCTCATTCCATGTTATCGCCATATTGATATTAGTAATATACTGACGCACAAAACTTGTTAATTTTTTTATCGTGGTTACAGTAGCATATTTTTGATAACCTGATTATATATTTTTAACAATGTAATCAGTTTTATTGTTGTATTATGTTGTTATTTGCCAAACTAATTGCTTAAATCGTTTTTATATTCTGTTACAAAACTAGTGTGGTCTAGTTCAATGGAATGTCAATCAAGATTATAGGATACAATGAAAGACTAATCATGGGGAAAAAATCATGTTATTACAGAGTGAATAAATAGCAATCGGAGATTAATAGTTCGTTCTGCGAGGGAGTACTTTATCATGGACCCAACTTATATGTTATAATAAAATACACATGATTACGTGACTAAATCATGAAATTGAAAACACTATTTTCTCGCCAGCTTTTTACTTTGAACACCAAATAACTGAGGTTATTTGGGAAGTTTGTAAACTACCAGATATAGGGAAACACGAGTTACTTCCCTTTATTTATTTTTTTATGTAGGATTCTACAATTTATATAGGAAATAATATCACTGAATCGAAAAGAATAATGCTTTTTTTAAATGCATACCATTGATCCCTGCGTTATATATGTCTTTTTTATTCAAATTGTTTAAAAGTATTAACTGTGTCTCGCTGTTCTAAGTGCGTCTATTGTTTTAACAATGTTTATATCATTTTATTTTATATTCGTAGTTTTTTCGATTTCTAAGCAATATGTTGCCGGCATATTCTGAAGTGTTGTTTGTAATCCACGCTAACCTGGTACCTGTATTCCCTCAATAGAAATCCGTATTGATTTGGATTCAATATAGAATAAGAATACATCACTTAGTTCGGCGATGTACTTGATGGAGATTGTTCAAGTATTTCTTCTTTTCTCTACTTTTGACAAGCGGGAGAATTAGTGTTAATTACTTCATCACAACTGGTAGCCAATTAATTTATAACAGAGTTGTTTGCTTATGCGTCTATTAATTAATTTTTATTTTTCACTGACACACATACATGTAAATTCAACTATCTAATAAGAACAATACATATACAATATTTAGGTATTTGCATTTGAATTTGCCATGATTGATACCATGCACCCTCACTTCATTTAATTGAACATGTTACAAGAATCCGATTTCCTGTTACATTCCTGACATCAGCCATGTTACATGTTTGGATCACCTTCATACATCCCCTGAAACGTGTAACGATCCCAACTCACACGAAGCACACGAAACACGCACACGAAGCACACAATACTCGAAAGCCACACGAAACACGTTGAACGAAGCACGATAAACGAATGATTGTGTCTGCCGGAAGTATTCTTCTCGGTAATTAGTATATTTCGAAAATTAACTTGCCCAATGAAACTAATAATAATTCATGATATACATTGTACGTGTTCGTCGTATTTTGTTGATTGCTAACATCTTACATATATATTTACACTTATGCGTATTATGCTTAAATAAACACATTCCATATTCACAATTTCTAAATGTCTATTATTTTTTTATATAAAATCATATTAATTTTTGTTGTGGATCGTATAGTGCGAAACATTGTCATTGGTCGGGAGGTATGAACATGTTGGAAGTTGCTTTGAATATGAAATAAATAGAACTATTATTTTATGTCAAAAAAATGGCCATATTTGTTGTATATGGATTTTTGGTAACACATTTTCCTTGTTCCAGGATAAAAAAAATACCAAAAGTTCATAAAGTGTTGGTAAAAATACTTTTTTTAAAATAATTTAGCTATTTCAACTCATGCGATACCATTTTATTTATCCAAAAAAGAAAATATTGCATTATTGATATGAAAAACGCCAATTTTATTGCACGTGGTTCATTGCAAAAACATTTTCATTAGTCTCTGAGTAAGAAAATGTTAGGATGAGATATACATTTGTACTCAATTTTTAGATAAAACAGTTTTTTGATAGATGCGATACCATCTAATTGCACTAATTATGGAAAGAACGTAATTTTCTTATGAAAAATGTCAATATTTGTAGTATATGGATCATTGTGAGCACATTTTCCTTGTTCCAGAAGAATTAAAATACAAAACTTTCATAAAGTGTTGGTAAAATTACTCTTAGCTAATGCGACACCATCTTATTTATCTAAAAAAGAAAATATTGCATTGTTGATATGAAAAGTGTTCATATTTATTATACATGGTACATAACAAAAACATTTTGACTGGTTTTGGAATAGAAAAATATCAAAATTTCTTGAAATTTGGTAAAATACACTAAATGTTTAGAAAAAAAGAGTTTGTTTGATAGATGCAATACAATCTAAGTGCTCTAATTATGATAAGAAAGTAATTTTCATACGAAAAATGTCCATATTTGTTGTATATAGATCATTGTGAAGATATTTTCCATGTCCCATGAGAATAAAAGTACCAACATTTCATAAAATATTGGTAAAAAGTACTCTATTTTAAAATAATTAAGCTATTTTATCTAATTCTATACCATTTAATTGGTCTAAAAAAAGAAAATATTTTACATGGTACATTGAAAAAAACATTTTCATTAGTCTCTGAGTAGGAACATATTGAAATTTCATAAAATTAGGGTAGGATATACTTAATTTTAGATAATAGAGCGTTTCTGACAATCTAGTTGATCTAAATATATGTAAAAAAAAAACAAACAAACAAATAAACAAAAAACAAACAAACAAACCAAAAAAAACAAAAAAACAAAAAAACAAAAAACTGTTACCACTAGGGAATGATCGCCATGAAAAAATAAAGTTATAGTTTTATTTTTTTAGTTTTTTTATAGTTATAATTTTGTTTCCGAAACATTCCGGAAGGCCATTTAAATATTTAAGATATTCTATTATATGTACAAATAATGATCGAATGTTTGAAACAAATTACTACAAGTATTGATTCCTGACAAAAAATGTCATTTCAATGTAAAAGGAATATTCATTTTGGCATAGAAAACGAAATTACAACGATATTCCGTAAAATTGATCTACCATAAGACCTATTTACTATTTTTATCTTGCAAATAAAATAGGAACCGTTGCACGAAGAACGTTGCACGATTCACGAAGAACAAAGCACTAAGTGAGCACACGAAAGGCACACACACACACGAAACACACGATACACGCACACGTAGCACACGAAGTACGCTAAAATGGGAATGTTACATGTTTCAGGAGGTGTAAGTATGTCAGTATGTCGAGGACTAAGTTTTCATAATTGGCTATGTATCTATTATCGTAATGAAACATTTGTGGTAAAGCGTATTTTGTCGAGAAAAGCATTGGTTAGCATTATCCAAGACCGTGAATAAGACAATTGTGGAACATGGTGCTTAATTAAGCTTCATATTTCGATATTTTTCAATTGATTTTAGTATTTTGTGAATACTTTATTTTTACTTGGGCACCAAATTATTTGGCTGTAATGCTGTTGATTAGAGGTTTATTCTTTAAAAAGACGCACGTGTACAGCATACATAAATTGACAATTTTTATGTCATAGGTATTTTTATGTAAAAAGGATCGATCCTGGTGATAATTCGTATATATGGTTTCAATCGTTTTATGCAAACTCTGATTACTGTTTTTAACCGGTACGAAATCAGTGTCATCATAGAGTGAGTTTGCAGTATTAGCTTTTTTTTTATTTTTCTAAAAACAAATCAACATCGACAGAGATAAAAAAAAAAATACTTAAATCATGAATATCAAAATTACAGATAAAAATAATCACAATCGAATTTGAAAATGAAAGTTAAAAAGTATGCATGAAATGTTTGATATGCATCTAAAAATGTGTGAAATACAACAGTGAAAGAAGCCGTTTAGGAAGTTCCATATTTCAAAACAGATATTTTGTTTAAAGATATAACTATCTCCATACGTGTGAAATGTATGAAATATAATAAATTTTACTTTATTAGAATGATTTACGTTTGATTCACCGAATACTTTAAAGGCCAAAGAAATCTGGAAAAGTGAAACTTTGTTTATGTGACTTCGAAAAACAAGGGAAACAATATCAAATTTGGAAAAAAACAACCAAGTTAAACTCTTTCTTTTTGCATATATATGTAAACTGTATGTAACAGTTTTAGGTTTGCCAAAAACAGGTGTATTTCAATGGATGTATGTGATTTCAATCAACACTATATATATATGATTCATGCTTTCATATGACACGATCAATACAAGATAAAAATTAAGAACATAGTGTTCCAATATTAATCAAAAAGAAAAGCATACTGAATTAACGTACTTAGCCACTGAATTAATATACATATCCTTAAATGTTTAAAATGTTTAATAGGGCTTGAATCGGCGGACGATTTCTCAAAACATACAAAAATGTAATATATTTACGTTAAAACAAATGTAAAAAAATGAGAAAGTCGAAGACCACAAAGGAACTTTATAAATTAAAAACGAGTTTCATTGTATCTACGTATATCATTAGAATCGGAACACCTACGCTTTTGTATACTTCACGAACAGGTTGTTTTACTTTTGCCGGAAAGCGCTACCTGTGCCCCAAAACAAGGTAGTTTGTGAATTGCTGCAAATCCAGTTTCCCTATTAACGAACATTAAACAAGACATGTCCTCATAAAAATGTATAATATTTGAACATTCTAGGCCGTCTGCTTTTGTTAATATGACCTGATGAAATAAACCATCCACACGTTTGACATACACCGCCCCGGAATTATCGTTTACACTCACAAAAACACAGTCTTGCAAATTTGCGATTGACGATGGATTGTTGAATGTGCCATCAAGGATTCTGATATTTCTCTCCTCTATATCGTAGCAATAAACCGAGTTTTTACTGCGGTTTGTGTAGTAAATATATATGTCACTAAAGGTAATTGAATCGTGGCGAGGATCAAAGCCAGAAAGCATGCTTTCAAACGTGGCTGAGGGTTGATCAAGTAAATTTAAAACGAACAGGCCTTTGTTCTCAATGAAGACATAGAGACTGGATTCATCACGTTTCCCAATAGAGAGGCATTGTTCATTCTTCTTGTAGTTGTTGATAAGTATCAATTTAGAATCGCTTATTGAATATTGATAAATTCCCATTAAGTCCGAAAAGGTTACAGCAAATTGGTCCTTTGTTAGAACAATCATGTCAAAAGGAATACCGGGTAAGTCATGATTGTGCCTTACCTGCGTTTTGAAATTGTAAATTACTAATGCTTTGTTATAAACTTCAGTAAACACAACTTCATTGTCAGACAATAAAGCAAAACTGTTTATATAGCGTGGTCCTCCTCTTTGTAGATACATTTTAACTGGTTCTCTCCCTGTTACAGAAAATTAAAATATACTTTTTTTAGAAAGTAGTTTCTCATGTATATAAGACCATATCTGTTTTTTTTTTAAACGCCAATCCATCAATGGGATATTTGAATTTACCTTTTTTTTTAAATAATTGTAGCCTATCATTATATTGTTTTATAAGGTGAAGAAATCGAAACCCAAAGAAAGAAAAAAAAAGAACATTTTATCCGGGCACGTGCCAATTTAGTGGGGTTGTATTTCGTATTTGTCACATTCTAAGGTCGGAAACAAACTATACCATTTTTTTTAAATACTTTGGTATCTGAGACCAAATATCAAATCAAGAACACATTTGAGTAAAGCATGCTTCTTTCAGACTTCGGTCATGCTATTGAAATTATCAATATTTGCGTAACTTAATTAATTATCATATCAAGTTTTGAAAAAAGCTCAAGTGTACAAAATATCAAATACGTACCAATAAGTGTAGGTATGGATAGTTCTCCAGCTAGGTCTTTAGAGAGCGCAATGTCTATTTGCATTTTGTCCTGAGATGACGAGTCCATCCCGTTTACGCAGACAGTTTCTTTGACTATATTCAATAATTCTGTTTCAAGCGAAGTTTTGTCATCCAGGCCTTTGTTTATGTTTGCAACAAACATAAAGTCTCTACCGTCCAAAGTCTTTTCCGAAATTTGAATCGAACATGTTTTTGTCACCTCAATAAATGTCGAAACTATTCGGTCTAGGTCCCATGAGTGTGGTATCCCAATCCTTACCAATACTCTTTGGATTATCTTATCTGCATTTAAAAATATATTGAAATTGTTTTTTACCGATATTTTAGTCCAATCTTGAGGCTTACATATACCATTATCTCATATAAACTATTGGCCAGACGTAGTATCACATCACGTGCACTAAGAACGTGTCATTTTATGATATTGAAGGTAATGTCATTTATTGTTTGAAAAAAAACTTCAATTTTTGAGCAGATAAACTGATACAAACTTGTTTTGTACAATTCAAAAAATGTCATCATGAATAATAACAAGAGGATTCCAGGAACATGAATCGCTCAACTGGTTGAATTGTGTCTTTCAAGGGCAATACATTTAACAAGAAGTTGTCCAACAACTTTGACTCAAGAAGACTTTGGTAGGACTTATCATAAGGATCATTTCAGCAATTGAAAATTTTTATTCTATCTATCATAATATTCAAGATACTGGCTGAAAACTGTAAAAAAAACCTGTCATTTTTCCCCTTTCAATGGCAATAACTCTTGCAAATTTTATGCCTGTAGACTTTTGTACTCCTAAAATAAGAATCATTTAAGCTATTAAAAAAAAATTGGCTAAACCTAACGGTTTTGGAGATATATGCGAGAAAGTAACTGTCTGACCCCTTTGTCCCATTGTTAGTAATAATGGCCATGTTTTCCGACAGATCAAAAATCCCCACATCAGGGCTAAACAGGATACCCCTAGAAATATTCATACCAAGTTTGGTTTCCATCGGTAGAGTAGTGTCAGAGGAGAAGATTTGTCAATACAATAACATTAAAAATACCAACAAAACGATTAAAAAGGGCAATAACTCCAAAGTGGCTTACGAAAATATGATCGCAGATTGATCTCATCATGCTAAACACTTTTACCCTGTCAGAATTGAGCTAAACCTTACAGTTTTGGAGATTAATTTATGTTTTATATTTAGTGACAACGACCATTTTTTCCAAGAAACATTCGTACCAAGCTTAGTTTATATTGGTCTAGTAGTATCAGAGAAGAAGAGTATTGAACAATTAATAACGACAACGACAACGGATGCAAAGTGATGGCAATAGCTCACGTGGCTTTCGGCCAGGTGAGCTAAAAATGCATCTACTGCCAATATTTTAAACAAGAATGATTCATTCAAACTATGTAATATAAACAAAACAAACCAAGTCTTAAGAACATAGTAAGGACGAAGCGTTAGTAAGGTCCTTTATATGTAGAATGAAAGACCAGAGGCTAAAACATTTTCTGGCGGAAGTCGAAATTTTGTCTTTCGATGGATACGATTTTTAAACTTATTCATTCATTTGAAATTATTGACTGCGTACAAATGCATTGATCTACTCCAGAAAATAGTAATACACATTCTTCCAACCGAATGAGACTTCGCCTATAGCAACAATAAGCGGGTAGAAAAAAGGACCAGAAAACAACCAACGTATGCACGTTTTAATTTCTTTTTTCATCTTTATTTCTACCCACACTAGCAACATGGCGGTGCACGGTAAACAAAGAATGATTTCCGTCCATCATAGGCTTAGCCAAAACTTCAACCTTGTAGCAAATAACTCTGTCCAGAAACTTCTATTTGTAAGAAGTCTAGCACGATACAAAACGCCTGCGTACGGAAAGCTATAGCATAACGTATAAGTTGTGATATGAATACTCCATACGTAGGTGTTGAAGGGAAGTACATAATTTAGCAAACATAGAATTGAACTATTGTCAATTATTCGTCATTTTATTCGATCTAAAATAGATAAGCAAAAACAAATCGTAATTGTCGACTAACCACTCCACTGCCATGTTACCTTCAATTTGACGTCATTGTAGTGGTCCGGGGTTTAGGTTGCCCCAATAGGATGCAGCTTTCGGGAATACCCGACACAGTTCCCACCAAAAACTAGCCAGCCGGAACGAAGCAGGCGGTTGTCAGATATCCAGGTCATGAACCAGTACAGTTGAATTTAGAAAAGCGGAATCTATTTTCCAGCCCAGAGTATAAATATAATAGTAAGTAGTCGTAAGCACTATATTGGCGCTGCGACTATTTACAACCTGCGGGATTTTCTAGCCGCAGATTTAGCGGAAATTTTTTTTTCCAAAACTTGAGAAAGAGAATTCGTTGACTGCATGGTCGAGGGTCGGCCATTACGATCGCTCCCGATTATCGTTGTTCACTCGGGAAGTTTAAGGGATTTAGAGGAATCGTCTCTGTGTATCTCGGGGTAGAGATAGCACAGGGAGAATTCGTTTTCCTTTTCTGAAAGCCCTTGCCCAATCTTCCCCCAATTTTTCGGACTATTTTCGAAACCTACAGATATGTTTATAGAAGAGGGTGCAGCCATCAGCCAATTAGCGTACGATGAGTACACATGTAAGAGTGAATTACTGCTCGTATGAAGATCTTCTAGACCTCCCAGGTATAGGTAGAGCTTTAGCGGGGCAAATTCTAGATTTGAGGGAGGAAAAGGGATCCCTAACTTTACACAAACTTAGTGAAATCCCTTACTTACGGGTAACCCCCCAGTTAGTGGAATTAATGGACTTTACCCCATATGAGGAAGAAAGTGAGGGGGGTTATAAGGATGACCAGTGAGAGCATGGAGAAACGGTCAAAAGAGTTGGCGAGTTGGTAAGGACAATGTCCATACCCGGCCAACAGGATTATGTAACCCTAAGCACTACCGGGTTTTGAGGCAAGTTGGGTAGCGAGGGAAAATCGTTGGCAGAAAGAGCCCCTTCACCCCCTGAGCTATCCCTAGATGATATTGGAGAGCATGACATGGCATTTTATGCTACCCCTGGTCCCACATTGCAGGCAACCCCATGGTCGGAAACTACTCCTGGCCAAAGATACCTCCACCAGAGACAAAGGTCAGTGTCGCAAAGGTTGACGTATGAGACCCCACTAGTAGGAGGTTATGGTATGGGGGAAAGAAGGTCAAGGAGGGATAAATGTCTTGGTAGTAGGGGTTACAACCGGAATAGGTCAAGTTTTGAACCAAATGAGGTGGAAACACCAGCAGGTGGGAGTGGTCATTTCAACGATAGGTGGAGTGGGAGAGCAGACCCGAATCGGGGGAAACCGGGAGAGGTACAGGTAGGCCCTACGGTGGGAGAAACTGTAGGGACGAACCTTATGGAGAAGGTAGGGTAGACGTGTTTAGGGGTAGGCCCCAAGATGTATGAGTCCACAGTGATAAAACACCGTATTGCAGGATAAGTGAGCGACCCTACTCGGGTCGTGCAGGTTCAGCACCTATGGGTAGAGATGATTGGGAACAAGATGAAAGAGGGAGGGGAAATGCCAAAAGTGTCACCACCCCAAAGGCCTTAAAATATAATGGGAAGTCTAACTGGCATGCTTTTTATGCCAATTTCTCCCGGTACTCAGAAGTGAATGAGTGGTCCCAACAGGAGTGCATAGACCAGTTGTGTTGGGCCCTTGAAGGAAAGGCCAGTGAGTATTATGCACTTCTGGTGGAGCGCAACCACACAGTGACTTAATCAGAAAGTTGGAAAAAACAGTTTAAAAAACTCACAGAGACGCCCCAAGTGCAGTTCAATAATGCCCGACAAGCCCCAGAAGAGTCCCTCGAGGACTGGGCTGACATGGTACTAACCCTGGCTACTAAGGCATTCAGGTCTCTCCCAGATCCCCACATGTACCAGCAGGCAATTCTGAAACTCTGTCAGGGTGCGGCAGACAAAGAAGCAGGGAGCTATGCTTCCAATATACGCCCCACAAGCATTGAGGAGGCAGTCGACAAGATACGCTGGTTTCACTATAACCACCAAGCTATATATGGTAGGGGCCCAGAAGGGAAGTTAAAATGGTGGGTCCCTAACGGGGGTAGGGCAGCCACTCGGAGAGGGAAGAGCTTCCTCAAGTATGTGCAACTGCAGAGGGGGGGAGGGAAGGCGAATCAGGCTCCCTGGAAAATTGAAAAGCTGGAGGGAAAAATTGAGGAGCTAAGGAGGCTGGTTACCAATATGGCTGGTCAATTCAGGCCCTCAGTCCCCCGTAGCCCATCCCCAAGCTCAAATGTGGGGGGGGGGGGGAGTTTTTCCATTGCCAGCAAGAAGGCCACTTTAAGAGGGAGTGCCCAAATAGTAGGCCTGACTCCCCGAAACAAAAGAGCGTAAGTTTTTCAGAGAGGCCGTTAAACAGCAACGGGTCAGTTCACGAGGCCTGAACTTGACCCCTGAACTCAAAGGTCTCACCGGTAGTGAAGCAGTTAGGGCAGACAGTACACTAAGGGTGCAAGGGTCTATCCTAAAAAAAAAACAACTTAAGCCGGGGACTCATGTGGACGGCAAGGGAAAGCAAGTTCCCCCAGAGTATCGTAGGACCAAACCTGGGGTAGAACCTCAAACCATGGCCCAACTGGAATCAAACACAACGTTGGAGAGTCCCCACCCTAGGCAAGTGTCTCCAGGGAGGGGTAGAGCCCAACAAGGTTGCCTTAGAGAAGCGATAGGGAGGACCCATCTGGGGACTCCATTTCTAGGAGACCTAAACTCGTCAAGCCGTGTCCGTTCTTGCAGCCCATCACCACATCAGGGGGTGCGGGTGACTCGTTCTCCAAATCAGGAACTAGCTAGTACATCCATATCTAGTCCAGCCCATGGTGAGCAAAGCCAAGAAGGTTCTCCTAGCCCCATGCCCAGACATTTCCGATACTCAAGCCCAGGTGGCTATACATTGCTATCACATGACACTAATAGGGACAAAATACCACCCCATGGGGATCAACCTAATGTAACCGTAACTCCAGAAAAAGCTACGAGTCTGATGCTTCTGATGAGTTGGATAAGGAAGTGGGGCAGTACTTCTTTGGGGCGTCAGTCAATAGGGACGATTCGTCTAGCAGTGATGACACCATACGCCTTAATGCAGGGGAGATAAGAATGGATAGTTTATTTGTTTGTTTGTTGGGGTTTAACGTCCGAGCAGCAATATTTCAGCTATAATCAGACGATGAACATGAAATTGATGATAAAATGAACATGAAATGATGATGAAATGAAACAAAGATGGGACACAAGGACAATGGGTTCGACAAATTTTGATTGCCACTGGAAATAGGGAGAGGTGGGTAGGGTCGGGCAATTTAGCCTCCTGTGGCGGAGCCCTATGGTTCCTACTCCGGAAGAATACCACAGCAGGGTTCTTTAACGTGCGAGGAACGTGGCATCTTTCCCAACACGGTGCACCACTATGGTTTGCGGTCAGGTTTTCCGTATTATAGCCTGACAACCCCAGCATGTAACACGCCAGGGGTACCCCATTCCACCTCCTGGGGCGCACATCCCAGTTGCTCCGATGGCAGAGCGCCCTAGCCCACGGTTAAGGTTCTGAGCACTATTTAGTCGCCTTTTACGATAAGCTTAGCGCTGCTGCAGGCCTATTCTTTTAACACCCGGACCTGCACGGGGCACAATGGATAGTACTGAGTTAGAAAAATGGTCGAAATGGGGAGACAATCAGGAGCACAAAGCATATTGAGACTGTTGCAGTCCGACATGTGTGGGGAGGGAACATGTTAAGAATCCCAGTTACGGTCCAAGGCCAGGGGGTGACAGCGATAGTAGATACGGCCGCTGAGGTCACCCTCATTTCTGATGATGTTTTCAAGTCCCTAAATGTCACACCACCCATTAAGCGGGAGGTAGTAATGAATACTGCAGAGATATGCAATGAATGGGTTGGTAGCAGGGCCTTGGTAGGCAAACATTTGACGCTGATGTTCATGTAGCCCCAATAAGTGATGAGATGTTGCTGGGGATTGATTTCTTGAAGCTTGAATGCCCCCAAGTAGCAAGGGTGGCTCTGGAGACAAGAGTAAAAATACCCCCGAACTATGTGGTCCGACTGAAGGGTACCCTAAGCGAAACTTTGAATCGGGATTATTTCCTAGGGGCAAGCACGGTCAAAGAGATTTTGATCCCTCGTATACTGAATAGAGCGGACTCAGAGCCCACCATGGTTTTGCCCATGAAGAAGAAGCCACCTGAAGAAAATGTGTGAGACAGGGGTGATCCAACCCTCTGTATCAGAATGGGCGTCTGCCCCGGTATTGGTACGTAAAAAGAATGGCGGTGTTAGGTGGTGTATAGACTACTGCAAGCTTAACCACCTCACTCGCAAAGATGTTGTCCCCCTTCCATTGGTAGAAGAGTGCCTTGATTCCATAGCGGGTAATGTCTGTATTCTAAACTGGATGCTAACTCTGCTTATTGGCATGTCAAAATCAAGGAGTCTGTCCGCCCGAAAAGTATGGGCTTTTCGAGTTTGCCCGTATAGCCTTTGGTTTATGCAATTCGCCGGCCACATATGCCCGGGTGGTGAAACTTGTCCTCAGGGGATTTACATGGAATGTGGTCTTGGCTTTTCTGGATGATACATTTGTCTTAAGCTAAGATGTGGATACACATTATGACAATATAAGGGCAGTATTCGAAAGGTTTAGGGAGTATGACTTGAAATTGAAGCCCAAAAAGTGTGAGCTATTCCCACAGGAGGTTGAGTTTTTTGGGGAAAGAAGTGGGGCCCCAGGGAATGAAAATATGCCCCAGGTATTTAGAGGATGTTGAAAAATGGCCTACTCCTCGAAACACAAAAAAGGTGAAGAGGTTCCTGGGATTTGCAAACCACCACCGCGCCTTTATCGAGGATTATTCCAAAGTAGCCATCCCCCTGCAAGACGTAACAGGTAAACGGCCCTATCATTGGGGTACAAAACAGCAAGAAGCCTTTGAAACCTTAAGGCAGTCCCTATTGTCAGCACCCGTCCTAGCTATCCCCAATACTGCGGATCAGTTCATTCTAGATACTGATGCATCTGACAGGGCAGTGGGCTGAGCTTTTGCAGGTCCAGGGGGGAGGGGGGTCAGGAGAGAGCAGTGTCTTTCGCCAGTTTTACTCTGACTCCAGAACAACAAACGTACTGTACAACTCGCAAAGATTTGCTTGCCATTGTGCGGTTTACACGCCTCTTTCGTCACTATTTATTGGGGCGTCCCTTTATAGTACGGACAGACCATCATAGCTTGACTTGGCTAACTAAGTTCAAGAACCCACAGGGGAAACTGACAAGTTGGATGGAGGAACTTAGTCAATGTGACATGGACATACAGCATAGGGCAGCGTCCCAGCATATCAATGCAGATGCCCTGTCGAGAATGCCTTCCCGGCTCCCATGTCATGTCAGAGTTCATACCAAAGGCCCCCCTTGCCGGTTTGCCGTGCGGTGGGTGTAACTACTGTGCCAAGGCTCACCATAATTGAACACGGCCGATGAAGTAGCCGATGTTGTACCCCTTGGGAGAAATAGGCCTGAGAATGAGATATTTTGGGGCTCGGATTTAATTCAGCCCCGTGCAGGTCCGGGTATTAAAAGAATAGGCCTGCAGCAGCGCTAACCTTGTCGTATAAGGCGACTAAATAGTGCTCAAAAAGCTAGCCGGGGGCTAGGCGCTCTGCCCACAGAGCAACTGGGATGTGTGCCCCAGGTGGTGGAATGGGGTACCCCTGGCATGTTACATGCTGGGGTTGTCAGGCTATAATACGGAAAACCTGACCGTAAACCATAGTGGTGCACCGTGTTGGGAAGGTTGCCATGTTCCTCGCACGTTAAAGAACCCTGCTGTGGTATTCGATAAGAGTAGAAACATTTGCGCTCCGCCACAGGAGGCTAAATTGCTCGACCTTACCCATCCCCCTTTTTCCAGTGGCAATCAAGGTTTGTCGACCCTTTTGTCCTTGTGTCCCATCCTTTTTTTTTTCATTTCATGTTCATCGTCTGATTATAGCTGAAATATTGCTGCACGGACGTTAAACCCCAACAAACAAACAAACGGATTTAATTCAAGTGAAAAAGTTGTGGTCCCTGGTGTTCCTTTGAGGGAGGGAACCAGCCGTTAAGGTAACCAGTATTGTAACAGGGTGAGGGGGGCACAGAGATAGTAGTTGAAGCTGGCGGGGAGCAAGTACCACACGAAAGGGTAGTAGAGTGTCAAAGTAGGGACTTTGACCTGAAGTGGGTACTGGCATGGCTGAAAGAAGGCATCAAACCTTCCGAAGCAAAATTGTTTGGGGAGGCCCAGCAGCCAAGTATTATTGGATAAATAGGGATGCCTTTGAGCTTCAGAGGGATGGGGTCTTAGTGAAGAAGTCTGGGGACAAACCCACATTGTTAGTGGTGCCCACTGAGTTAAGGGGTAGGCTAATAGAACTAAACCGACATCCCTATGACCGGGCACCAAGGGGAAGCTGAACCCTAAGTAAAGTCCGATCAAGGTATTACTGGTGGAGAATGAAATGGGAAATTGTGACATTCATTAAGGGTTGTACTCAATGTAACCAAAACAAGAAAGCAACTAGGCATGCTAAAAACCCCCTCAATTTACACCATGCAGGGGCACCGATGGATAGAGTACATCTTGACTTTATAGGCCCCCTGCTTAGGTCTGAGAGTGGTAATAAAAAATCCTAATGATGGTGGATCAATTCACCAAATGGGTGGAATGTATTCCCCTGCCATCTCAGAATGCAGAATTAACGGCAAAGGACGCCATCAATAATTTCTTCCCGCGTTTCGGTCTCCCCCTCCAAATCCATACAGATCAGGGGAGATATTTCGAGAGTCAACTGTTCAAAGAGATTCCCTATAGGCCTAGCAGCAATGGCCAGGTTGAAAGGTGCAACCGAACCCTTATTGGAGCAATTAGGTGTTTTGTGTGAAGGAATCAGAAAAACTGGGATATGTATCTTCCCCAATTGGCGGCAGCGTTAAAGGCCTGTGTTAACCGTAACACAGAGTTGACCCCTAACAAAATGATGTTTAGGCCACCGGCAAATGAGGAGTCCATCCAAGAAGGAAAGTATGTCCAGGAGCTAGCGGCAGCAATGCTCAAAGCCCACGAGATCGCTAGGGAGAACTTGAAGGTATCTCAATTGCGCAATAAGAGAGAATATGACTTGAAAGTAGTGCCCAATCAATACTGTCCTGGGGATTTAGTTTTTCAGTTAGATACCGCCACTGTCAAGGGGAAGTGTAGGAAGCTCTGCACATATTGGAAGGGTCCGGGGTAGTTACCAGAAGGATAACCCCCTACTTGTATGAAGTCAAATTTAAGAAGACAGTGCTCACGGCATATCACGACCGATTGAAACTTTGTAGAGATAGGGATGTGCCCACAATGGCAACTACGCTACAGAAGCAAGTCCGGGAGGGAGATCACCCAGAAACAGAAACCTCAGGTGCATTAGCAGTAGAATCACCTGATGATGAGCAGGTCGTAGAGCAACTCTTTTGCATCTGCAATAAACCTGATGATGGGAAATTTATGATACAATGCGATAGTTGAACTAAGTGGCTGCCTGGTCGGTGCATTGGGTAATCTGCCGAAGAAGCGGAAGAAGCTGAGCATTGGGAACCATATATATGTCCCCAGTGCTCAACCGGGGGTGGAGTCAACCCGCAGGTAAGGTGTATTAACTGTATTTCAGGTCATGTCAGAAGAGGGGAGCCCGGCAAGTCCCTGGCAGGCGAAGGTCACATCTCCAATGGCCGCTTGTGCCAGGGCCATCCAGGAAGTGGACAAAAGGAAGGAAAGGGAAAAGCAGGTGTCGGGGGAGGGGCAAAACAAGGAGCAGCCAGAGGGGGTACCCGAAGGGAAGGGGGCCCAGACCCACCTTTGGAGGCGGGTGAGGGAGGTCGTGGCATAGGGGGGCCTCGTCGCTCTGCCCATCGGAGGGAACAGGCTACTTCTTCCCCATCCAGGGAAGAGAGGGATATTAGGAGTAGAGTGGGGTGTCTTTTTCCCGGGTAGGTGGAAGGAGGATCCCATAGTGCCCAGGGGTGTCTCGGTTGGGAGAGGTGTGGGGTTCTCTATTTCCCAGTAAGTTCAATTGGGGTCTCGCCAGCCACAGCCAGCCGGCCGATTCCTCAGGTGGAAGAGGTGGGCCGATCGGCAGTTGTGTCTGGGTTACAGACATGAAGTCCGGTAGGAGGGTGGAAGGATCCTGTGCCCAGGGGCAAGGGACCTCAGGTGAGCGAATCCTCTACCTCCCTCAATGTCTGCCCTTATTCACCCTGTGGCCTCCAGGTTCAGCAGTTGGAGAAGCACGTCCTCGAGGCCCATATTGCTCCTGTGTTTGACCTCAGGGGGGACACCACTAGTGAGGCAATTCGCCGGGTGGTGGCCTCAATGAGAGCCCAATGCTTGGAACTGGGTGGCATCGAGGGGACCCTCCAGCTGGTGAATTTCAGGGGCCTCCCCCTCTTAACCTGAGGCCCTATGACGGTATGCTGAGGGGATTGCCAAAGAAGCAAGTTGGGATGTCCCTGCCAATCACCTCCCCTGCTGCCTTAGCCCACTGGCGGGTATAGGTGGTGGTGATGGAGTTGTTGGGCCAGGAGAAGGCGGAGCAATTTCTCAAAATGGCCCCTGCCCCCGTGCCTAAGGATCCCAGAGGTGGGGATAAGAGTGAGCCTCAACATAGGAGCCCCGTCTCTGTTTTTGATAGGATAGGGAGAATTGGCACTCCGACCCCGGCAGGGAGGCAGGTGATTATCAGGTCGCCACCATCCTCCCTGTCAAACCCCTCCAAGTCTTCCCGGAGCACACGTCTCCAACTCCCCAAACCCCGAGTTGGGCGTGTGCTTTCCTGAAGATGTGTAGAGGAGGCTGGAGGCGGAGTTCTTACGCACTCCACCTTTAGTTGAGGCACTTCCTGAAGCCTATGATACCTTTTGTCACCCAGACAGGGCTAGAAAGTCCCTTGGCCTTCCCCAATCTGCTGCGATCAGGGAGTTTTTTGGGGCCCGCTGAAGGGCACGGTGTCCTTTGGCCATTTTTCTGTTGTGGGAGGATTGCGGTCTACTGTGATCCCAGCAGTTGGCCTAAACCAGGGAGGGTGCCCCAAGCCCCGGGTTGGGTGGTGGCAGTGGGGGTGCAACCCAAGAAAGCCAGGCAGCTGGACGACCGCGCAGCGGACCTGTTAAGGACACTGCTGCTTGATCCTCAGGTGGCCGCTCTTGGGGAGGTTGGACTGGACAGGCGTACTCCCAAAGAGAGCTGGGAGCGCCAGGTACGCATCTACCGGTGGGCCCTCCAAACCAGGGTGAAGGGAAAACCCATAATCCTCCACCTCAGGGGAGAGGAGGGCAGCAGAGGTGCAGCAGCAGAGGAGTATTGACCCCAGACCAAAAGATACACCTGCACTGTTTCCAGGGGGGTCCGAACAGGTGCGTGGTTGGATTAGGGCTTTTCCAGAGTGTGTCTTTGGGTTCATCCGGAGAGTGGCCAAATTAAATCACGCACAGGCCCAAGCTCTATACTTCTTGGAGCCAGGGAGGATTCTTTTAGAATCTAATGCCCCATATTTCCCCCACCTGGGGGGCTGTAGGCCATCCAAGCTATCTGCTAGCAGTAGCCCAGGTGAGAGGAGGTAACTCCCTGGCAATCCTCAAAGGAATCTTGGAGAATGGACGCAGGTTTTATAACTAGTGCCTACTCCAAGGTTCTATTTACATATATATATAAGTTAAACTGAAGTTTGGCCCCGGATGCTCAGAAAAAAAACAAAAAAAAAAAACTAAAAAGAACAACTAATAACAGTTTATAGAATAGAGCATTCCGGGGGTAAGCTGAACAAATATTTAAAACTTTAGTAGAACCAAGTTATAGTTCACAGGAAGAAAAATATTTCTGATAATTTAATGAATTTCTATTAAGTAGTCCCTAGAAGGGATAGTAAATATTTTAGACTATTATCTTGTATGGACCAAAGTATGGTATGTAAATATATTGTTCTGGCAACTCATGGAGTAGGGAGTCAAGTGTTATTGTAGTTCAACATCTGTACGTTTAGTTTTTACAAGGGGGAAAGTGGTCATATATTACATATTGAGAGGGGGTGGATTTTAAAAATTATAAAGACATCTATTTAGCCTCTGCAGGGCTGGGGAGGCTGCCGGGAACCAGGGTTGTTCACTAGTTGGGGGCCCAGGGGTTGCAGCTCTCCCTCCGTAAAAATGGGATATGGGGATTTTTATAAGCCCAAGGGGAACACGGGGTAAAGGGGGCCTTTAATAAAACGGAGGGAAGTGTAGTGGTCCGGGGTTTAGGTTGCCCCAATAGGATGCAGCTTTGGGGAATCCCCGACACTGTTTCCGCAAAAAACCAGCCAGCCGGAACGAAGCAGACCGTTTTCAGATATCCAGGCCTTGAAACAGTACAGTTGAATTTAGAAAAGCGGAATCTATTTTCCAGCCCAGAGTATACATATAATAGTAAGTAGTCGAAAGCACTACATCATGTACATTATATCAACTATTAAAATAAATATTCTATACATATTAACCTTTCATGTAATTCTTTTTCATGATATCATTTGCTAAGTCGGGAAAGTATACCTCCAGATGGTTGAGCTTACAAAGTTTCATCCTATTTGATGTGAATTGACCAAAACACTTTGCTGCGACTTGAAATCGTATTTCATCACTTTCCTGAAAAAAAAACAAATGTATTTGTTTAACAATATAAAAAACACAAAAGAGCCAAAATGATTGCTGACACTTCTTGTGATTTGAAAAACAATTGATCGTTGTATTTTATCACGGGAGTTTGTGAAAGAGATAACTAGATTATTTATAGTTGTGTTTTATAATCGGTTATTGAATAATCTAAATATTTCAAGGGATACAATTTGAATAAAAATTAACAAACACAATTCTTTGTTTTACTTCTAACACCAGCTTACTGGATTGGAAAGTTCATCAAAATTTTTCCACTGCAAAAGTACTTCTGCAAACTCGTCTGTTGTCTTCTCGATTTTTTCTTCATAAAGACTCTGCATTTCGTCTCCAGTTACATGTAAATCCCCTGTTGAAAAATCGTCATTCTGTGCTAAGGTGAGGAAAAAGGTCTTAATTTTCTCCCATATTATTTTAAACTCGTTATTTGGCACCGAGCCAGTCCCTATAAACGGAATAATTTCTTTGCAAAACGTTCGAACTTGGATCAGGTTTTGAAGAGTTGAAGTGCCTGTTGATACTGCGGAGACTATACCGATTAAAGTCGAAAGATCCAGAGTATCTAAAACAACTGTTTTCTGTGGTGTATATATACAGATACATTGTGTTTGGCAACTAAAATCACATGGCTCAATTTCTTTTGAATACAGCTGATAGAAATGTTGTTTTAGTAGAACTCCGAGATGGTTGATATCTAGCTTTTCTCTTAGGCACTGGCAACATCTCCTTTTTGGGTGCATTGCGTGAAACATTAAATGCTTGTTCGTCTCTAAAAATGAGACTAGATGATTTTCCTGCAATACTTGTTTCCTAAAATAAACTCTCATCAATTTCATTCCTACTTTGGTGATTAAACGATTCAGCTTAACCAGGTTTTGTTCCTCTGTTTTGTTGTTTACACGTGGTATCTAAATCAATATAAAATTCGACATACATGTTCTTTGTTTACATGTACCTATCTATTCTGCACTTACTTCTTATGATGCTAGAGTAGAAATTTATCTTCTATCATTAAAAAATGAATTATTTAGTAGATGTTTATAAAAAGCGGCCCGATTAACATTTTTCGGTAATATTCAATTATTTGAAGGTATTAATCGTTGATTTAGAAAAACATTGTGACATTTTTACTTGTAGTACGTTAAAAGTACTCTGACCAAGAGAGGAAATACGACTCTTCAAGTTCGTAATAACCCCATAATTAATTTGAACATTGTTCCGATAAAGCCGATGATATTTTTTATTGAAACTTAAAACTTGTAAAATAAAATACAGTCGAACCTCGTTAAGTCGAAGTCGAAGGGACCATGCAAAAATGTTCGAGTTATCCGAGGTTCGAGTAATCCGAGGTCAAAGATAAACCGGATATACCAGTAGTTTGGTCCATGATTGTTTCTGTAGTTCCATCATTTGTTGTGCTTGTACATGTACATGTACTTCACTTTACACGGTACTTCGTAATGTCATGCGTTTCATATCGGAAGATATTTTTTTTTGTATTTTGTATATCATGTTTGAAATACTGAACGGCAACGAGTGTTTTAGTGAAATTTACTTTTTTATTTTCTCTATATCAAAACGCCATATCTCTTAACATGCTGCTTTGTTTGATTCACAATCAGGAGTATCGTCCAACTATGTGCTCTACAATATTACGATAAAATTTCAAATTCACTAGCGAAACGAATGTAGTCGTTGAAATACCCCAACTATCGTCTGTTTGATGTTTCTTTAAATAGTCAGATACCATTACAATTCATCTGTAATTTCAAAATATCAAAATATCCGATATCACTGTTAGTGTAAATTCCCACGTGTTATCAAAAAGATTCGTTTCTTTTAACAACACGCGCAATTTTAATTTAATTAAACAAATTAAACCATGAAGAGTGTCAACAATTAATTTTTTAAAGCCACGCTAACTGTTGTTAAAACACATTTCGATCATGGTTTGTAATAAAGCAATCAATCAGTTGACTAATTAGTTGACTCCGGGACATCAGGGTTAATTAACCTCGAAGTCCTATTGTGGGGACTGATTGATAACCTCGAGTTATCCGAGGTTTCGATTCATCCGAGTTCGAGTCATCCAAGGTAAAATTGTATTGAAGTAAGGGGAGTTTTGCTGGGACTTCGTAATTAGTTCGAGTTATCCGAGATTTCGACTAATCCGAGTTCGACACATCGAGGTTCGACTTGTAACATATATCGATATAAGTATACTGTTACACTGAAAAATGGATTAAAATCCTGTTTATATAAATCATTTATGTTTAAGATGGTATAATCGAAGATATTTCTTAACTTGAAGATTCCAACATTATCATTTTGTTTTGTTTTAGTGAAAGTCGATATGAACAAAGTAGGACTGTCATTACTTAGTATGATACTTCATAAGCATACGCGACCAGTCATGTAGTTACCTAACGCTCATTAAAGTTCCAATAGTAATATAGTAATTGCAAAATAAACTCCATTTCAAAACAAAACCCCCGAAAAAAATACATGCATTCTATAAAAAGGAAAAATAAACAAGTAAGCATTGTAAGTCCGAATTATCGGCTTACGTCTTTCGCCTTCGACGAAATATAAACTAGTTTTTTCTTAACCTGATCAATGGCTGTATTATTTTGGCCTTGTGTTAAAAGAATGTCTTCGTTGGCATCATATTCTGAAGTCCGGATCTGTATGCCTGGAAGATAATGTAATTTTAATAGGTGTTATGTATTCGTCTTAAGTATGTGTTGATATTGTGTACATATAAAGAAGGGTAACAACAAAATAACTGAACTATAATTCAAAACCATAATCAAGTCAAGTATAATTAAATCTGAACAAAATAGATATTTCCCCACCGAAGCAGCTGATATCACAATGGTCCTAACTTGGTACAAGCATTTTAAAGGAAATGGGGGTTCAATCTACGATTAACAAACCTCCTCTTAAATTGTGGCGTGAATAAACCGATAAAGATTATATAGCATTTGCATGCTATAGTGTCATAATCGTTAAAGAATAATCAAGGGAACCAAGGTTATAGCGGTAATCAAAAGAATGCAATCCAGGGACAAAAACCAGACATGGAAAACAGACATACACAACAAAGAACATAAAGTAACTAAAATCATACATACACAGTAACAAAAGTAAATGAGCAACTCGGACTCCACTAAAAACTGGGAGCATGGACCAGGTGCACCGGTAGGGTACGAGTCCTCTGCTTTTCTAGAAACACCCGCCGAGTTGCTCATAAAAAGTCAAGTCCGTGGTAGACAAACGAGGAAAGGAAAACTATGACCCGTTGCATAAATCAGTTTTCATGGTGCTGATGGTTACACCATAACGATCCACGAGTTCACGATGACAACCATAAAACTTCTGTAGTGATGACTTCAAATTTGTGGCAACATAACCCTGTTCCAGAAGCCTATCTGTTAAAGTTCTACTGCGATACAAAATGTCTGTGTAGTTTCGGCAAGCTCTGGCATAACGTATGAGTTGTGATATGAACACTCCATACGCAGGAGCCGAAGGGATGTTGCCACAGCTGAAAGGAAAATTGACAATTCTAAATGAAAAGTCATCACGTTTGTCGTAAAGTTTGGTCAATAGTTTTCCTTTACCATCGATTTCTAAGTGTAGGTCAAGATATGAGGCTGACTTCACAATGTCTGTAGCATCCTTTATCTCTAGTTAAATTAGTGGTCATATCACAACGAAACAAAATTTACAAAAAGCAATTATTACATGTACTTATTGTTTAAAAAGAAACTAAGTATTTGTGAAGCAAGGACTGATATCTGAAAAAAATGTGGTAAGAGACTCTTTGAGACACAGTTCCTAATACCCCAGGAGTATGTTGCACAAATAATTATAATATTATACGAAATCAGAGTAGTGGATCCTTTCTAGCAAGATATTCAAGACTTTAGTACTACAGTATGTGTACTGATACAACAATTTCTGATGATTTTGTCATAAAAGGTCGAAGCATTTTGAATGCCAGGCTATCAACTGTTTTGAAGATTGTTCAACCGGATATTCAATCCGCTGTTTAACTAATTGTTCTGTGCATTTACAGAGTGCAAGCATCGCCTATAAAATCAAATATGTTTTGGTCAACACAAATCCTGGAACGAAACTTGACATGTTGATAAGCCATATACAACAATGTACCCGATTGTAACTAATTATTATCACCAATTAATCATATCAAATATATCAGGAGATTAATGTTTCATGGCTACTTTTTGGTAATAGAAGAAAACACGTTTGAAACATTTTCTATCAATATGATAACGTAATTCGAAATGCCCTTAACTTTAATCTACTGTAAACGTAGAATATTTTTTAACAAATTATGACTAAATCCGTGCTCTTGATATTAACAAAAGTAAACCCTCTGTAATAATATCCAAATCAAATTATGATTTTTCTTTTCATGATATCAAGCCTTTAATATTTGCATCGATTCTAATACGGTAAAATAGCAAATATTTTGTTAAATATAGATTGCCTTTCTTTCGTGATTGTAGAAGTAAGTTAATTCGATTATTATTCGAATTATTTGAGGGTAGCTTAATTGTTCGGAAACTTCTAAGTTCTTTCAAAACAAAGTTTACACTCTTACAAAAGTTTCTTGTTTCCGAAGGTACGTTTATGTATATTTGCGTTTGTGTGTTGTACTTACATTCGTGATTTTCATACTTACAATGGAGTAGTGGCTTCTTTTCTGAAAAGGAAAATATAAATGACAAGATAAATCGTATAGAGTATATCTTAAAAGTATTATTTACATGAAGAAGAATCCAGGCGAAACGTAAGGCTAAATTTGGAAGAAATGATCAAGTACAATATAAATTACTATTACTAGTATGCAGGATAATATTTAATCTCTCGATACATGAACCACCATTTGCATTCCCCTTTCAATAGGTACATGTCAGTAAATACCTTTCAAGTCCGATATTACTCACCTTCAGGTTGAATATCTGCACCTACGACCTTTTGCAGTCTTCCTGTCTTGTCCGCTTAAAAATTAAGTATTATGAGTAATTTCATATATGCATTATAAAAGTCTAAGAAACGCACCATCACAAATTGCGAAACAAACAAAAATAATTACATTAATCTACAGCTAACTACAGGTAATGATTTGTCGCAAAAAAGTTCAAGTTTATTATTTGCAATCGAAAAAACTTATTAAAAAGTGAATAATTTTGACTACGCATATGCTTTAACCAATGTTTCTGGTATAACTGAGAGCAACCTTTCACGTAATGATTTCGAAAACAATGACTTATTTGGGAAGATTTTTTAAAGGAACTGTTCATTGAAGACTCGGAAAAAAACATGTCGCACACCAGATTTCATTTAGAACCAAATTAATCCGCTTAAAATTCCCAATTCAGATTAAAAAAAAATATGTTAGTTTGCAATTTATGATAATGGTAGTAATGAAATAAATTAGCCAGAAAGTATCATAAATTAAACAAATGATGATTATTGAAATTGAAAAAAAAAACGTCTTTAAAACTGTTTATTTTTATTTGTTTTTTTTAAATTTCGAAATGAAGGTGTCAGGACGTAATATAATAGATATGGGTTTCCGTGGAAAATATACCATCATGAAATACAAAGGAGTAAACATCACATGATCATGTGTCTGTAAAACAATTTGAATAAGGACAGCACATTATGACACAAAAATGAACATGAATAATACAGCAAAAAGTCATTCATTCCACAGAACATAGAAAGAGAAAAAATGTAATAAGTTATTTTCGTTTATTACTATAAAATAAATACTTATGCCTCTTGGTTTGCATGAGTTTCTTTGAGTGTCCAAATGGTTGAGTTGGTGATCTTCTAAAACAGATATATATCTTAGTTTTAAATGATATTATTTTGAAATAATAAAAAGGAACTAAATGAAACTTTTTTTAACCGAACATGTACTGCACGCAAAACGATGTGGTAAATTTATATTTTATTTAAAGTAAGGCCTTATGTAAAGAAAAAGTTAACTTAATAATTTTTTATTTTTAATTGTGTTAAAATACATCACTTCTAAAGATACAAATTTAATTAAATGTTTATTAAGTATGCTCAGTCATATGTATATAAATAACTTACTTTGATTATATTTTGTTTCTTTCCTCTTTGTGTTTCTTTGTGGTAGAAGATTACCTTGTCTTTTTTTAGAAGATATGTTCCCTTTGGTATACAAAATTTGTAATTATTTAGTACACTTTACTTGGTATTGCACGACGTCGTATGAAGTGAAATATGAGGACAAAAGGGCATTTACATTTGAAATGCTTTTCGTGGTATTCAAAAACAGAAATCAGATATCAGTAGCAAAAACATATATATGTTACGTATATCTTGGTTTAATCAATAATAAATCAAATTGTGTTGTTTCAAGACAAAACCACCAAAAGAAATCCCAATATTAATGTAACATTACAACGTAATTTCAAAAGAAATATTTTGTAGTGTTTCTTTTTAAGCTTTATATCTTTTAATATTTCTCTTTTTTACACTGATAAGGGATATTTCAGTATTTGCGTATTCTACATTTAACGTTTGATTGTACTTACCTTTTTTAAACAACAGGAAACAAAAAATGCCTGTTCCAATTATCACAAGTAATGACAAGATAACGGCCACGGCAACATAGAGAGCTGAATAATGTATAAAAAAAGTATTTGTTTCAACTTTTAATATATTTTGCTTTTACGTTATTAATTACGGAATACAGGAAGCAAAGTACCAAAGCCAAAAAATGCAACGGTTTAGATAAATGAATTACATGTAAAGCATTGGAATTCATTGTAAAAAGAAACTTTTCATTTAGGGCAAAATGTGTTCATATTGTTCAGGTATTTTGACATCAATGTCCGTGACAACCATTTTCGATTCATATAATCCTTAAAATATTTGACATATATATGATATAACCATTATATTGGAATATCAGAGGATTTCCCTTATTTTTACAATGACAGCATCTTACAATGAGTTTTTAATCCCGTTTTGCTTTACCTTATATGCATTATTTATGAAAGTGCACATTTTAATTCCATATTGGGTTTAAGTCATTCAAAGCTGCTTCCTTTCGAATGTTTAAATAAATACAAAAAATACCACTTTTATATATTGTCAATTTCGATATGCTGTACACGTGTTTCTAGGAGTAATCTCTCATCAGCAGCATTAAAATTAAATATGTAGGGAGATCATAATCCAAATATTACTTGTATACAAGAAGTACTCATAACAAAATTTATCGAAAGAGGAAGCCAAATTCATCACCGAGAGGTTCTATCATATGCAATGCAAGGAATGAAATCTAGGTGTTTCACGTATTTTTTTAAATTTGGAATACTGTAAGATTGTATAAATAGGGTAGATATAATGTGATTTTTTTTCGGGGTCATACAAGTCTGTATGTTATGAAATACAAATGATTCTATATCTGTGAAGTATTTAAAAAAAAACTTTTAATGACAGAATAAGGAACAATATGACGGTTTTGACGTTGATAAATGCAAAATTAATTAGAAGGAATGAAACATTACTGTAATAGGAATACCTTTTGATTTTTTGCCTTCTTGTTCGATTTCATTGTTCTTTATTTGAACTGAAATATATATATTTCATTTAGCTGAATAATGAAGTGATAATTCGTCAAAAAATACTAGTAATCAATAAAATGTTTTAGTCTAGTTCAAGATACAGATATTCAATCATCTAAGTATGTGTTGATCACGTCTTATTCGCATAATCATAGGGTCATACGGTATATGTAAAGGAGTTCTCTTTGCATTAAATTCGACATGGTTGAAATATGATATTAATATAATAGTTTTTTTTTTCCATTGTTTTCGTTTTTCAATAAATTCAATAAAACAAAATAAATCAATGCAGATAAGTTCAAATATCTGAGCACTTTCAAGTATGGAACTGTTCAGTTTTTCATATAATATTTGGAAAACAAAATAGAAATACTTATACCAGAATGAGCACTTTTTTTTTTTTTTTTTTTTTTTTTGTGTTGCAAGATTGAAAATTTACGTAAACTCTCTGAATATATATATTCATAAATATCATAGATAATTCTTTGGATTTTGATGTTTCCGTCTTAAAAATGTTTTTGCATGTTTATTCAGATTGCCAAGATATCGTCGACGTCTTGTTCTCTTTTCATTACATTTACTTTTATTGAACACAATCCTTTCATCGTTGTTCGAATAGTCTGACTTAATTGGTATGAAATGTTATTATTAAAGCACGGTATAACAGAACTTACCATTTTTTGTAGTTGTTCTAGTGAACGATGTTGTAACCTCATCATCTGATATCTTGGGGGAGAAATCTAAGTAAAGCAGTAATCAAATTACAGTAAATTGTGTTAAAGAGAGAAACAGTGTATTAAATAATTTATTAATGTGGTTCTGATGTTTACTGATAAGAGATAACTACCAATAACTGACATTGTCTTAGATAACGCAAGTAGTTACTAATCGTATAAAAACTATGCAATTCCGGTGTTACGCATCGACGAAACATAACATTGCATATATGTAATTGTCAAAAGCGTTTGAATATCTTAACATTCCCTACCACTAATATGCTTTGGTTCATTCCTTGGACAGCTCATAGTAGAACTTAGGATATACATATGTTTTTTTTCTTTGTTCAGAAAGGAGTTTCTATGGAACATTACTAAACAAGAAAAAAAATGTCAAACAAATTTGTATTCACTTAAAATTCACTTCAAATCTACACATCTTACCATAAAGCAAATACCAAAAGGGTTGTCATACAATGCACAGGGCCAACAACAAAATTATTTTTTTCTTAATAAACAATTACACTATGTACACGTATGTATCTAATATTTATTTAATGTATGATTGGTTGAAAAAAATGAACATGAAATACAGAACCAAATGAAAACAAACCTGTTCCGTTGAACATAATAACTGCTCGCTCTATTACATATTTGCTTTTTATAAACATATGACAAGAATAACACATAATTTTCTTCGATGATGGCATGGGAAAAGTCCATGTGAAAGTTTTTCCATCTGAGGAACATTTACACACATCTCCACAGTCCGTTGATTCTTGGAAAAAGAAGCATTTATTCTCTGTTTTATTGAACGATGAACTTGCAGTTGTTTTATCATTGATAAGAAATTCAGCGTAAGGTAGTTTTGGAACCCTTTTTGACGAACATGTAAACAATAGAAGTTCTCTTCCATCTTCCAGTTTATACATTCTTCCAGTAAAAGTTATCAAGCCATCTACAATTAAAAGTTTTAAATTCCTTATAAAAATGATCGTTGATATTACAATAACAAATACATCGTATTTGAAGGGGTAAAGTGTTGCTGTTTTGCTAAATTGTATGTTGTAATTTAATTGTAACAATGCGTCTGCAATTAGCCTGACATCTCTTACGGCATAGAAAATTGTCTAAAATATAAATACCTTTAAACTCGATTAATTTGAGGTGTACTTTTAACAAGGAACGTGAAACCTGAGAATACATTATGCTGGAAATTGTATATCTCAGCTATATCGAAAAGCTGGAACTCATAGACACACCGTATTCAGCCGCTTAATGTTTTTTGTCATTATGACATTGAAAAGAAGGAAAAAAGTTAATTTCATTACAAACAAGATAATTTGAATCCCAATCATCGATTGTCCTTTTTTAACGTCAAATGTACGCTTAACCATATGAAATTCGTTTTTGATTCCTATGGTTTCCATGTAATAGACTTGCCACTTACCTAAACGACTATGAAACAAAGATTTATCGAGCAAGAAACAAGGATAATGTACATTTCCTGTGCAGTTAGTCAATTCTTTTGAGTGTGTTTGTGTTTATGTGTGTGTTAGTGGGTGTATATGTTGGTGAATGTTTGTACTGTTCATTTCTGGATATATTGTAAGTTTAATGTTAATGCCTAATGTCACATATATTGCATCTTTCGGTGTACGATGATTTGGTCTTGGGTTATAAATAAACCTTCTTTAATATGCGATTGTCTTACCTGGGAATCCTGACAAAAATGCTAAAGTTAGAAGTAGTATTACAGTATTCTTGAAAATCATATTTCCTTTATTATTTCATTTTGTTGAAGACCTGAAACAAATAAGATATTTATTTGTTTTTGTTTCTTTTTGCAATTATTTGCAAATCATTATTACCAATCTTTTGTCCTCCATAATACAGTAAAGTCTTCTCTTGAAGGTAAATATCAGTCAAATTAATAGGTAACTCGAATGCATTGTGTCAATCGTATTCACGACAAACGTTATTTGTTTCTATTGCAGCTTAAACGTCTAGTAACGTCAGCATTCCAATTGCTCGGTGAGGTCATCTTGAAATAGGCAGGGATGATTCATGGATGGTAAGCCAATTATTATAAGCTTTTCTTATGGCCAGTGTCAAAACAAAGCTTCTACGCTTAAAACTTATACGCGCAAAATCACACCTCTTCTAAAAAAGGAACAAAAGGATCAAAATCACGTTTGATCACGCGAAACACTTGCAAAATAGAGCAATCTAAATCAATTGTAAATGAGACATTTAGATTTGATGTTTCTCCAAAATATTAACGTTTGATAAATGTTTCTTTTTTTTTCAAAAGTGTGTTTGTGAATAACTTTTTTCAATATCTTGCGTGAAGTTTTACTCGTTAGAAAGCCATTGACATGAGAGTAAACAAATGCATTTTGTTTTAAAGTGACAAAAAATACAAAGAATATTGGTTATTAAAAGTGTAGAGAAGGAGGAGAAAGCTGCAGTGTCTTTTTTAATAATCGATTCTCAATTTATATGTTTCTAACGTGTCACGTACGTATAAGTTTATCAGGTAACTTAAAGTAGAATGCAAACAAACTTATGTAATTTTAAACCTTCCATTCAGGGACAACCTTTGTAATAACGACTGAATTACTTTATATTTTTTTTATTACATGTGTTCTTATGTTTATTGATCTATAAAAAAACTGTTATGTTTTATCAGTGCTGAAGTTTTTTTAATGAGATAAAACCCAATAACTTATCTTACCTAGCTTATATGATCAAAAAGAAGAAGAAGGAAAAGTATTGATTAATAATATGTTTTCTCACCAACATGTCTTTCGTATTGAATCTACCGGCATACCTTATGGCAATACTCGTGTCCCCCCAAAAGTCTTTCAAACTATTAGTGAAATCTATTTACTATGTATGTTCCAGCACTATAACCCAGTACTTCTAACAACGATGCGATAATCCCTTTTTGGACGAAAAACCAACCCTTATTTGAAAATTGATTTCAATTTAAGGTTTGTCGAAAATGACCTTCCAGGCCTTTCAGTTTTATTACAAAGCTTAAGCTATTGAGGTGGGGAGGAAATGCAACAAAATAGGACCAATCTTGATTTGTATATATCTTTTTTAATGGAGAAAACAATGTTATCGAAGTACATAGGCCCCTAGCTAGATCGATACAATATATGAGAAATGCTTTTTTGGAGTTGTTTTCCATCAGTTAATTACCCTCCATCAAAGAAATTTACTTCCAATATCAGCCCCATATTCACTCAATAGGTTAACAGCAGCTAGTTGTGAACAATTGGTGTAATTTGTGTTGACATACGCTCCATGGATACATGTAAATATTGTATCTTTTGTCAAGCCTTTTGTATGAAAAGGATTAAATGAATAAACCCAAGGACACGTGTCTATATATTTTATTTTCAAATCTTTCATATATTTTAGGTTTAAACCTGCATGACCGAATTTAAATTATCTAACATGCTTTTAGTTGAATAGATATAAATGAGATCTGACGTAGCTTATTGCATACAATTTAAAAACAACCTTTTTGTCCTTCAAAATATTTTTGTCTGACATACATGATATTTGTTTTTTAGAATTTCCAATTTTGTTTTCTAATACAAATTTTTTTAATGGACTGACAAGAAAACAAAGTATTTGGTTTGACTATTAATGGCTTTTGTGTAAACAATTAGATGCTGATTTTTGTCTTCAGAAATTGGGCAAACAGCTTTAACAATCATAGTTTTCCTTTCCTCGCTTGTCTACCCTGAACTTGACTTTTTATGATCAACTCGGCGGGTGTTTTTAGAAAAGCAGAGGACGCTTACACTACCGTTGGACCTGGTCCATGCTCCCAATTTTTAGTGGAGACCGAGTTGCTTTTGTTATTTTGTATGTATGATTTTGGTTTTTTTTTTTCCTTTATGTTTTTTGTTGTGTATGTCTGTTTTCAATGTCTGGTCTTTGTCCCTGGATCACATTCTTTTGATTACCGCTATAACCTGTGTTCCCTTGATTTCTCTTTCTAAAGAAATGCTTTTGAGGTTTCAAAAGAGTTGTACATTATAATGCAAATTTTTATGAGAGGCTCTTTAGAGCCTGAATCATTCATCTGACTAGATTAGCGACATTCTATTTTTTTCTAATAGGAGCTGTGGTTCAAAACAAATTACCTTCGGGAAAAGATGGTAAAGCCAACAATCGAATCATTCATCTGACTCGTGTAGCACCATTTTTTTCCTAATAGCCCTGTATTTAGTATGGTAAAACAAATTACCTTCGGGAAAAACTGGGGAAGCCAACAATCGAATCACTACAAAGGGTAAATATTAAAACTTTTTTTTCAAAAATCCGAACACTATGTGTTTCGGAAGCCTCGCTTATTACTGCTCATGAAAGTAAAATACGTATTTACTAAATATCCTAAATCATTCATCACGAACATCACCGAAAACAAAAAGTTAATTAATGAAAGAAGTCACTTTACATAAACTCTTTCTGGTCTCGACGAATTGAGGAGGTTACAAAATCTATGTGATTTTAAAAATTAGCTTTTGAGGTTTCAAAGGAGTTGTACTTTATGATGTAAATGTTTATGATAGGCTCTTTAGAGCCTGAATCATTCATCTGACTGGATTAGCAACATTCTGTTTTTCTAATAGCCGCTGCGTTTTCATGGATATAAATTCTAACTTTTTCATACCTAAGGAACAATCATATCAATTTTCATTAAATTATGTCCACATGTTTCCGAGGCATATTTAAAAGTAATAACATTAACAAATGACGATTAGAAGGTTGAAAAGTCAGAATCTGGCTTTACCTGAATGGTTTAAAGATATATGTGTAAAACTTCTGACTGACCCATATGTTCTATTTCAAAAACGACGGATTAAAAATTCATAATTAGTTTAATTTCATTTGGCCTGATGGTGTCAATGGAGAATGTTTTGGAAAGAACACTTCGACAAATGGTAATTACTCTAACAAGGCTTAACAGAAGATAAAAAAAAATGAAAACAGATAGATCTCCTCATGCGTAACACTTTTACCTTAAGTCAGAATTTGAAATACCTAGTTTTTGGAATGAATGTGAACAATATTCTAACTGATCCCTATGTTCTATTTTCAGTTATATGGGCCATGTCTTAGAGGATAAAAATTGCTAACGTATTGTTGTGCAGGAAATCCTCCGAAACAATCATGCCAAGTTCCATTGAATTCAGTCCTGTTGTTTCTGATGAAATGATGTTTACTAAACAAAAATGTCACAAAAGGCAAAAACTCAAACTCGTTCAGTGGATGTTCGCTAAATCCATCCATGAAAAGGTGCAATAACTCAAATGTTGGTAAACATCAGCATTTTACAATACAAATTTATCATTGATGGATTCCTGCTGTTCGACCGCTACCGTCTTTTTTAGTAAAAATCCACAGACACTCTAATTTCGATAACGTGCAATTGGTTTGCGGCACTTTTTTGTGCATACATTATTTTAAAAAAATCTTGAACAACATCTACAAGTAAGTATTTGGCTGTATTGATGCTTATAAGAGGTTTATCTTCTAAACACGTGAACAACATACCTTAAATTTATGACATGTACATGATTGCTATTTTTGTATTTATAGGTTCATTGCTACAGAAAATTGGTAAATAGTTTCAAACGTTTTCAGTAAACACTCATTAACATTTATTAAAATTAGTAAGGAATTAAGGTTGGTTGGTTTGTTTGTTGGGGTTTAACGCCCGAGCAGCAATATTTCAGCTATATTCAGAGGATGAACATGAAATGGATGATAAAATGAACATGATATGAAAAATAAAAGGATAGGACACAAGGATAAGAGGGTCGACAAATTGTGATTGCCACTAGAAAAAAGAGGATGGGTAAGGTCGGGCAATTTAGTCTCCTGTGGCGGAGTGCAAATGTTCCTACTCCTATCGAATACCACAGCAAGGTTCTTTAACGTACAAGGAACGTGACATCTTTCCCAACACGGTGCACCACTATGGTTTGCGGTTAGGTTTTCCGTATAATAGCCTGACAACCTCAGCATGTAACATGCCAGGGTTACCACATTCCACCACCTGGGGCACACAACCCAGCTGCTATGTTAGCAGAGCGCTAGAGCCGGCTAAGTTTCTGAGCACTATTTAGTCGCCTTTTACGACAAGCTTAGCGCTGCTGTAGGCCTATTATTTTAAAACCCAGACCTGCACGAGGCTAGGAATTAAGGTATCATGATATCAATATGAAAATTGTAATATAGTGTTGTATTTGGTAATGTGCTGTTATGTACAAACAGTATGTGTTTTTATATGTTCATCTTTAATGTTTTTTAACAAAACAACTTCTACAGAGTCTATTAATATAACACTGATATCAATCATAACAAAATCAAATATTAAACAATCACAATTGGATTAGAATAAGAAAGTAAAATAATGTTTATGAAAACAACTAAAGTGCAAAGTATAACAGAGAAAGAAAACGCTTGAAAAAATCTATCTATTTAATCAAATATTCAACTTAAAAATATAAACACCTCCTTATATGTAAAATGTATGAAATTGCAAAATATAACTTAATTAGTGTGATTTACGTTTGTCAGAAGACTTAGAAGGTCACAAAAAGCTACAATCGGGAAAAAAAAGAAAAGGAAAAAAAGGAAAAACTACCACTTTCGTACAAAATGTAGGTTGAGTTCTTTTTTTGTTTTTGTTTTTTTTTTTTTTTTTTTGGACATAAAAATATTCACATATTGATACAAATGATAAAGCAAACACTTAATGAAATAAGCCCTAAAAAGTAATAAAAAAAGTATATCGGCGGACGACATTTCAAAACATGTTATATTTACATGAAGACAAATTAAGAAGTTTAAAGATGTCAAAAAGTATACCATATAAGATAATATATGTGGTATAATTGCCAATGAAACAATCATTCACCAAATTCTTAGGAACACATACTTAAACTTCTACAGGTCACCCTACGGTCTTCAATGATGGGTGAAACCCATATCATAAGGAAGTTGTAAAAAAACTATAAAAAAAAAACAACAACAACAAATGAAGTGAAGTTATTGAAATATCAAATAGGGTTTAGTAAAAATAATTCATAGACTATATAAGTAAAAATACCAAGATAAAAAGCTATGACATTCTGGTAACAGACAATTTTTCATCTTTAATTCTTTAATTTTGCGATAGAAACTTTAAACGCTAACAGCATTCTAGGTATAGGGTTCTTTTATATAAAGGTAATTGATATTTAATTTATATATGAGATAAACAATATTAAAGTCAATAAAAAAATAATTCAATGATTTAACAATGTCTTAAAACTCGGTACAAACATATCGCAAATATATAAGACATATCGAACTAGCTGAGAAACATACATCGTATAAAGGCACTAATAGAATGACCCCGTCAGAAAAAGGAAATGTAATATTAAGAAACGTAAATTTCGGCCCTGTTGTCGAACTTATTAGTTTTCATTGTGAAATGGAAACATCCAAATCCAGAAAAAAAGGACAATTGAAACTGTCTTCATTAGCCTTATCTTAAGTTCTTCAAGGTTAATTTCAGCAGTGTATGTAAAAAGGTGGTCAGGATTATTCAGCAAAAAAAAATATCATCGAGGTATTGACAAGTATAATGAACTTTGTCTATCAAATCAGACTTGGAAGGATTTGTTTTAAAGTATGGCCATAAACTGAAACGTATAACAATACAGAATTAGATCTGCTATTACAGGAGCACAATTAACGCGCATTGGAATTCCTACTAGTTGACAATTAATTTAATCGTGGAAGCTGATATAAATTTTGTTATGAAGATAATTGACTGAATTAATTATAGCCTCACACGTCAAGTTAGTATATTATTGTAAATTTTTGTCTAGCTCGTCAGAAAAAAATGACCTTTCTTTATTACAGAAAATATATTTGTATCTGTTTTATCGAAACACAATTGGATAAGATAAGAAAATTTGTCTTAAATCGGCTAATGTTAAACTGGGGTGTAAAGTGTGAAGAAATCAAAAACAGCCCACACTTTCTAAGGATTTATCCAAAGCGAGTAATTTATCAAAAACTTCAAGCAAATTTTCACACTCCAAAACTGTTTACAATAATATGTCCATAGGCTTTATTACAAAAACATATAATTAGTTTTTAATTCAATGAGAGCACTGAGTTGAAATGACAACAATTTTAATTGTAATACATTAATTGACATTGAAATGAAATATATTGAATATAGCCGTATAGTCATAAATCAGTTTCTTAGCCCTTGTATATACCATCAATGAAATCCCATCCTACGTTTTGCTACTGGAAACCGCTACCTGTGCCCCTAACCATTGTAGTTTGCGATATGATGCAAATCCAGTGTCTTTGTTGACGAACATCAGCCATGATCTTTTTTCATACACATGTATCATATTAGAAATTTCGAGTCCATCTTTTTTCGAAAATACAACTTGATGACTTGAGCCTTCCACACGTTTGACATAAACTTCGCCTGAATCGTCGCTTACACTAACAAAAACATAATCTTGCATAGTTGCAATAGATGATGGATTGTTAAATGTACCATCGATGATTCTAAGATACTGCGCCCTTATATCGTAACAATAAACGGAGTTTCTCATGCAGCTAGTATAGTAAATGTACTTGTCACCAAATGAAATTGCATCTTTGAAGGGATCATAGTCCAGAAGCGTGATTTCAAAAACCAGGGAGCGTTTTTCAGCTAAACTTAACACGCAGAGTCCCTTGTCCTCAGTATACACGTATATACTAAATTCATCACGTTTCCCTATGGAAAAACACTTTTCATTCATCTTGACGCTTTCGATAAGTGATAACTTATTTGAATACAGGTGAATTTCCGTTAAATCCGAAAAAGACACGGCAATTCGGTTATTAGGTAGAACAGCTAAGTCAAAAGGACAGGCAAGTAAGTTTTGAATATGCCTTACCTGTGTTTTATAATTGTATATAACTAACACTTTGTTGATTTGTTCAACAAACACTACTTCATCGTCGGACAATAAAGCAGAACTGTTTATAAACCGTTGTCCTCCTCTTTGTAGATACATTCTTACTGGCTCCACACCTAATTAAGAAGGATAATAAAACAAAAACATTAAGAAAATTTTATTTTCTCACAGAAAAGACATACGTAGTTACGAAATGTGACGTTAGAGGAGACATTAGGGAAACAGTATCATAGTGGTGTTTATCCAACAAAGTCAAATTTCATTAAAGTACAAATATTTCCGTATGTAATATTAAAGGCATACAATCACTGTTTAATTGTACAGACGCACGGAGTCTTAATTATAAATTGCCACATATGATGGTGATAAAGTGTGTAGAATCAAACTGCCAAAACAGTGCGTGGCACTATATGCGGAGGTTTCGTTTCAAATCGACCTAACCAAACTTTTGTTTTTGCATATTTGGTCATTTTGGTAGACATAGAGACTACATACACATTTGAAAGTATAATGTTTTACCAAGATGAGGATGGAACACACTTACTGCCACACTAAAGTCCATTCACACCTTGTTTAATAAATGAAAATTGATTTGTGCATTATTTTGATGCCCTAATGATCTTCAATCGAATTCCAAATGGAATAAAGTAGGCAAATACAAACTTACCACTAAGCGTAGGTTTTGAAAGTTCTTTTGGTTTGACTTTTGAAAAGGTAAATGTTATCTGTATTGTATCGGAAGTTGATGAATCTATCTCGTTCATTTTCACAATTTCTTTTACCAGTTCTAACAATGCCTTTCCGAACAAAGTTTTGTCTTCAAACAGCTCCTGTTGAATGTGTATCAATGTCACGAATAATATGGCTTTACCATCATCAGATTTTTCGATAATTTTAATCGAAACCTTTTTTTTCATAACTGTCATAGGTGTAGCAATAGCATCTATATCCCATGTAGGTGGTACACAAACTCTTATAAGAGCCTTTTGAACTGGTTTATCTGGATTTAAAAAAAAACATATTGCATTTACGCTTTGATGATACTGAGGATATTGCTTGTAACTGATAATACTGAATATCGGTTTTAAAAAAAATACAAATCTAATTAATACTTATTCATTTCGCTGGTTCATATATAGGTTTTATATATCTTTGTTCAAATGTGGTAGTTTAGTACAGTTTCATAATTGAACAAAAGGGGTAATTATAATTATTAAAACTGTTCCTTTAGCATCTGCGAATAATATGCGTAATTAAATGTTTGATAGGATTTACCTTATATTAATGTTTCAGTAAGGCATATAGAATTTAAACGTATTTTATATACATCATAATTAAAAAGGAACGCTTACTCTGTAATTTGAATCCAACCGAAAGTTTATAAAAAAATGATACTGATATTCAATATATTCTTTTCTTAAACGTTAACTCTTTTTCTTATGTAGTGCAAACTATGTAGATAACAGTAATAATGTTGTATAAAGCCTGGTTTCTTTTTCAGACCCAAATACAGCGCCGGATGGAGTTATTCTATGTTTAATATAATGTTCGTTCAAAGGTATCCTCTCAGATTTAAACAATATTGTTTCAAAACTAAAAATATAAACAAACAGTAAATATAGCTTCAGATCGAACGGCCATATGTGTATGGGTTCAAAGAAGTGAACTGGAGAGAAATGCTATGAGGTGATTAAAAAGCCCTTGTACCGCCATTTGATTTTCAGTATTATGGTCTACTTTTAGATATTAGAATTAAATATATCGTTTTACATGTACCTTTTAAGGTATCCATTTTTCTATCATCAAATTCAGAAATAAATACTTCTAGCTGGTCGACCATGTAAAGTATCATCTTATCAGAAGACAATGGCTCAAACTTTTCCGCTTCCTTTTGAAACTGGATTTCATCTTGTTGCTGAATTGAAATGACTTTATTAAATTTGACATTGAAGTGATAAGATATCTGTCATTACTTAATATTGATTTCAAAGCCTGTTTAGTTTTTGAACTATATAATTAATGTTTCATTTTACCAAAAACCTTTCTGAATATGTAAATATTAAATTGTTTAAACAGACCTAATTTTTTTATTTTTAAATAAAAGCATATTTTTTGGAACAAACTAACCTGAATTGACAGTTCGTGAAACTTCTGCCACTGAGAAAGTACTTCTGTAGACTCGTTGCTAGTCATTTCGGTTATGTCGCTATGTAGAGTCTGTATTTCCTGTCGTGTTCTCTCTTGTGCTCCAAAACCCACAGCGCTTGCTAAGCCTAGTAGAAGGTTTTTCACTCTTTCCCATATAATTTCAAACTCGTCATCTGAAACCATACCGGTCCCTTGAAAACAAGCAATTTCGTTACAGAACGTTCGAATTTGGATCAAGTCACGTTGAATAGTTGCGTCTATAGGTAGTACGGTCGATATACCTATAATTTTTGATAAATCAAAAGTGTCTTCGGAAACTGTATGGTTTGGTATAAATCCACATATACATGTCATTTTGTTACTTAACTGGCATGACTGGATGTCCTTTGAAACTGTATATAAATCATTGAACTGTCGTACCATAAGGACTCTTACATAATCGCACTCTATTTTGTTATTCAAACAATTGCAACATTGTCTTGTTGGATGCACCGCATGAAACAGGATATGTTTGTTTTTCTGCAAAAATGATTGTAAATCGTTTTCTTGTAACACTCGTTTCATGAAAAAAGTTTTTGAAACCATCATTCCTTTGCTCAGTAAACGGTACAGCTTAATCACGTTTTGTAGTCCTCTTTTCGCTTTGATTGAGGGTGCATGTTCCTTAAATTATACAACCAAGATTATGATTTTAATATTCGTTTCTATTCTGCATTAATGTGTACATTGTACTTCTGATGAAGTTAATTTGATATTTTTAGGAAGAATATCCGACAGATATGTTCAACTTGGAAAGAAATGTTTTAAGTCTAGTTACTCAGTGCAAACAAATTGGATCTTAGTTCTTTTTATCTAATTCAGACTAACTAAAAATATAAAGTCCATAGGCGACAGATAACTTTTGGTATTGAACATTTAGAACAAAACTTCTAGGAAGGTAGAACCATCTATAAATATACATAAATGACGGAAGCAGTTCGGTTTGGCTGCTATACTAAATAAGTTTTTCTCGACTCTCAACAAATCTGTTCTTCGGTCAAAATAGTAACTGGTTATCGAGCTGCTTTGGAAAATATCTAGTTTTTCAAACAAATTATACATGTACCTATTCGCTACACTGCTCCATCGGATCAGATTGATATAGGGAAAATAACTTAAGCATAGCAAGGCCCGAAAAATTCCCAACGATGTTAGAACTGTCAAATTAGCGGAGCAAATTTGTGTCGTTCCAACCGCGGGACTTGAACTCGTACCGTTGTGACATCTATGGTAACACCGCCAGCACAATGTCCAGTAGCCTAGACCACTCGATCAGCTTGGATATATCAAATATACCTTTCGATGGTTGGGTCATTCCTTCTAGCAAGATAAATCTAAGGCTGTAACTTAGTACACGATTTATGGTCAGTTCATCTTGGTGTTGTTAAGTAGGATAGGGGACCAAATTAACGACACATGTCACAACAAATTAATATTATACAAACGTCTGATAATTTGACGACTCTATTCTCTACCATGTTCCATCGGATCAAATTGATACAGGGATAATAAAGTAGCATAGAAGGACACTGGACTTTGTGTAGGCGGTTTTGTTATAGATTTCACAGCGGTACGAGTTCACTTTTTGTGATTTAAGAACAATGGATTGTGGTATTTTATCAAAATAGTGAAAAAGATAGCTAGATTTTTTTATCATTGTGTTTTGTAATCGGTAATAGAACAATCTATATATTTCAAGGGAATACCTTGGATACGATTTGAAAAAAAAATACAAACACAATTCTTTGTTTCCCTTAAGATAGGCTTACTAGATTGAATAGTTCATCATAATTTTTCAACTGCATAAGTATTTCTGCATACTCGTCGTTTGTTTTCTCGATATTTGCTGCAAAAATGCTCTGTATTTCCTTTCCTATTGCCTGTAAATCCTCTGTTGAAAAATCTATATCCTGTGCTAACCCAAGGAAAAAATTCTTAATTTTCTCCCATATTGTTTTAAACTCGTTATTTGGTACCGATCCAGTTCCTAAAAAATGAATAATTTCTTTGGAAAACGTTTGAACTTGGATCAAGTTTTGTAGAGTTGCAGTGCCTGTTGGTACTACAGAGACTATACTGGTTAAAGTCGATAGATCCAGAGTATCTAAAACAACAGTTTTATGTGGTGTATATGTGCAAATACATTTTGTTTGGCTACTTAACTCACATGGCTCATTTTGTCTTGAATACAGACCATCGAAATGTTGTTTTAGAATTCTGAGACGGTTGATATCAAGTCTTTTCGTTAGGCACTGACAACATCTCTTTTGTGGGTGCATTGCATGAAACATTTTATGCTTGTTAGTCTCTAAAAATGAGAATAAATTATTTTCCTGCAATACTTGTTTCCTAAAATAAGCTCTCATTACTTTCATTCCTATTTTGGTGATTAAACGATTCAGTTTAACCAGGTTTTGTTTTTCTTTCTTTTCTTCCTGAAATAATACAAAATTTTACATACATATTCTGTTTTTACTTGTACATATCTATACTGCGCTTTCTTTTAAAACTCCTGATGCCAAAGAAGAATTTTATCTTGTGATCGAAAAAATGATAAATGATTAAAAAGATGTATTTTACAAGTGACTCGATTTACAGCTCCCTATAATTTTACATAAAAAGGCGTTGATTGTTTTTTTCCGTAATGCATTGTGATATTCAATACATGTATCTATATTTTTGATAACAATAGACTTTCCCAGCTTGACATTGAAAACATTTAATCAAGAGACGAAGAAAATGTTCAAGGTCTTGACAAATAACATTACTAATATAAACATTGATTCAATAAAAGTTATGTCTTTTTTTTAGAACAGAAAAATGTTTAACATCTATGTTTAATAGATACACAGAGTGCATCTCTATAAATACATAATTACTTTGTTGACCTGGGTAAAACAACCTTATGTAAAACCCGCCCTGATAAATCATGTTTGTTGCAATTATGTATAATCAAAGAATTTCCATTACTGTTTGTTTATCATTTATCATTTGGCTTCCTCAAATGAGTCACAAATTTAAATGGTCAAATAGTTTTAATACCAACCTATTTTTTTAAATCATACGATATAAGTGCATTGTTAAGTTTGAGGTAAATTCGATATGAAATGAAATACGACTGTCAAAAATCCAAAGGCATGCACACGTTCATATAGTAACCTAAAAAAATGAGGTCAACAGTGTTGGCCTTTCGGCAATATTCTTCGCATGTTTACATAGCTTTTTTTACCTGAACATCATCTGTATTCTGGTTTTGCTTAATAAGGGCTTTTCCGATTTCTTGGTCACGATCTTTTGAAAATACCAAGGAATTATTAAATGCATGTAGCTAATATAGGCAGATCCACACATATATGTTAATATTCAGTTGAGGCTGTAAAACTTACATTTCTAAGTCAAAACCTGCAATATGACTTCAAAGTACCTCAATTAATACAACTTTCGTATGATTTATCAGTGAAATATAGAGCATTTTGTATTAATCCCTCACCTTTAAATCAGATAATCGAAACATCTATTGTTGTATTTCGCTTTTTTACAATATTAATGCTCTGTACGTGTATTAAGAACAAGTGACCCCTTTTTTCTTGAATAAGATCAAGTCAAGATTTGTAGAATTACATTAATTACACAACAAACATATCGCGAAATGTAATTTTAAGTATAAATCTACAATATGCAATTAGCTAAAAAGTAATAAGAACATATTAATTTTTAATTAATTAATTTCAAATTCGAACACGTTAACTAACAAAACAATGAACATGTAAACTATTGTTTCTTTACCTGAATATTGCATTTTGATTAATACAGATTATGTTAAATAAAAACATAAATTACACAGTGGACTACATGACAACAAATTGTGTTACATGCATGTTGTCGTATACTTTAAAAATATATATTTTCAAATAAGTATACAACAAGAAATAATAGGTCATAAATATGTAAACCAATCCATTTTTGCCTGTTTTTTTTTCTTTGCTCGACTTTTACAGAACATTTGTTCGTGCAGGTTTGCACAACATAGTAACTTATCTTTAAGACGAATAATTCATTGTTTTACTTTAAGTTTCATTTCGTAGAATATTCATATATTTCAAACGAAAAACCATTTAAGAATGAATATTAATATTATTTAATGTTTTACCACACTTGCTTGTTCTTTTTTTGTATCTAAACCACAGGAAACATATCACGCATATTCCCGCTGTAACAACCAATGACACTATAACGGCCACAATCACAAATAAAGCTGAAAATAAACATATACAAATTTATGAAAGTATTTGTTTCAAATTGTATTACTGTGTTGGTTTTTCCACATTGCATTATAAACATTCATGAACAAACTCATCATTGCAGGATTTAGAGTTTTGGACATTATTTAACTGTCGAACAGACATTACATTTGTATTTTATAAATTTTATAACGAAGTAGAAGAAATGCATTTGTTATGAAACAAACGACTTCAAACTTTGAAATACAAACATAAATCATAACTATAGATAGTGTTTTTCCTGACATTGTTTAATTTGTATTCAAAATCTTATATTGAGATCGTATAATGTTGTGAAATAAAAATAATATTTTAATCTCAAAACTATTTCGAAACCTTTCAATGAAAATTTCAAATTAAATAGATGATGTTGTCTTCGACAAATGCACAATTTATCCAGATGAATCAAAAATATGATAATATTTTACCTTTTGATGCCTCGTCTTTTTGTACATCATAGTTGTTATCGATCTGAACTGAAATGTGTACAATTGTACTAGCTTAATTGAATAGTGAAAGTTTATTCTAATCTAAAGTTATACAAAATTTCAATGTGTTCATTTTATATATTATTAAATTTACTTATCAAAATATACAGTGCCCCGTTTTCTTCACAGAACCATGGGTCGGATATTTTATGTAAGAGTAATCAAGGAAACCAAGGTTGTAGCAGTAATAAAAAAATGTAATCCAGGGACAAAGACCAGACATGGAAAACAGACATACACAACAAAGGACATAAAGTAACTACAAATTTACATACAAAGTAACAAAAGCAAATGGGCAACTCGGACTCAACTTAAAACTGGGAGCATGGACCAGGTGCACCGGTAAGCTAAGCGTCCTCTGCTTTTCTAAAAAAAAACACCCGCCGAGTTGCTCATAAATAGTCAATTCCGGGGTAGACAAACAAGGAAAGGAAAACCTATGATCCATGATGACGACTATAAAACTTCTGTAGTGATGACTTCAATCTTGTAGCAACATAACACTGTTCCAGAAGCTTATTGTTTGAGTTCAAGCGCGACACAAAAACTGCGTAGTTTCGGCAACCTCTAGCATAACGTATGAGTTGTAATATGAACACTCCATACGCAGGTGCTGAAGGGATGTTTCCACATATGAAAAGAAAGTTGATAACTCTGAATGAAAATTCGTCACGTTTGTCGTAAAGTTTAGTCAATAGTTTTCTTTACCATCGATGTCTAAGTGTAGGTCAAGATATCAGGCTGACTTCACATAGTATGTAGTATACTTTATCTCAAGTTCTTTGGGGTAGATGCGATGTATCAAGTTCCCGAAATTAGGAATGTGTAAAGATAATACGTCATCTATATAGCGGGAACTGAGATTAAAGGATCTAGCCAAACGATGTTCTTTATTTTGGAACAGATCAGCTATAAAGTCAGCCTCATAAGAGTAAAGGAATAGGTCGGCAATAAAGGCGCACAATTTGTTCCCCTTGGAATGCCGACCGTTTGTTGAAAAACACATCCATCACACTGAACAAATATGTTGTCGATTAAAAATTCCAGCATTTTGTTCACATCTTCCTCAGTATATTTTGAAGATGAGTTGGAATTATTATTAAGTATGAGGAATCACTACCAAGAATTTTATATTTGTATCTAGTTGTGTCATCTTTTAAAAAAAAAAAAAAAACAACGATATATGATGATTTTAAGTGGGAATTTTGACTGAGTATGGGAAATGGAAGAATATAGTGTTGCAAAAATCATAGGTTTTAATGTTATTATATTCAAATGATAATCTTGAACTGATTGTCTTCAAAAGATCTTTCGAATTTTTCAAGATCCACATTGAATCAATAGTACTACAGGAGTAACAATAGTTGTGGTAGGACTGCAGACCGTTGTTTGTATGGATTCTTGTGGAGTTTAGGAAACCAGTACAAAGACAGTAAATTACAATCATTGTCCTTGGCTGGCAGACCAAGAGGATAGCACAGATTTATGGTTTACCACGATTTCTTCTTTACACCATAATATTTCAAAACTTACCATTTTTTATAGTTGTTTTTATTGTAGATGTTATAGCATCATTGTGAGGCATATTGAAGGTGAAATCTAAATAAAATATACATCAAATTGCAAATCAAATGCATATATTGCAAAGAATATACTGAATTAGTTAAGATATGTATTTGGTCTAATGCTACTGATGCACAGTATTTAGAAATTAGAATCACTTGCATTGTATTTTAAAATCACTGCATCAAAGCAGCTGCTGGTTGACAAAAGTCCTCGATCATATGAAATCGCCTAAAGCCAAGTAGTCAGATTTTAAATGTATTTCATTTAACAAAATCATGAAGATGTACGACAAGTTATAACTATTAAGCTTGTGTCGTTTTTGAGAGTTCACACATAAATACATGTAAATGCTATCTTTATCATATTTAAAAAGGAAATAAAATACTGTTTAAAACAAACCTGTGCCGTTGAACATGATGTCTGCTTGTTCTTCGTTATGTTGGTTTTTTATGAACATTTGACAAGAGAAACGCACCTTTCTCTTTGGTGATGGCAAAGGAAACGTCCAAGTAAATATTTGTCCGTCTGAAGAACATTCACACATATTTGAACAGTCTTTCTCTGAATGTTTAAAGATACATGTATTCGTTGCTGCAATGTACGTAGAACCTGCAGTTGTTACACCATTAACCAAAAATTCAACATAATTAGTAGGGGTTGTTGCTGACGAGCATGTAAACAGTAGACATATTCTTCCATCTCTCAGTGTATACTTTCTTCCAGTGAAATTGATCAAATTCCCTATAATAAAATTTGTAATGACCATGACAAAATGCAAATTGACAGTTCACTCTCCAAAATGAATTGTTTTTGTGTGTAAATGTTTGCTTTTTCGGTAAATTTGATGTTTCCAAACTTTAAATATATTACCGCCTTGAGCCTAACAAATTCCAACCAAGTTAGCCATTGGTAAAGTTGGCGTACTTATTCCTTTTTTTACGGAAAATCTAATATACTGATATATGGATCAGATTTATTTGTAGCCACATATGCAGTTTTCATATTAATAACTTACATGTGCGCCTGGTAGAAAGGCTAATACCCCTGTCAAAGAGTTATCTTACAACAGACGGAAAACGTGGGAATGTTTTCCGTGTAGGAGTTGAATATTATTATCACTGATATAAAAAAAAACGTTTATAAACAAATATGCAAATGATGGCAACAATACTTAAAAGACGATCTGTATATCAAATTATGTAGATTAGTGTTTACAAAGACGCTATGGACCAGTAAAATATCTATATACATGTACATGATGTACTATCTGATTTATTTTGTACTGAGGCAGATTGCATCCGAAGCTTTATTGGCAAAGAAGCAAACTTGCATTGAGCGTAATTACTTTTAAAAATCCTTGATTTGGTTATTATCACCGCTATATCTTATTTATTTCAAGGGGCTAGAAATTGTGGACTCTAGCGCGCAATCGTTAACAAGCAGAACGACTGATGTCTCTAGTAAAAAGTCATTCTGGATTCGCTTTGTTAAGGTCGTAACTAATAAACGGCGGGTTGTCCTGTTCTTAAAGGAATCACATTCATCTAACGACTTGATATTCTACGAGAACACTTTATATGCCTTACTCTGGTTATTGTTTTCTTTCTTTTTTTTATTTCGCTAATAAGTTATTACTTAACCTTAAATAACGGTATTTAATTTCATTGTTTTATATATATTTTTCTACTGGTGTATCCAAGTACAGTTTGACCATGATTTGTTTTTCTTTCCAAACTATGTATTACCTGACAATCCCAAAACCAACACAAATAAAAGAAATTGTAGGGAAGCGTTTTTGAAAATCATATTTTCCGCCGCTCGTCATTTGGTAAGAACCTAAAAAAAAAGCACGTATGTCGTTTTAAATAACTATATTTATTTGACAAAAAGTGAAAGTTTTACATAATGACATATCTTAACAAGGAAAACATTTAGCATATAAGTAGCCCTCAAGGAATACATGTATTTATATATAAACATTTCGCTGTTGTCTTTCTACTAAAATTCATTCTGGAGTCGTTATTTAACTGTAAGTTTCTGTAAGAATCCGGCAAAATGGGAAACAAAATTAGAAACATACATATCAAAACCCCGCGATCTTACAATATAGTTTTACTTCAGAATGTTTTTTTTTTTTTTGTTGTTGTTGAAAATACCAATATTTGATATCTGCATCATTATATTTACTCAAAATTCTTTCAATTAGAGGTTAAAAATGAGCTTTTGACATAGTTATCTGCCCCTGAAGTGTTCTTTTTCAGTATATTGCATTGAAATGGTAACCCAATTAACAAAGACGATATTAAAATATTGCCTTTTCTTTTATTTTTATGTTGCAAAAATTTCTATAAGGCTTTCAAAAAGGTAGGTGTTTTCATATCATGCTTTTTATTACATTGACACACTTGGACATCAAGAAAAAGACTTTAGTACCATCCATATACAATTCTAAATTGGATTGCATGGCACATGATCATATATATATATATCCACGTCTCAGAATGTGACGACTCTATTTGCTACCCTGCCCCATCGGATCAAATTGATGCAGGAAAGATATGTAGGGTCGGGCAGTTTGGCTTCCTGTGGCGGAGACCTATGGTTCCTACTCCTGGAGAATACCACAGTAGGGTTCTTTAGCGTGCGAGGAACGTGGCATCTTTCCCACCACTATGGTGTGCGGTCAGGTTTTCCGTATTATAGCCTCACAACCCCAGCATGTAACACGCCAGGGGTACCCCATTCCACCACCTGGGGCACACACCCCAGTTGCTCTGTGGGCAGAGCGCCCTAGCCCCCGGCTAGGGTTCTGACCACTATATAGTTGCCTTTTACGACAAGCTTAGCGCTGCTGCATGCCTATTTTTTTAAAACCCGGACCTGCACGGGGCACTACATATTTGAGATATCTCATTTCAAATGTAAAGTCTTTGCATATTCTTTGCAAAAAATCGTTCTAGACGGAAGCTTTTTGAAACTCTTTATTTTTAATTTTATATTGAAATCTGAAAAAAAGTGCAAGTATTTTTAAAACTTAATTTGTAAGTCGCATTTAACTAAAATAAAACATGATACATTAGATGACACTTCCCTAATCATCAACTAATGTGATTGGCATAACTGCGTACCACCCCTTAAATTAAAAAAAAAATCTATCTTATGCAAGCTATCTTAATACTCTCAAACTATCAAATCAGATCCTAAATTTTACCACAAGATACAAGTAACATGTGTTGTTTATCATACCAATTCATTTGTTTACATACATGTATCAGTGTTTTTGGACGATAAAACGATATACTTATTTCTTAGTACCATTGTTATACGGTAAAAGTAACCCCAAAAATTATACTGCTGCTTTTTATCGCACTTGACATCGTGCCAATACTATATATTTTCAAATAGCTTTATCAGATAACACTGAGGGCATGTTTATCTTAATTACCACAACCAGCTTGAGTAGTTACCAAATAATTTATCTATATATCTATAAAACTTATGATATATCAAAAATCGGTCACGATAATGTCTATCACAAACATTGAAGGCAATCTATATTTTAAACGTTGAGAATTACGTCTCTATTGTGTATATTAATATTGCATAACTTTATTGGTTTTCACAATCGTACGAAGATAATAGGGAAAGAAACAAAACATATACTGGTATACTGGTGTAAGGTGTTCTTGTCAAATTAATATCAAATATCTATTCAAACGCTCCATGGATACACCGTAAACGTTGTCAAATCTTTTGTATTAGAAATAATACCGAATAACTAAAAACAAATTGACTATATCTGGTTAAAATTATAACTGTCGATAAATAATAGTTTTAAATGCGCAAAATCAAATTTTAAGATATATATACAGTAGTGTTCGCTTATAACGAACAGGCTTATAACGAATTAGAACGAATTTCCCAGTCCCACTGTTTTAAAACTAATGCATTTCGTCATTGCTATAACGAATTTGTTATAGCGAAATCAGGGATATAATGAAGTATTAGGGTCCGGCGGCAGATTTATTGCTGAAGTTTGTCTGGATAAAACGAATGGTCAATTTACTTTTTAAGTAAATATCGGACACCAGTTGTCTGCTACTCACTAAATTAATTAATCAACAATGTCACGGTTGATGAACACACTGTTAGAAGATTAGCTAATATTACTTGTATTTTTGTTTTATTACTCATTAAAATATCAATTAAATAATGACACCTAAGCCATTGAAAAAAGTTTTTTCCCGATTTCAGCGGTTGAATATGTTGTGTAAATTACTGCAGACTGAAAAAGGTTAGATGAATGAAATTTTTCACAAAATAAAAAAAGAAAAGAAACTGATCTCGATACTATGTAACAGTTTAACTACGTGATACTTATCTTTGTTCGGGGTCTCTTACAGGCGCCCCTTAAGAAGGATACTACCAAGGGGGTTTAATTTAACGGCCTTGACTACTCTTACGAGTCTTGCAAGGACGGTCTCTTAAGAAGGATAAATTAGTACACCGATAAAAGAGAAATTATGCGAGTTTAAGAGTTTATAAAACCAACTACAACAGCAACAAAAACTATTGTATTCTATTTTATTCATCTTTTATTATAAATACACATTACAAACCAATTACTTAATTTGATGACAGAAAAAAAACGCATCAATATTGCAACGACTTAAGCGATAAAAGCACTTTAAAAAAAAACAAAAAAACAAAAAAAATAAAAGAGGAGGTAATATTAATTTTGAAAAAAAAAATGAGTTTCTGATATAACAAACGATGCATATAACAAAGTAACTGAGACAGTCCCCTGAGATTCGTTAAAAACTTAAACTTGTATAGATATATGCATTTTCTACAGTGAACAACATAACTTAATGCTTACAATTTGAATAATACTTATTTGTCCTTCTTTGAGATAATGATGGCAATGACACCTTATCGAAAGAAGTCTGTATTTTTTTTTCTGGACATATTGTTTGATGGGCAGACTTTCATAATAATACTATTATATTTACTTTGAAATAGAAATTGTATTTCAAAGTGGTGATAGCATAAATCACTTTCTGAAAAAAGTTGTTGAAACCAGTAGTCAAATCAGTACAGATGATACATTGGTGATATTATGAAATTCAATCTACAGTATGTTTGACAAAAACATATAATATTTTGATAGAACCTAAATACATGAAATTATTCTTTTTTTTTTTTTTTTTTTTTTTCATCACTACATATTAATAGTGACTACTAAAGTTCAGGCATTCCTGAATAACTGAAACAATATACAATATATTGCGTTGCAGATAAATGACAGGAAAGGCTGTAACAACTAAAGCTCATGAATGGCTCACCTGGAGAATTGAAATAATTAAGTAATATCTTTTACAACTGAAAGTTAATAAATAAAAGAGGTCCTTTTACTCACACAATTCCTGCTAAATGCTGCACTATCTCATCTATAGACAAATTGAATCATAATAAAGGAGCATCAAAATCAAAACCCTATAGTATTCAAGGAGTAATCAAGGGAACAAAGGACATAAACCAACCAAAATATTAAGTACAAAGCAACAAAAGCAACTAAGCAACTCTGACTCCTCTGAAGACTGGAAGCATGGACCAGGTGCACCGGTAGGGTAAGCGTCCTCTGCTTTGTTCTAGAAACAACCGCCGAGGAGCTCATCAAGGTTAAGTAAGGGGTACATGAAAGAGGAAAGGAAACACTTGACATATTGAACAAATCAGTTTTCATGGCGCAGATGGATACACCTCTGCTTCATTAAAAAAAAAAACATTCGCCGAACTGCCCAATAAATCTTAAGTCTTGGGTAGACGAAAGAGGAAAGCAAAACTATGATACGTTGAACTAATATGTTATCATGGTGCAGATGGAAACCCCGAAATGATCAATGAGTTCATGATGACGACCATAAAACTTCTGCAGTGATGACTTCAATAGTGATATAGTCCATATGCAAATGCTGAAGAGATTTTGCAATAGATAAATCGAAATATAACAATACTGAATATAAAGTGTAAGGTCAAGAGATGAGCCTGACTTCACATTGTCTGTAGTTTCCTTTTTAAGTCCCAGGAACAAATCGGCTACAACGCAAACGTGTTTCTTTTCTCCAATAATTTAGAACAAAATATGTGGTTTTGTTACCTAGAACAACATATTTTTTTTTCGAATCAGCAAAAGATTAACGAATAAGTTCTTTCAAACGAATTTTCAATCAATCATATGGCAACGTGGAGTAAAGTGTTGAAAAGTCAAAAATTTGGATAGAACTAATTTCCGAAAGCTGCGGGAGTTGTTTGTACAAAATATTTAGAACGTTTATGTATCCATATATCACTAGTGCCACTGCGAGAGTATTGCAACTGACTGGTTTTCTATCCTACACACTGTCGAAAGTATCTTTGTAAGGTAAATATACATATCTTTTCGATAAAGATATAGATCTAGCTATATTTCTTTCTTTGTGTGGATTCTTATTGAGTGTGGGAATTTAATACAAGTAAGATTAGTCCTCGCATTTTGTTACAATGTAGTGAGAAGACATGGACTACTTTTGTTTGGTGAGGATTTTATCTTTGCCAAAAGATGAACGTTTGTATGTGGCATTACCTATGGTGTTTCTATGAATACATAATTCCATAATAAGGCCATTGAAGGAATGCGCTTAACAAACAAAACAAACAATGTTTTTTGAAGCTTTGTCAACAGAAACGATAACATATTTTTCACAATGTGAGGAAAGGCATTCAAGTGCCTTCGGATCGTTGCTTACGAACTTTTATTGACACTTTTCTGGAGATTGCCAATACGATTATATACCAAAGATCGTATGGTATCTTCATTGTATGCAATTCGACAAGGATTAGATTTCTGGTTCTTGGTTCTTTTTTCTCTTTATTCATGACTTATCTTCAACATCGTTCATTATGCTTTTGATATTAAGTTTTATCAATTGAAACTCTATGGTTCTCTGAATTTTGGACCATGAGAGAACAATTTCAATATGTGTCGATATGTTAAAAGACCTAGCTTCATTTAACACTAAGTCTTTAACACGAGTATGAGGACACTCCGTTTGATATTGATAAACAAATTATATCTGTTTTAAGTATTAATATGTGTTGCTTGATAAACCAAACAAATACAATTACAGTTATCAATTAGTTAAATATAAACAAAAATGTCTTTTTCAGGTCAATCAGAGTATGAAAAAAATCAAATTTCTTGGAGAATCCATTATATTATCATATTATGAAAAGACATGTTTGATTCATGAATATCAATACTGGTCTGTCAAAGTCTATCATATACTTTGGTGTTGCTGCGAACCATTTTTTTTCAATTTTGGCCAAATAACTCAGACCTATGACATACATGTAAGCGCTCTCATTATTGACAATATATGTCAATGAAAAATATAGCAAATTATCCTTCAAATTTATGTCCGGACAGTGTTGTTTTACTAAGTAAACTGTTGTATGGTTTATAAACTTGCTTGTAAACGGATTGCAAGTTCGGATTTCCAATGGAAAATAGTATACATGTAAACACAAGGAATACATATAAAATTATAATACAAAAAACTTACAGAGAGAACGTTATTCCTTGTAAACCGCTCCACACTCTATCTGTTTCAACTGGTTCATGTATAATCGATCAGAACTGCGCAAAATATATGCATACCAGGAAGTTGTTTGTTTGGGACAGGTAACCGTTGTCATTGGCGTAATTGACGAATTTTAACACTGCAGGTAAGAACTTTTCTGTAACAAATGTAGTTTCTTCCCGTGAAGATTAACCAAATACCACTTGTTCTGTATATTTGGGGTTTATAAAACTGAAGCGTTTGAAGTATATGATATATTTAATTTGCAAATTATACTATCAAATTATTTACAGTTTGGTATACTGAACCCGAACATTTGTTATTCCTATAACCAGGAAACCTTGTTTACCATATAATCCGAATTGATATTTTATATATCTATCTTACATAATCAACCGAACCTTTCTAGCATCAGTCTGTATTATTTTAAATACTGTATTGACATTAACATATCAATATAAAAAAATTACAATTATATCAGAAATACCTTTTCACGAATCAAAAATCATATTTGTTATTCCAAATCTACAATCGAATCACGAATTGATACTCTACCCATTTTTTTCTCATTGCCTATATTTCAAAAAAGGGAAATAGATTTAAACCTTATATATTATGCAATTTGGGTGTATGGTTGTGAAATTAATTTTCTATATCCAAACATTGAATGTGTACTAATTTATAAAGTGGTAATGTGATGTGATGTGATGTTAAATATGTCAAGATATATAAAATGCATTCGTTTGCATATTATTTGTATAACATTGTATAATGCTTTGTTAACCAAGTTTGTGATAAAGCGTTCAATCAGTAATTATGAGCAAAATGAATATGTACTAAAAAAGCAAATATATAAAGAAAAGTCATACTTTAAACCGATAAATGTTAAATGTTTTTCTTACCGACATATGTGATCAATAAACTTCTGATAACATTCCTGAAATTGTTCGATAAGTAAAACACAAAGCAATAAAAAGCACTTTTGCAAACATATTATGGATACCAGTTTGCACAGTTCGAAAAAAAGTGATATTTTCTTTTGAAGACGTTAAAACCTTGTATTGAGAAAATTGAATTAATATTACCAAAGTATTAATAGCTATCATAATATATATATATATATATATAAACGTCTTAGAATGTGACGACTCTATTCACTACACTGATCCATCGGATCAAATTGATACAGGGAAGATATGTAAACGTATAGAAAGGTCTGAAAAATTCCCAACGATGTTAGAACTGTCAAATTTGCGATGCAATTTTTTGGTCGTTCCCTCCGCGGGACTCGAACTCGTACTGCTGTGAAATCTTTGTGCAGGTGGTGTTGCCATAGATGTCACAGCGGTACGAGTTCGAGTCCCGCAGAGGGAACAACCACATATTTGCATCGCAAATTTGACAGTTCTAACATCGTTGGGAATTTTTCAGAGCATTCTATAAGTTAACGTTATCTTCCTTGATCCGATGGAGCAGTGTAGTGAATAAAGTCGTCACATTCTGAGACGTTGTATAATATTGATTTGTTGTGACATGCATCATTAATTTGATCCTTTTTCCTACTTAATAACACCTAGATGAACTGTCCCGTACTACCATACATCGTGTACTAAGTTGCAGCCCTAGATTAATCCTACGAGGAGGAATTAAACGGCCAGCCAAAGCAATATTTTGATATAGCCTAGCTGGCCGAAGGTCTAGGGCGCTGGAATTTGGTCAGGCGATGTTGCCATAGATGTCACATCGTGTACTAAGTTACAGCCCTAGATTAATCCTACGAGGAGGAATGACCCGGCCAGCGAAAGCTATATTTTATATAAATAGCCTAGCTGGCCGAATGGTCTAGGGCGCTGGACTCAGTGCAGGCAGTTTTGCCATAAATGTCACAGCGGTACGAGTTCAAGTCCCGCAGAGGGAACGACAAAAAATTTGCTTCGCAACTTTGATAGTTCTTACATCGTTGGGAATTTTTCAGACCTTTGTATAAGTTTACGTTATCTTATCAGTATGAATTTGATCCGATGTAGCAGTGTAGCGAATAGAGTCGTCACATTCTGAGACGTTTTATATATATTTGAATACATCACAATATACAATGTACTGAATTGTAAAAGAACCACGCATGATATAGTATTATAAGCATATAAGTATTTTAATTGTTAATTTAGAAAATCACTGTTGAATATATCAAGCGAAATGAAAAAAAAATTATGATTAGAAAATTATTTATTCATTATATATCACCAACACACTTTCAGTTTTTGTTTTTGTTTTTGTTTTTGTTTTTTTTTTTAGATGTATTATAACTTTGTAATGAATATAAATTCATTTAAGTCAGATCGATCCGGAATCGTCCTGGGGCAACTGGAGATTCCTCGAATTTGTCCTAGCAATTGTATGTTACAATAATTGAACTAAATAAAAAGTTCAAAAACATATAAATCACTCACAACCAATTATTTGCAAAAAAATCCTGATGAACGCCAAGTTAAAAAGTTTGAGATTATCATTTATTGCTATTTAAGAATTAACTTCTTATGTGTAAACTACTTCACTTGTCCAGAAAATTCATTTTTTCTCTGTTAAAACCAAAATAACTAGTATAAACTCTGCTGCTTCTTGTGGTTTTCTAATTGCGGTAAATATTTGCGGAAGACATATTTGTTGTGTTTCTGTTAATGAACTTCTTAAAACATTTTGTTCATACTCAGAGAAAGCTGAAACGAAAGGAAGTATTCGGCGTTATCAATAAATATATTATGTTTTCTTGCAAATATCATCAGACCCGGAGAGTGAGATCTTTACTCGACCAGCTTTTACTCTTTTTTTCTAGAAATTCGATCTGTAAAGTTTACTTCATGGATATGAACTTCTTATGTACAACAGTGTAGAACATGTATGTCTTTTACTGTATCCGTTATAAACACATAAAAATAATGTATACATGTCATCTTTAGAAAAAGGAATAACAAATAAACCATACACAAACACACTTTTTCGACATAAGTTTCACCTGAATTGAGCAAATCAACTTTGTGCCTTTATTTCATGTAAGTTTCATATGAATTTCAGGTGAAGCTCGATTAACGTGAACTTCATGTGAAAAAGATTTGCTTGTGTACGGGTGTATTACTACATTTAGAGTTTATTTTTTATCGATCAATTTAATTTGTTTTCTATATCGTAAATTACCAACATGTTCATTTGATAATTATCGTTATTATTTATATGTTTTCTTTAAAGATGTTTCACTTATTTTACGTGAAGGCATATAGTTTGACTTCTGTATTATTTTAGGTAGTTTTGATTCTCAGATAAAGGTACGCCTAAATTTGAAGACATGAGACAAATCACTTGGGCATTCACAATACTCACCATGCTACCAATAGGTATGTTATTGAACGTCTAAAGTCGATGTACCTTATAATGCAAATGGCCATACTGATATAATTGATAATGTCATACGCTTTGATACTGTGCTATTTATAATTTTGCTTGGAATTGAATTTAAGAACAATTCAACAAATGCGTTTCATGACTTTTTCGTGATCAATTATCATCTTTTATTCTGGCATGTGATATCGCGATTCAAATATGAAACTTTTACCTTTATTTTAGAGGCAATGTCTTGTGAGCCTGATTTATGCTTTAATTGGAAAATTTCAAACATGAAATTAATCTTAGTATGCAGAATTGTGGAATACAAATTCAATACATATATAGAGGACCCTAGCGGAAATATTCAAGGAAATTGCTTTCCGCCATCTGATATAAGTACCTGTCATGCGAAATATAATAACACGACGATAACTCTTGACCGCCAAACCAATGAGTTAACATTTACTTTAAGAGGAGTTATGAATACGAAAGTAAACGGAAACTGGACATGTAGGCATGGAGAGAAAAGGGACATAGCTCATGTAGAGGTTACAGTTCTAAAATACCACGGTATGAAATAATTGAAATACAAAAGTACAAATTTAAAAAAAACAAGAAAAACTGATCCATTCAGAAATTGACAAGAAAATCAAGAGAAAGAAGGTTTGAATGGTAATCAAAGGAATATTAAAAATAATAGATAGACAGGGAAAAAAGAAGCACACAACAAATAAAATGCTATACGGATAGTGCAACAGATACAAGTAAAATTGACAACACGGATCGAGATGTCTACACGTATGTTAATTTGGTCATGAGTTTTACGTACCATCGTTGTCTAAGAGTAGGTCATGATATAAGTTTTCTGACTTCAAAGTTTCTTTCATTTCCTTTACCACAAGGCTTTTGTGATATTTGCGATGTATAAAGTTCCAAAATCTAAAAGTGTTTTTAGATGAAATGCCATCCATTGAGCGGAAAGTGACAAAACGATGTTCTTTCTTTCGGATAAGATAAGGTTTTAGATTACCTTCAAAACAGAAAATGAAAATGTCAGCAAGTAACGGTAGACATTTTGTCTGAGTTTTATCGAGAATCTTAACCGAGTATCTGAATTTTTTGTTAAAAAATTAATTACAATTTATTGACTCAAATACCATAGAAGTGGGTTTTATCTGAGTGTCTTTTCCCAGGAAGAAAATTTTGATTATTTCATTTTGGTGATATAGTTTTGGGATCTTTGAGTAAACCATGAAATTATTAAGGGACACATAGCAAATACAATTCTCCTGGGTAGTTACTTTGCATGTTTCAATCTTCTGCATCTACCGAGAACAAATCTGCAATAAACCAGCGAAAATGATTTCTTGATTTGCCTACATATTCATAACTTATCCTATTCCCATTCTTATTCCTATCCGTTCCATAAGATAGTTTAAACTTGCTATCTGATTAAGACAGAACATAATTTACTGTACATGTGATTTTTACACAACATTAATTTTATATTCGGGTTATCCTTGTCATTCCATTTTGTTCATATTAGAATAGTTCCGATACACTTCGTATTTAGTTGTGCAATTAAGTATACAAAGGCGTTGTTTTTATTTGTTGTTTTGATAGATAATCAAAGTGATGGGAAGAGTCTGCAGACAACATTTGGTATTCTTATATTTATCTAGATGTAACAAATTGCTCGAGAAATAAGTTTTAAAAAACGATATAAATTACACAGCTGAACATATTTTAGTGCGGCATTAAGTGTGTATGTATAATGTATATACTACTACATTGAACTACTACATCTAAACACCTCATTTTGTCGATTAAAATAGTTTGTATATGAGCAAGTTATTTTTAGAATGTAGCCAAATGCGCTATAATTTATTCAGTAGACATCATTTAGTTCTGAATTGAAATGTTCATTACAAATAATTGACATATAATTACATTTCAGAAAATCAGTGCATCTACCTTGTAGTATTTATGTCGTCATTGAGTTTCATTGCGGCAACTGCCATGACCGTGATGATCATGTCTTTTCTGCCTCGAATTTCGTATACTAATGACGGTACGTATATTTAAGATATAGCAACTTACGGCTTAATATAAAAAAAAACAAAAAACACTGTAACATTATACCGGTTGTTTAACTCAGTGGATGCATAGTGCGCATATAGTCATATAGCAACCACGCATGTATATGCTATAGATGCATATTTTCTAAATGTCGTACTCGGTAAAATATGAACTGCCGCTTTTTGCGTTTTCATTTGTTCTTCAATGTGGCACGCTTTTTTTGAATCGAAGAGTAAGATAGCAAAATGATATTTTCTTCAAACAGTAAACATATTTTACTTTCAATAATTGAAGATATTTACATCATACATCTTTTATAATATTATTACTCAAACGACTTTCAAGCATAAAATATGATACAAACTAGATGTGCTATTATTCAAGATACAGTTCCTTTGAAATCGGTGCCAGGATTCAACTTACTGATGTAATAGGTGGATGGAAGAGGAGGCGCTTGTGGGCCCGTTTTCCTCCCATTAGGTCGGAAAAAAATCGATAATTGAATAAGAAATCACCGACCTATACGACAGATCCTGTCCCCCTCTGAGACCAGTCAGGGGACCCGCGTCTTTGAGAATCTCTATATTCGCTTCTGGTTGTTACCTTGTTAGATATCGATATGAAAATGTGATGCTAAGCAGATGACACGAGGTACTTGTGGTTAAAGGGGTCCGTCAAATGGAGAAAAAAGAGATTGTTACTATTCATTCAATGTACAAAGTTTGTCTATGGTCGACTTGGTTCAGTTTTGCAGGGTTTTGTTTTAGATATTCCTCGTTTCCACTTCCGTTCTAGTTAAAGGTATAAACTTGCATGCAGAAGCAATGGGCAAACATTTATATCAGATATGAAATGCACCACAGATACCAATAGTTCAAAGCACAATTCTTTTCAAATGTTTTGTTGTATTCGTATTTTATGAACGTGTGTTTTATAATGTTTTCTATTTGTTAGATTTCCTAATGACCACAGCTAAAGTATTATTATTTTGCTGCAACAAAGAAGACAAAAGAATGCAATATTTTTCAAGTACATATAATTCATTTTTTTATGTTTTGGGATCTAACTTCAAATTCGAACATTCACCGAGTGTTGATGATATTATTGATATTAAAATATAATGATATTGAAATACAAAACATAAACTCTTTGATAGATTCATCAAAACTACAGAGCTTGCAGTAATTACGCAGAATTTTGTGTCGCGCTAGACCTTTAACATTAGGCTTCCGTAACAGCGTTATTTTACTACAAAATTGAAGTCATTACTACCTAAGCTTTTATGGTCGTCATCATGAACTCGTAGATCGTTACGGTGTATCTATCTGCTACATAAAAACTTATTTGTTCAACGTCCATAAGTATCCTTCCCTCTATCGTTTACCATTGACTTTACTATTTTATGAGCAACTCGGTGTGTGTTTCTAGAAAAACAGAGGAGGATTTCCCTACCTGTTCACCATGGTCCATTCTCCCAGATTTTAGTGGAGTCCGAGTTGCTCGATTACTTTGTATGTATTATTTGGGTTTTTTTAAAGTTCTTTATTGCGTGACTGTTGTCCATGTCTGGTCTTTGTCATTGATTACATTATTTCGATTTCCGTTTGAATATTGGCTTCCTTGATTACTTTTTACTCGGAATTCAGTAAATATGTTTCGAGTTTAAACTCTTTGATATGTTTGTTCAGTTTCCGTTATTTTTGTATAGTTAATGTCAAAAATTTAAGAATGACATGGACAATTACAAGACAAAGTCATCAATAAGAATTAGTTATCCGGATGAAGCATGTGTTGTTTTATTTCATATGTAAACACTAGGTAAACAAATAGAAAATAAACTATATTAACTACACTGTAGTTCGATATTTACGGTAAGCATATACACATTTAGTATTATTTTACACATTGCAATTAAAAACAAACACCTAAGTACTTCTCTAATTAACTATATGATTATGAAACTTAAGGACAAAGACATTTTTAAATGACTCCAATATGTGTTAAACATACATAATTAAAACATTTAGGCATCCCTATGGAAACCTTAAATACTCGTTAATCAATTCATCTTTTCGATTTGTTTTCCACATTTAAATAAGATGCAAAGCTACATGTAGACAAGTTCAACAAGTTAATTATATTCCAACCATGTTTGAATTTTGATTTCTATTCAAAAATATTTATTACCTATTAAGTAGATAATATTTACTTTTTACTAATTATGTATATTGTCGTTTCCTTGAAGTGTGATATCAATTTTTTAAATGTTTATATCTAGAACTTAAAAAAGTCGTTTATGTAGTATCTACTGTGTTTTTCTTTGGAATCGCCACACTAATTGGTTCGATCGACAAAAAAGATTGTTCAAGTAAGTTAACCGTGTTTGTAAGTAGGAAAAACATTCTTCAAAATAAAAGGCATTACACATGTAAAACATAAAAATCAAACAAATATTGCATATTTTCTTACAATGTAAACTGTACACGTATTTCAAGGAGTATATATAGATATCGATTACGAATAGAACTTGAACCTCCTGTCAAAAAAGGGAGAAAAATTGAGCACCGATAATAAAATTTACGAACTGATAAAATCTAGGGAGTAGTCAAAAAGCAATTATCAAAGGGAAAGTCCGTATAACAAATAACAATATCAGGGTAAGATAGCGGCAATGGTTCTGACTTTGTTCAGGCATTTCCTGAAATGAAACCCAAATGCGCAGCATAAAATTACCACCAGTTACAGTCGGTAAAATCAGTGGTCAAAACAGCGCAGAAAATATAAATATATATATATATATATATATATATATATGTGTGTGTGTGTGTGTGTGTGTGTGTGTGTGTGTGTGTGTGTGTGTAAATTTTAAGGATCTAGCATCTTCTTTTTTTTTCTTTACGAAGTTCTGAAAAAAAATTCAATCCCGTAAGAATATAAAAAAACATATCCGCTAGGAGAGGGGCACAGTTAATGTCCATTGGAATAGCAACCTGTTGCAATATAACTCCTCCAAATGTGACAAATATGTTGTCAATGAGGAAATCAAGCATTTCCCAAACCTGCCTTCCTGTTTAGCATATCACTAAATGGTAAAGTTATCATTAATATAGACTTACGATTACTTCTGGAAATAGAAAGTCTGATTTCACTGCTATTTCTTTAACGACCACGTGCAAAGTGGAGTATGAATAGTAAATAGTGAATAGTTTATCTTCAAAATCTGATTTGTTTGTACATTTAATTTCAGCAAAATGGTTATTTTTCGTCCTTGGTTCCACCATTGGCTTTGTATGCAGTCTAACATGTCTAAGTAAAGACAGTAAGTAGCAAAGAGTTCATAGCCGGTGTCGTTATACGTTATATGTATACTTACCATTACATTTGTTTATATACCTCTTTTTTTTTAATTCGGAAAATAACTGCAATATCATTTTTATTTCATTCTTGATTTAGGATATGTTTTTTTTTATTACGAATACTGCCACTAAACCAATAAACGAATGCAATATCATATTCCACAATGGTATTCATGTACATGATTATATTCATTTTTATAATATATTAACCAATAGGTTTTGATAATTCATTGCATTGCCTAAGGGAAGACACAGCTAAAAAGCTAATCATTTTCAAATTGCTCATTTGATTAGTTCATAGGCAGACATTTGACGTTTTAAACTAAACATTAGATTGAAGAGTAAATTTACTTACAAATTGATTCATATCATCAGAAATAATTTAATAAATACGTGTGTTAATCATTACACCATATTAAAACTGCTATCATTGCAAAAGAATGTATAAATTAAATATATAAAGCAGAAAGGGTTCGTAAAATATAAACTTGTCTATTTGTATCATTTGTGTCGTACGATGTTACATATTGCATCTCCCGAAGTAACCGACAATACAGATTAGAGGCAGGAATACACAACACGAAATGCAACAGATGTGTGTAGTGTTTAGTGTTTAACATTAATTCGAATAACACTTTAATTATTGCTTGGTTTAAAGGAATATATGTGTGTGTGTGTGTGTGTGTGTGTGTGTGTGTGTGTGTGTGTGTGTGTGTGTGTGTGTGTGTGTGTGTGTGTGTGTGTGTGTGTGTGTGTGTGTGTGTGTGTGTGTGTGTGTGTGTCTAAAGGATTATACAACGATACCGATAAAGATGTAAATACACTATACTGAAATATATAATGAGCAATTTTTTCAGTCAACAAATGATCTTCTTCAGTGCTTTGAATAAACTGAGTGTGTATGAAAGTATATGGTCTGTGAACACAACTCGCTACCTAATAAGATAAATACCTGTGACGTATAAAATTTTATCGACAGTAACAAAGATCTTTAACATTATGTTATAGACACACGTTGTGTGTTGATCTTGAATACTGAACTATAAAAATAAAAATATTTGCATACACTGTTATAAGAAACTATACAAAATAGGAAGAAGTTAATGCTGTGTTTATTATTATTAATTTCATGTGGGTGTAAAACACGGAGTTCTTTTGTCCAAAATCCCTCCCGCTTCGATTTTCATTTTTTTGAAATCATCGAAGCAGTGGTTAGGTAATCTGAAGTGTTGACTCACTGGGAGTGAAGGCTTTTTTTGTTAGGTTGCTCCTGTGTCCGTTCAAGCGCTTGTGAAAAGGCTGTTTAGATTCACCAACATATTGAAGGCCACAGATGGAACAGTGGAGCAAATATTTTACATTGGCTCTCTTGCAGTGCACGTTGCAAAATATTTTGTAGAGTTTCCCCGTGACTGTGCTGGCGAATGATGACGAGTGGTGCATTTGGTTGCAACATTTACACCTTTTGTCACCACAGGAGCGACTCTCGTTGGGAGTCAAGTTGGGCTTAGATATTTCAGCCCTCACAAGTAGACTATGCTAACTGTCTGGCTGTCTGAATCATAGGTGGTTCGGCAAAGACTTTTGGATAATGTTGAGTTTCTCTCGACAGAGGCCTAGTGCTCACGAATGGTATTGTGGCTGTTTTTAAAGCAAGGGTGGTATGTTAGAACACAAGGGGTTCTTTCACATTTTGTCATTGGCTTGTACCGTAACAGACTACTTCTTGGGATATTATTAATTTTTTTGGAACTCTTCGTTGATGGTCTTGTATCTATATCCCCTTATGTTTCTTAAATTGTTCTTCAGTTGATCTAGACGGTTTTTTTAAGGATAAGTCATTTGTACAAATGCGTCTTAGCCTAAGAGCTTGACTAAATGGTATACTCTTAGTCAGGTGAGATGGATGACAGCTCTAAGGTATAAGATATTGATGCGTGTCAGTTGCTTTTGAGTATAGGTCCATGGAGAGCTCTCCCCCGATCAGGTGCTGGAGGTATCGGGGAATGAGATGTTATTAGCAGATGTTTCATAAGTGAACTTAATTGAAAGATGTTGATTGTTGGCATGAACAATAAAATTGTTTAGTTCGTCCTCGTCATGTGTCCACTTTATGTCGTCAATTAACCTATACCAGGACAGAGGTTTTTCTGTAGAGGATTCAAATAGTTCTTTTTCAAATTTTCCCATGAAAATGTTGGTATAAGACGGATCCATTTTGGTACCCATAGCTGTACCATTTATTTGTAGGTAATGGTCTCCATTAAAAGTAAAATTGTTCTTTTTTGAAACCATTGTGAGCAAAGTAACTAGGCAGTCAGTAGGTGGAACTTTGACCTCAAGAGAGTCCTATACTTCCATACAAGCCTCGATAATATCAGGGTGAGGAATGTTGGTATAGAGATGTAACGACCAGAGTGGTGTTTGGTGGAGAGGGATACAGAGCCTGCATCTTCTGTAAGTAATCAGTCTTTTGTAAATGATGGAAGTTTTTCTCTGTTGGATGGCCGTTAGCAGAGACTATAGGTCTACCTGGGTTGTTGTGAATTTTTGGGAGTAGGTAGAATCGACCAGGTTTAGGATTTTCAGGTTTGAGATATTCAAAAGTTTTAATGTCAATGTGGTTATTTTCGTACATTTTGTTTAACTCAGTTTGAATTGCGTCTGCAAAGGATTGAGTGAGGTTTGTTGTTAATTTGATATAAAAACGGTCGTCTTTAAGTTTACGCTTGGCCTCATTAATGTAGGCGGATTTGTCAATAATCACTACAGCACTGCCTTTGTCTGCAGGTTTTATTATGATGTTGTCATTGGTTCTTAGACCTTGAAGTGCAGCACGTTCCCTTATTGTTAAATTATCGTGACTCTCTATGTTGACCATTACATTTCCTATAAAGTCAGATTTTACATTATCAATAAATGATTCCAAAGTTAATTTTTTGCTCATTTCAGGGATCCAGTCACTTTTCTTTATAAACCGATAGTTGTTTTCATCTTCTGAATCACTCTCATTTTGACCCTCACTCTTTTGAGGCAAAGTACTCAAGTTGTCAAGTTCCTCAATTAGGATGGTTTCCTTTACAGGACCTGGAACTAGGCAGAAATTAAGACCTTTAGCTAATAATGATGTTTCATCTTCATTTAGGTTGTGTGATGAAAGATTATTGACAATGTTGGATGGTTGACTGTCAGGTTTGTTTCTTCGTTTAAAATGTCTGATGCGTCTTTTGCTTTTTTTTTTTTCACATGGTGAGACTGTGATTGGTACATGCCATCATGTTGCAATTCAGGTTTCTGTTAGTCATAAAGGGTCTGATTTTGAGATTTCGTGGTGTCTTCAAGACGCTTAATAATAAAGTCATAATCAAAGACTGTGAGTTCTTTTTTCGATGAGTCTATGAATCGATTAAATTCTGTAGTTAGTTTCTTAAGACGTTCTTCGCAGTGTTTCTTCAGTAGGATCAGTAGGCGTTTTGAACAATTGAAAAGTGTCTGATCCCATCTACGAGATAGGGTGCCAGAAGACCTACCAGGTGTTTGAGGCTAGAGCTTGATCTGAAGACCCTTAGGAATGACATCTTGTCGGATATATTGAGTAAAATTTGATAAATGGTGACTAGTTCTCAATTGCATCTGTTAGGATGACTCGACGATCCGATACCCATTAAGTTTGCTGGTTGTTTGGCAGATACCTTATATATATATATATATATATCGTTCAATAATAGAAATCCTGTATACAGATTTATATAGTTGTCGAATAAAATTCCACCACGACTAGATATTTCATTTTGTATTTCACATATTTCACAAGTACTTTCACTGCTTGCGCAGATCTTCAGGTGAATTAATACATATAGTAACTTGGTAACGTTCTTGTGACGTTACGTTATAATAGAACAACATAGCGACGTTAAAAATAGAAAACGAAAGTATAAAAATAAATTGTATAAATAGACAATCCAAATATAGATTTATAAATAGCCATTAATTCTTTAATGCCCATTCGATGCCGCCTTGAATTTCTTAATAAAATTTATTTCCTTTATTTCTCTTACAGAATCACTATCTATGTTCATTTTATAAAAAGGAAAAAAAATGAGGTACTTAGCAGAACTTCGCTACCTTTTCTCGATATTATGGTGAAACTCAATGATGGAAAATTGACCACAGATATATTTTATAAGAATATTGACACTCACCAGTATTTAAACTTTCAATCACGCCACCCATCACATATAAAGCATAATATACCGTATTGCTTAGCTCGAAAAATATCCAATTGCGCTTATCGAAAATGGAATAAGTCGGGCCAAAGAAATTCCAATACAATCTTTACGCTAAACGAGAGATCACGAATCAAACTCGAGCACAAACATTATTCTTTTTCGTGACAAAGCATAATCATTCAAACCCAAACATATTTAATATTGCTAAAGCAAATCTCCCTATTTTATCGAGAAGTGATCAATTGAAGGATTTAATAACTTTCGCAACTGTCATTCAAAGTAAACGTCAACCACCAAATCTAAAGCGCTTTTGACTAAAGCAAGATTTGATCCAAACCGTAGTGAAGAACCAAAACTTGTGTCTCAATGTAACGATAAGCGTTGTGGTACGTGCAAATATATTCATCCCGGTACAGATATAACCACAGAAGATGGAACTAAAATTTATACAAATGCAAACATGAACTGCAAGAGTGCTAATTTAATTTATTGCATTAAATGTCATATGTGCAATTAAATCTAGATAGGCCAGACTGGGAACACGCTTGCAAAGAGGATGACGGTACATCGGCAACAAGTTCATGAGGAGGTATATTGACAAATCCCGCTCAGCGCCCACATAGATGCTTGTGGGCGCGGTATTTTTTTTTTATTTTTCATTTCTATCAAATGAACACAGATAGCGATTATCTAAGAGAAATAAAGGAAAGAAATTGTATTAAAAAATTTTAGGCGGCATTGAATGGACATTAAGAATTAATGGCTATTTATAAATCTATATTTGGATTGTCTATTTACACAATTTATTTTTATACTTTCGTTTTCTATTTTTAACGTCACTATGTTGTTCTATCATAACGTAACGTCACAAGAACGTTACCAAGTTACTATATGTATTCATTCACCTGAAGATCTGCGCAAGCAGTGAAAGTACTTGTGAAATGCCGGGTCATTCCTCCTCGTAGGATTAATCTAGGGCTGTAACTTAGTACACGATGTATGGTAGTACGGGACAGTGCAGGCGGTGTTGCCATAGATGTCACAGCGGTACGAGTTCGAGTCCCGTGGAGGGAACAACCAAAAATTTGACAGTTCTAACATCGTTGGGAATATTTCAGACCCTTCTATAAGTTTACGTTATCTTCCCTGTATCAATTTGATGCGATGGAGCAGTGTAGCGAATAGAGTCGTCACATTCTGAGACGTTGTATAGATATATATATATATATTAATAAATTAATCGGCAAAGTTTGTAATAGACAACTTTGAATCAATCTATTTATATTTTTTGTTTCATAAGAAGTCAGTCTTAATAGTAATGGCAATACAGGTAACAAACAAGAACATAAAGAACCAAATATAGAAGAAGGGCGTAAGTCTTTTAACATCAATTTATTATTCACACGTTTATTGTTATTAGAAGCCTAAAACAGCGCTTATATTGAAAAAGACATCCATATATATTTAATGGTAAACGCAAGGTTAGACATAGTTATTTGATATAGAATCGTCAGTTCACTATAATATTGCAAAGAAATGTATATGTTTAACAATTATTTGATTTACACTTTCATTGTTTACTCCGTCTAAGTAGAAGCTTAAAACAGCAATTTTATTGAAAAGGCAACTATACATATATTTTGATTGTATACGAAGGGTTAAAATTGTTATTTTTTTTCAGAAGATGATAAACAAGGAACAGCACTTTTAACTGATGGTATGTATGCTTTCAAATGCATCAGTCACTCTCACTGTCATCAGAAGTAATTGTAATCGTTAATGTCAAATTATTTTCGAACACCATGAACAATAAGAGATGTGTACGTGTAGAGATGTAATGATAGGTAATAGTTAATAAAGTTTTAGCAAATTGTTAGAAAAATGACACATGATAGTTATCGTTATATGTATTATTTCCGATTACGTTAAGTTGTTGCATTATCCAAGAGGTTCTTTTTAATTTTTACAAAGTTACATTGTAAAAGACTTACATTTTAATTGTATTGAAGATTTGGCTCAGTACAGATTTTTAAGTTCTGAAACATTGCATATTTTCATTTCTTCAGGTGAGGTAGAGGCGACAGCACACCAAATGAGAGGAGCAGAATCAAGTGTTTGACAAGGTATGTCTGATAAAAGCACAAACATTTTAAAATGTTTTTTTATCTTCAAAGTACTTTAAAATAAGTTTGATTTTCTTGGTGTGATGTCAGTATGATTTACCTTTATATGTATGAGTTCAACGATTAAACAACGGTGCCCTTATTTGGTAACTTTTTACGTGGTTATTATTGATATGTGTGTAGATAACGAATATTTACGTTTTTGTTAGTTTATAGTTTCATAGATAAATATACGCACAAACTACTTAGTAGAGTGGTGTTTATATTTTAATTAGTGAGTATCGTATTACGTTTTTCTTTCAGAATATAAAACGAATTTTATATGAAAATGTACTAACTGTTCTCTGAAAGTACTACACCAGTGGTATATAAAAGCAAGTCACAAGATACAGACCCAACTGTAGAGTTAATATATGGTGTATCAAACATAAACTATTCACGATTGTTTAAAGGTTTTGTATCAAACTTTGATAGGTGTTGACTTTGTCTGACGCATAAGTAGTTATAAGCTGTTCGTTAGTTCGTTGTCTGCCTTTCATTATATGGATTAAGAAATGTCAGTTACAGCAAATCTATTTTTTAGTTAAACTTCTGCGTTGACACTCTGGAAATCTCAAATATCCCACGTTGGTTATTGAGTGTTATTCCTACTCTGAATCATTTGTAACTACGCGAAGCTCGATGAATGTTTAATCTAACGTTATTTGTATTTGCTGAGTTTGTTATGTTTCCTACTTATTAAACTGTAAGTGATGACATTTGAAGTTTATAGCAATGCAAGGTTGCGTACAAAAAAGTGTGAATCATATAAGAAGTCCACTGTTTCAAAGTTGTTGACCTTTATGAAAAACAATTAAACTTGCATATATTTGCATCAAAATATTTCATAAACACCATGAAATCATTATTCTTGTTGATTTGTAATATGAAAAAATAAACACGATTAGCATGAATATATTTGTGACGTGTTCCTGACAGTGTATTTCATAATTCGTCTGATTCATTAACATATGTTAAGAAGTGAATGAGAACAAAAATATATAATATGTTACGAGTCCAATGCAAGTTGTTTTTACATGTAATATGAAAAAAAAAAGTTTTGTACAGCTGGTGTAATATCAAATTATGTATTATCTGCAGAGTACACGCACGCATCATCATGCAATTAAGAGTTTAGTTTTATCAAAATTCAAAATTACTTATCCCGCACTTAAATGGAAACCTTTTGATCGACATAGCTCATATGTCATACTGATGAGCGTGTTAATGACAGAAATGATTTCATGTGTGTCTTTTCCTGTACATGTATACTAAATGTTTTGTTATCCATGAATTATCTTTTTTGTCAAGAACATATGTAACTCTTCGAAAGGTGTAACAAAGGCACAAAGTTCTACAAATGATTGTTTACATGAATACAAATTTAAGATAAAATAGTATATAATTGTGGAGAGTTAAGACATTGTTTTAATCAAGGTCTAAATTATGGACGATAGGAAATGAATGTATTGTTCATCTTTATATCAGAAAAGAGCTTATAAAACTAAAGCAGACATTGATGGTAATTATCTATCAAAACATATCTGAAGTGTCACTCCACATGCTTCAATCAGATTCGTATAAATGGCAAGGTAAATTTTATAGACATTGGGATAATTCAAAATGTATACTCCATTCCAATTCCATTCTACGGTGTGTATGCATGGTTCGACCGCTATGAAAATGTATCAATAATATCATGTTGATCCATATCGGTAATGCTAAACAGAATAGAAAGAACAAACCATATACCCGACACAAAAATGTAATGAATAAGGAGCTATATAGAAATCATGTCAAGCTATAAATAATTAAGAAAGCACATAAACACCATTTGTTTTCGAATTAAACTCCAGTGATATACATGTAATTACTCGTAGGCCTTAATTTGTTCTTAATAATTCAGGAGAAACTTTAATGTTGTAATTCGGTGTTTTTCGAACAACAAATATTCTAATATTCTGTTTGTCTATTGAAGGCCTATGTCTTCTTTTAATCAACTAAATGCGATGACATCGTTAGATTCAAAATATTTATTCATAAAACACTACTCCTATATTTCCAGTTTTGCTTCTTGCAAAAAATTCCTCTGAATAACTTCGAAAATATATTTACGTGTAATGTAAGGTTCAATTCCAACAACTTTTGTTTGCTATCAGGTGATGGTTCTTGTTTTGCCATATCACCAGGTATTTGATAACTGAAAGTATGGATTTATTTTAGATTTGGCAATTTCGATGCTTTTTCAGTTCCGTGTCTTTTTTCAAGATTTAATACATTGGCAATGTGCAAAATAAAAAGAATCAGAATGTTTGAATTCGTAATAAATAGTCGAGTTGATATTATCGCAACCCAGTACAACCTTTTCATACGAATTAGCGGATTTACTGTCACCAATGACCTCTAGATATGAGTAGCTAGATTTTTATTGATGTAGAAATTTGCATATGAACATCAAATGTCAATATGTGCTGCATACTATTTGTTGTGTGTGTGTGTTTCTGGGAAGTTCGCGATCACTTTGATCTCACTTATGTATTCATATCCTGTATTGTAATATTCGTAATCGAAGTACGGATTTGTACTAAATGGTATTGGATATTGTTATTCATCGATAGGTCGCTATACATTTTTCTTGTTGAACAAGCCTTTCTGGCTTGTCCGAATGATGAGGAATGCAAATAATAACACCAAAATAGCAGCCAGTAATGCAAACAAAGTGCTGAATAGGTGACCTGAAAGTGCGAAATATATACATATATTTTGAACATAGTTTTCGATGACCTTATTGAGCATATCTTTCGTTTTGAAATATTTCCATGAAAATAGTCATGTGCGTCACAATGTTTAATGCTTCACTGTAGGGTGACAACTATGCATGCAAATTAAATCACAGCTACTTTCACAAGGGTCGCCTTTAAGATGAGAATACTTATGTAAACTATGGCGAACCGAATGTTCTGAAAAGGAATGGTTTAATTTGCTTTGTAATCATGATTTTCTTCTAGTTCATTGTAAACATAATTTACTTTCTTCACATATCCAAATTTGAAGAAAGCGGAATATCGAATAGCACACGAACAGGATTTGATTTGAAAATAGATTTCGGAAAGCTTTGATAATCCTACAAACTGATGGAGCATAGTTCTTCGGTCTCATTCACCGAACCAGCTGTCAAACCTGCATGATCTGATTTGCATTGTAACACTTATCATTTTCTAAAATTTACCGTAGCACGAAATTCGTCCTCCTAGAATTGTGAGGCTTCGATTCTTGTTTTAAACTTAACGCGACAATGTTGGACCCCGTTTTATATTCCCTAGTAGAAATGATGTGTGTTGGATTCGGCTTCGTTATTCGATTATCTAGACAAAATACTTTTTGCACGTATTATTTGTGAACTGTTAACCTGCTCCGTAGTTGGTTTAATAGTTTCACTATTCTGGTGAGCTGCGCACCAAAATACAATTGACCGGTCTATTGTTTCCTAAATATTTGCCTTTCCTTAAACTATTTGACCACAAGAATAAATACGTTTCACTGGATTGGCTATGTTTTAGCACTTCTGAATTCTAGACATTCAATATTATTATTGGTCGTGTCCAGAGATTTCGAACTTCAGTAACTACACATCTTGGAATATGCCCATTCAGCAGGTCGATTTGTGTGTCTGTTGTATCCTGTAGGTAAAACAATATGCTACGTATCAAGTTATAGTTGTACCTTGTTATCCCCCACCCGGTCAATAAGTGTAAAATTAGAAAGAAAATTTCTAAGGCGTTTGAACGGCGAGAAACAAACCATTGAATTAAAGGTTTTGACGAAAAACCACTCTCGCATTGCTAGTTCAAGGTTACAAAGACTTATTCAAATTTAGAAAATGTACGTTGAAGAAAAAATACTATTATGTATTGGTTATTTGATTGATTTTACCGGAAGAAAGTACAAACTAAAAGATGGAAGAACATTTTTATTGTTCACCTGCTTGTCAACAAGGACCCCTATTCTACCTGACGTTGAATTTTATGTCAATGATAAAACAACTGCTAGTTCTACATAATTTGAAGTACAGAACAAATGCGTTTTAAAGCATGAAGAAAAGGATTGCACAAATATGTGTACATGTTTCTCAGACGTAAACAAAACTTCACTTGAACGTTTCCCGTGCAATCATCAAGACAGAAATGTGCCTTATTCTTGTGAGATGTTTATAATTTTTTTTCAACGTACAAAGCATATAGTCGTGTGGCAACATAACACAGTGAAAGAAAAAAAACTATGTTTTGTTTTTTGTCTGCTGGAAAGATAACATAGTTGTTATGTATAGTAGACAACTTGTCTGCTTTATCAGAGTTACTGAAAAAATGATGAAGCATTGACACTCATTGGCCTTCTTAAAACTTTCATATATTTCAAAATTAAAGACCTAACAGTCTTCCCTCATTCTGACAATGAATCAATGTCTTCTTGTTCTCGTTTTATCACTTTTGTTTCATAGTCATTAACATTTTGGAGCGCGGTTCACTGTATTTGGGATTTTTAGAAAGAACCTTACAGATAAATTCGTTTGTCATGATGTTTAAATCTCCCGTAATTACAAGGCTTAGCATTGGAGTCCTCAATAACCAGGTTCTGCGATACCTTTTTCTAGTTGAAAATTTTGCATGCAATAAGTGAAGTTAAGATAAATAAAATAATTGATATCGATTTGCCTTTGAAATACGGAGTAATTTTGTTAGTAACGTTTTTTGTGATGTATGATGTTAACCAAATTAATAGTATATATACCTATTTTGACAAACGGTAGTGGAAGAAATCGTTTTTCCTCATATTGACATTCAACACTAACATCTTCGAAGTACGGTGAACAATGCTCTATTAATTGGAATTTTAACATTAAAGTTCTTATGAATATAGCATGAAAGGAAACAAATAAACGAGTAAACATCCGCCATTCATATTCATGTATACTTATTGGTTTAACGTTCACACCATAGGGGTAAAGAAGGTATTAATCAAGTGAAGATGCATACAAATCAAAACGTGATACAATACATGCTGCTTTTTTCATTTATTCTTATTTTTCAGAAACACACAACTAAAAAAGGTGCAAATAGGAACGAAATGTCTTAAATTATTCCTACATTGATTTACAAGGTTGTAGTCGGATCGAATACGAAGTTGTTGGTGAAAAATGAATAAAGCAATTTGTGTTGCTGATATTCTTCTTGCGTTCATTAGTCCGCTTCAAAGTAAAGTCAGTATGTTCAGTAGCTGTTCAGTAATGTTCAGTGATTGAGTTCAGTACGAAACAAGAGCCTGCTCAGTGTGATCCAGTATAAGAAAATACTAGCTTTATTATCTTCCTTTGACCTCCTATTAAATAGTACATGATGTACATGCGTGCAAAGTTACATATGCCAGCTACTTGTTTGTTAACATTTTGTTTTTGTGCTTGTTTATTTTTTTTATTTTTATTTATTTATTTTTTTTTATTTTATTTTTAGTGGTGTCTTCCCATTCATCCAACTTTTGAAAATTAGGTATTCCCATTGATCCAACTTAAATTTTGTTCACCTGTTGAATTGTTTATTTAAGGGATTAAAATAAAAGAGAAAAAGAAGAAGAAAATAATAATAAAGAATAAATAATAAAACATACAGAAGTACCCATTGAAATTCAATGTCAATACAATATACCTATTATGGACAAAATTTCCTAACATGGTTTTAGGTGACACACAACCCAAGCCCTAATTAACTTTCTTTTGTTCCAAATTTCATATGATCCCACTTATCCAACTTCACTTTTTTTACCTGTACTACCCGAATTTTTAAAAAAGTTGGATAAATGGGAATGAACCTTTTTAGTTCTATCTATTTTTGTTTTTGTTTAATTGTAATTTAATTGTAATGCCGAATAATCTTTTAAATATTCCGCGTGTATTCATTTAAGATATTAGTAATTTATGTTAATTACAATATCATGGTTTCGATTTTGAAAACAAATGCCGATTTATTTCAAACGTTAACTAGACGTATTAAATCGTATTTTGCGTACTGAGTTTATGGCGTCACGTCGATTATGTTTTTAACATGTGACTGCCGAACCGTGCAAAGATAAAAGAAGCCGCCCACTCTACCAATAATAAAGCCTTACAGGTCACTAGATCTGCAGTACAGAGGTTACAATATTATTAAGATTAATCAGTTATAATCTTGTGTTGAGCCCACTTTAATTTAAAATGATTTTTAATAACTTTTTTTTTTAATCTAAATTTCTGTTTGCGGTTAACCCAGGAACCCTTCTACCTTGTACATTTACCAAATAAGTGCGTTTTAGTTTAAGTTACCAGAATTGGTTCTATCAAGTTCTACTTAAGATACTAATTGTGATTATTAAATTTTGTTCAAATATTTACAAATGTAGCTCTAGACAGACCTACATTAATAAATATCCCAAGATAATCGTCTATTGCTCAAGGACATATTTATATACTACACATACATTCAAAATTACCTTTGTTATAGACAGAAAATATCTGTAGGTTTCTCCCTTGCAAGCATAGGTTCACATTATATATATAGACAGAGACGTAAATTTACACATAAACTTAGATCCTGTATCCGCCCCTGATATACATGTATATTTTAAGACTATATGGTATATTGTGATATTTCCTATACTTAGGGACTTTCCGGTGCTCTAATTACATTTCTTCGTCACGTAAAATTTGCTTCCCGTGGTCGTATTTAAATATCAAGTCTTTAAGGTACATGTTATGAGATAAACATCTGTACAATCACACATCTTGCAGAACTTAAATGATAACAAACCTGTCTTCATGGTTGATATAAAATTAGAATGAGCGGTACTAAAAGGCGTTAGTCATAAAACGGGGGGGGGGGAGGGTTGCGAACTTTTAACGAAGCAAGAAGTGTAGGAGCACTATCAGGTCGAAATTTTAAATACATTTTGAAATTGAGACTTTAAATTCGAACTTGAATAAATGTTTTGTAAGAGTGTTATGTTTTCAACTTTAAATTACAAAATAGAAAATAGTTAAATTATCAAGAGATTACAGATCTTATGCTATAACTGCATGTGACGAAGCTTGCCACAAGTTTGCACTGCTTATATAAGTTATGGTTGGGTGGAAGCTTACACAATTTTTCAGTGTCTGATATATCACGGAAATTCACTCGAATATCATCAAAAAGTTTGTTTCTTCCGTCTGAGTATTGGACAATGGATAAGGAAATAAATCTCGTCCTCAACTCATCGTGTGTCGCACGTCTTAAAAGTTCTTTGCTCGACTGGAATATTTCGACTTTTACATAATTCAGTGCTGATCTATCGGGATTGAGTCATATTTCAATATCAAACAAAATAAAAACGAGCTACCAATCTGGGTTTTCTGATGTATGTACCCCTCGGAATCATGCCGTGTGATGTCAATATCGAAAATATAGCCTAATACATTCCCCAATTAACATGCGTGCCACATGGTTTAAATTGCATGTCCCGTCGCTCACATGTGTCATAAAAATATACTACACAATTATTTAATGTTTTATTTTGAAAAGATTTAAGATTTAACTTGTCATATATGTATAACACCAAATAGAGATCTTGAATCTAGAGATTCACATTGCCACACTTCAAATGTGGTTTTAAATCTTGCACACTTACTCAATATGTAGGTATATAATTACTGTTTAAAATTTCGGTACGTCTTGTTTGTTTGTTTGTTTTGTTTGTTGGGGTTTAACGTCCGAGCAGCAATAGTTCAGCTATATTCAGACGATGAACATGAAATGGATGATAAAATGAACATGAAATGAAAAAAAAGGATGGAACACAAGGATAATAGGGTCGACAAATTTTGATTGCCACTGGAAAAAGGGGGGATGGGTAAGTTCGGGCAATTTAGCCTCCTGTGGCGGAGCGCAAAGGTTCCTACTCCTATCGAATACCGCAGCAGGGTTCTTTAACGTGCGAGGAACGTGGCATCTTTCCCAACACGGTGCACCACTGTGGTTTGCGGTCAGGTTTTCCGTCTTATTGCCTGACAACCCCAGCATGTAACACGCCAGGGGTACCCCATTCCACCACCTGGGGCACACACTCCAGTTGCTCTGCGGGCAGAGCGCCTAGCCTCTGGCTAGATTTCTGAGCACTATTTAGTCGCCTTATGCGACAAGCTTAGCGCTGCTGCAGGTCTATTCTTTTAACACCCGGACCTGCACGGGGCTCGGTACGTCTAAACACTGCTAGGAATTCCTTAGTGCATTTAGAACGTGTATTATACCACTAAGGATTGACGGGGTGCTGTTACATGTATTAGAAATTGATATTTAATGCATATATTTAATGTATATAAATTGTATATATATATAGAAAATAATCGGGTTCGTTAGCCGTGTTTAGACACACCCTTGAAATTTTACTTTTTTATTGAAGATTGATTTTAAAACCACTTCTTGTTCTTGATCTATATTAGAGTTTGAACTGCATTTTATTTCTATTTGCAATTAGATGTGAAACCCGTTTGGATTTATACTAACACCCTGTTACAAAGTTCACCGTTGCATGTAAATACAGATTTCAAACTATTTTCCGTACAACGCATGCATGCTGGTGTTCTGTTTTATGAAGTGTGATTATTCTAATAATAATTTCATCTTCTTACTTATCTTAATTGCGGGGAGGGGGACTTGTATAGGGGGAGTCTGACAAGGTTTTTTTCAGGACGTCATTTTAAAATTGTTCACAGTCGCGGAGGAGATCTAAGATCTTTAATAAATACTCATGTAAGAACCTATTAGTCTTGAACGACTTTTCGGATCTCTCACGTTCGCCCCTTACCTGGCTGTTAGTATATACCTAACGGATGTTGGTGGTGGAACCCAGCTTTTGAAACAACTGGCTACGGAGGTACATCACATGCATCGTTCACATGCATAATTGATTAGCGCGCTGGGGTTTGTATGCAGTGCATTCTTGTATATGTACCGAAGAGTATGATTCTCGTAATATTGCCGTTGACTTAATCCCAGACCCCACGTGTTCTACACTTCGTCGTTCTGAGAGTAGGTCAACCGATGATCGTGATTAGGATATACTTTTCTTACGTTTACATATAGCTTATCAACTGAGACATGTAGCTTGTTAAGAAAGATATGTATCTAAGGGCATGCTTTTTTCTGATTATGGCTGAAGTTTGAATGATTTGACAAATAGTTTCGACCTGAAGATCTTTATGTTGAATTTCGACTTGAAAATTTATAAACATGGATAGGCCACCTAGTAGTTTGTACTTGACAACCTCATTACCATGTCTGTATTGATCAGTTTTAGATTTGTTTACATGAATGACTAAGTAATCATCAAAAACCTTAACATCTATGCAAAGTAAAGAACTTATTTCATCATATTTGAGAAACCCAGCGTAACTTAAAAGAATAATGGTTAGATCCCTAATGACCAATAAATCTTCTGAATCCTTAAATTTTTCGCAAAGTTTGATCAATAAATCCGAATTTACGGGATCTTTCTTCAGTATTTTAGTACATGCGATTCTCTTTGCCGACTCTTGAAGAGATACAATGAAAGAATTTAAAGTGGGATCGGGTAAGTTATTAATTTGATGAATCCATTTCAAAATGTAAACGACGGAGTTTATGGTATTATAAGTGGAACCAGACTCTAATAAATTTGTGATATATAATGCAACATGTATGGGCGGGGCCGGTAATGCTGAAAACCCCTGTTTTTTAATAAACCCTTCCCATTTTTTAAAACAATTGAAATATGATTTAATAGTATTGTCACTCCTGGAAGACACAATGTAAGAAGTCATCTTGTCAGATAAACTGTGCATCGATGATGCATCCTGAATACCGGTGGCGGCGACTGCATCACTAACCGTGTCCTTTAAGCAGATTCCTGCAAAATAAATATAATTATAAAAACTCTATTCTCTAAGCAAGAAATCTAAAATTTTGAACAGGTTAACCAAATAGTCCATTCTGTCCAGGCCCCCTGTGTGTAAAATTCACGCCTTCAAAGAATAAGCTATCACTGGTACAATTATTTAAATATATACCACTGTGTACCATAAGCCAAAAAGACGCAGATTTCCATTCAGGAATAATCAATGTACTTGAGGCTTTATCGTAAACGACCTTTTTAATGGTCTCGCAAATTAATAAAGGGGGTGGAACTAACCAGAGATCATTCGAAATTGAAAACATCAATACCTGCCGTACACTCACACCAGAAACATGAATTGAACTTGTCGCATTTTCTATTATATGATGAGGTAAACGTGTCAAAAGTGTGTCTACCCCATTTTTCGTCTAGAAATGAAAATACCCAAGATTGTACACCCCAATCATCACAATCATTTACTCTACTGATCTTTTCTGCTGTCTTGTTTTTATTTCTAGGTATCCAATAGCAAGATAATGATACATCATGTTCTGTACAAGTATTATGAATATCAATGTTTATGTCTTGCAAATTACATTTTCTACTACCTACGCTCAAAATTGTCTCAATTTTTTGTTGTCAGTCTTCAGCGAAATAGTTTTGCCTTTTATACTGCTTAGACTATTTTTAAGCATCCTATTAACTGACTCAAGTTCACGCCATGTTGAACTCTTACCCTGTTCAGACGTATCCCAGTTGCCAATCATGCAACTGTCATTAATCATCTCATTAGCCTCCAAAGCTAAATAGTCTATGTACCCAGTACCCGAGGCATCACACAACATGTGTATACCAAACACCTTGTGATCTGTTAATTGACATAAATTGCTACCTTCTGAATTCAGTCTCTGAATATTACTCTGCCAAAATTTCAATTCCATTTCGGCCTCTCTACTCACCAAAACAGGCGCTTTCCATGAAGATCTGTCTAGAATGCATTGATAGGAATATCTTGTCATCATACGTACTTCGTTACCAATCACGGATTGTGTTGAAATAATTTGTCCCACGATCGATGCCAAAAAAAGTAACAGCTACAAATCTGTTGAACATTAACCAAGCTAATAATTTTTCTTTGTAATACAATTTTTTTTCAATGCGTTCTTGCGTGACCCTCAATTTACCTTCTTTTAAATCCCAGGTAAATCCTAACCAAACTAAATATTATGAAGGTTCCCATTCACATTTTTCTTCCGCTATGACGAATCCGAAACGCAACACGTCGGACCGTACCCACTCACTACAAACCAAAGCATCATGATAATTCTTAGCAGCTCCCAAACCGTCGTCTAAATAAGTAATAATAGTGTGGCAGAGTCTGGCACGGATTGAATAATTCAAAGACGTGTAAAACTGACTGTAACGTTTAATACCAGAGTAAAGGCGAGCTCTCTGAATATACAACATGTTCAAATATATATACTATTCAATTATATAAGACATATCCATCAATTAATGTCAATCTGGACATAAATATTCAATGTATCCAGTTTACCCGCCCATTTCTAATTTGTGTACAAGTATTTTTGTCCTCCAGGTATTTCTTTTGACTTGCGTTTGACTTGTTGTTTTTCATAACATGTTCCTTTACTTCCCCATATTGGTTGTTTTATACCCGTAAGCCTTTTTGGTTGCTTTATACCTGTACATGCATATAGTTCAATTTATAGTTAACATGAACAATATTAATTCTTGAAGTCATTACACATTCCTCCCTTTCACAAAATAACAATTTAATCAATAAAGTCTAAGCACTGTCCTATCACATTTCCTCCCTTTCTCAAAGAATTATCGTAAATAATTCAGCAAACAGGCCGGTAACCGTACTAGCATTGTGGTAGTACTCGCTAATTGTATACAGTCAAGGTTATTTTGAAAAATCCGTCACCAGAAACTAGGCACACATCAAATGCGAAAAAAGTTATATAAAAATGAGTACGAATCTGAGTGAATTCCTCGGCAATTGCAGAACTACCAGCATTGGTACACTACATAATATTGGTTATCTCTGTCCAATTGATTGTTCATCGCTGCAATTGTAAACCTGAATTGTCAATGTCCGTCACCGCATGAATATCATAAATGAAGTTCCGATCCAATCGTTATTGGAATAACAAGAGTGAAGTAAGTTCAATAATATAATGACATATCAATGATTATATTTACAAATCATCCGCGCTCCAGCTCTCCTCTCCTCCATGATTATATAATGTAAAAGTTCGATTATACAGCTACATATTCATCAACACCGTCAACTGCGCGCCAGATCTCCTCAGCTCCATGATTATATAATATAAAAGTTTGTTTATACAGTTACAAAATCACCAACACCGTCAACTGTGTTCCAGCTCTCCCCTGCTTCATTATTATATAGTATCGTCAGTTTGTGTGAGGTTTCCATAGTCGTCTCCCGTCTAATTGCCATCACCGCTAAGGGTTTTTAACTATTGTGTTGCGCCTCGATGGAAGGATATATCTTGGAGACTGTTTTCATGACCACTTGTTCTACTTTGTTTTCGTCTAAATCGCAGTATCGTCTATTACGTAACCCAGAGTCACCATCTGTCAACACCGTTGGTACCAGTTTATACCCATTTTCAGCTGCTTCATTTTCGTCTGACTTGCCTCTGTTTTTTTTCTGGCCAACCATGAGTGTCTTCAAAAACTAGCTTGTCGACAATAACAAAATATCCCAACCCCAATTAATATGGCAATTAACAATGAGATACCTGCATACCCCCAATTCGGAATTGAAAACTAGTATCAGTTGTTCGTAAATCTTTTAACTGATTGATTAGATTCGTCATTGGTATTGTTTCCATATGTCGCAATGTGTTATGAAGCTCATCAATAGTAAAATTAGGCAAAACTAAATGAAAAGGGTTCCATATGGTGAATTCTGACATATTGTAAATTTCAATCAATCTGTTTAATGGTTGTGAACTTTGAAAACGGTCTTCGCCTTTGTAGTAAGGTAAAAGTGTTAAATAATCACTATTAGCAGAACAAGAAGTTTGAAACTTTATTAATCCAATAGGTGGATTGATTCTTGTGGTAGATAATTGGGAAGGATTACGACAAACTACAAAGAGCCTTAATCTTTTTTGTGTGGCTATTACCCAAAGACCTTCCCGTATGTGATCTGCCATAGGGAGAATTGAATTAGGATAAACGAGTGTTTGACAACGTTTGTCTAAGATATTTTTGTTTTTCATGAATAGAGTAATAATACATGTCTTACTTAAAAGTCCAGTCTACCCAGTAAACTTAAGTAAGACATGTATTATTACTATTATTATTATTATTATTATTATTAACGTTGTCTAAAAGTCCAGTCTACCCAGTAAACTTAATGTTGCAAAACCCTATTAATGGATTGGAACACTGTTTTAATTCATCTAGAGTCAAAAGCACATATTGCGTTCTAGCCTTATTCACTGCCAATGCATTACTGTCTAATTTATATCTGAAGTTTCAAATTAACTAAATAAAATAAATTATTTTCAATCATGGATTGAAGTTCTTTGACTAAACGCCGCAAATGAAAATTAAGTACCATGAAATTTTCTACACTTACAATATGTTTCTCTAAATTTGCTGTATTGTAGACGACCTATGAGTCCGCTATACTTAGTGACCAATGAATTAAAAAGTTTCCCATTTTGGAAAACCTCATTTCTCGTCATATTTAAAATAGATATATACTTTCAGACACTACATGTGTAATCCTTTTCTGATTACGACCAAATTACCAAAGAGCAGGTAGACAACCAGATGGAACATTTCCATCTTTACAATATACAAGACCAATAACTAGTCAAATTATACAACAAAACTACTAAAATGAAACAACAACTAAATATGCATATGAGATACGAAACATACAACTCAATAACTAAGACCACAATAAACGAAGGCGCACTCATGAAAGCAATTGTGTGGACTAAAACACAAATAGTTATAGCGCAATTAGACACCAAAATGAATGAACAAAAAAGAACACAATCATATTTATTATGTACATGCTGTATTGTCCCGATAGGGTAATGACTGGAATAGCGTTCCAGAAACTGATAATCAAGGCGCAAGCTCTGGCAAAACGGCTCTTCTGTAAACGAGTCAGAAATACTGCCAGAAGTGTTAACATGGCTGGTTCATTTTCAGGTTCTCTAAAGTAAAGTGGCATCTGCATGAAAGAGATACGAACCCAACGTTATAACAACAGATAACTTCTAAAATTTTGGCTAAATACCAACGAGTTCAACTGATTTCGATCTGATCCACAATTTTCCAGGTAACTTTAAAAAACCATAACTAAGATTTCAAAATGAATAAAAAATAAAACAATGAAAATGAATGATATGACTACAATGAAAACTTTTGTGAACATCTGAATTGTTCACAGACCAACAAATAAAAACTTTAACTGTGCACAATGAAATTGACAACAGAACCACAAGATCAATATAACAAATGAATTAAACGCACTGCAAAGCAATCTTTTGAAAGACATCTAAAGTCAATTTCAATGCCTCATTTCCTTTTGAGGATTTAGAAAGACGACGTTTTTACGTGATTGAAATATACGTTTTGGAGTAACAGCATCCACTGACATCTCTTCTCCACTGCTTGAAGGCCGGGTTGACCCTGTTGAGCCGACCTTCGACAAAAAGGATTCTGAAATGTACTTATCAGAGTGTGACGAAGAAAAAGGAGAAGAATATTCACCAGATGAAGTTGTAGTACTTACTTCCGTATCAGTATCTATATCAGTCTCGGAAATAGATTCCTGCTTAATTTTGACACGTTTCAATAATCCGAAAATACGGCCGCCAATAAATAAATAACCCTTAAAAATTAATAAAAAAATCAATTCCCGAAAAAAAATCACCTACGTGAATATTTAAAAAAAATCAACTTCAAAAATGCTCCTATGCATTCAGTCATTCAATAAATATGTTCTGTCATCTGTCATAAGTAGAATGATTATAATGAAATATATGCATTTTAAAGAAAGTATGCTGGCAAATTTTAAGCATGCTAAACATGCCTAAAATAACTAAATGGTAAGAAAGAAACCAACTTAAGCAATCCATACACGTTGACTTATTCTTTCTAACACCAAATCAGAATCGGGATAACCAATTTTGAGCAACTTAATAACATTTCACAAAACTTCACGATGCACCTCATTACTACATATGCATTTCTGTGTTTTTTTATTGCCTCATTCAACCATGTTACCTCTTGTAACATAAAAAGAACGTTATCTACGTTAAAATGAAATAATAACGGCCAACTGCCATACAGCCATATATCTAACGGCTTCAACTAAATAAAACAATAACGGCAAACTGCCATAGAGCCATATATCTAACGGCTTCAACTAAATAAAACAATAACGGCAAACTGCCATAGAGCCATATATCTAACGGCTTCAACTAAACAAAACAACGCGCGCGAACTGCCATGAAGCCATATACCTAACAACTGCAACTAATTAAATACAACCGACCACTTCTCGTATATACGCAACGACAAATGGAGCTGACAATTATAAGAGATAAAATCACGTATGCACTAATTGAAATAAAAGTGAAGTTCCGTGAATAGTAATTTGCATTTAAGGAATATCAAAGAAAGAATAAGATTTTATAGAAACCATCAGAAGAAAAAATCATCGACCAGAATATATGTTTGACCTATGAACATGCACTACTGCAACTAAATTATTTTTCGCAAAAACGTCCTCTAGTTCCATAACTTCACAACTTATCAGGAACATAAAAAATGTAACCTTACATCACTATTTTGCTATCCGCATTACATTTGGTACCTGATTTGTTTGAAGCATGAATCTTGAGTCCATTCTTGGTTTGAGTCAACCATAATAAAGTGTGTGTAGACAATAACATGACTACAATACACTCACTATTGAAATTAAAATTCTCTCCACCGGCAGATCACCATATGCTTCCTCAGCCAAATTTAATAACCTTTCAGAAAACAATTGAACATTTTCATCATGGTTTTGCCTAATTCTTCTTAGCATTTTGCCCGCAAAATGAGCATCAGAAACAGTACCAAAACGAGCATTCAATTCTTTCTTTAACCCTTCCCAAGTTTCTTCTGGAAAATTTGTAAACCTGCGTTGAATAGTGTCACTTACATAACCCTTAGAAGTCAAGAAAGCTAATTGTTTAATATCATGAGCAAGTATGTTACTGATAAAAGCATATTTTTTTCTAGAGCCTTAACCCAACCTTTAAAATCTTTTGAATCCTCGTGAAACGGTTTAATACGGTTAAGAACTGTTTGTACATTAACTGAATTCGACAAGCTAGCTAATTGTGCAGTCAATCTATCAAATGGATTTTGGTCAGTCATTTTTACAGAAGACAAAATCTAACTTGGCATTGAAGCGACTTACTTTCAGGATCGAACTGGTCACAGCACCAAAAATATGTGGTAGAGTCTGGCACGGATTAACAATGCCAAGACGTGTAAAACTAACTGTAACGTTTATTACCAGAGTAAAAGCGAGCTCTCTGAATATACAACATGTTCAAATATATATATACCATTCAATTATATAAGACACATCCATCAATAAATGTCAACCTGGACATAGACATTCAATGTGTCCAGTTTACCCGCCCATTTCTTATTTGTGTACAAGTACTTTTGTCCTCCAGGTATTTCTTTTGACTTGCTTATTACTTGTTACTAGTTGTTTTTCATAACATGTTCTTTTATTTACCCATTTTGGTTGTTTTATACCTGTACATGCATATAATTCAATTTATAGTTAACATGAACAATGTTAATTCTTGAAGTCATTACACATACCACCCTTTCTCAAAATAACAATTTAATCAATAAAGTCTAAGCACTGTCCTATCACAATAGACAAATTTTCAGACCTCCAATATTTGATAATTTCACGGACCAATTTTGAAAATATAGAACCGGTCGTACGGAGACCAAACGGCAAAACATCGAAAACGTAATATCGTTTGTGCCAACTAAAACCTAAATATGTTCTGTGGGGAGGAAAAATCGAAATATGGTGATATGCTGACTTCAAATTAAATGTAAAGCCAAAATCACCCTTGTCTATAATTTTTCTAGCAATGCTGCTGTCTTCGTATTTAAATTTGAACTGAAATAAATGAGGATTCACATGTCTACATCTAATACTAATCTTTTCTTACCGTTCTTAGTGTGTGCTACAGTCAGGGGATTGACGACATGGGGTTAACTGAAAACTTCTGCAATACATCCCTTAGCTAATAGATTTTGAATTTCATCCGTGACAAAAACGTCAATTATCTTTAGCTGTTCTATTGTTATCGAGAAAAACGTCTTTTGGTGTATTTTTTTAATTGTTTATATCCCTCATTGATAACATTTAAAATATACACACTAACACCTGTGCTTTTCAACTCAGGAATGTTTATTATTATTATTAGAAAAAAAAACTCAGCCGCAGAGTACTGCGTAACAGGAGTATATAAATGTATATATAAATATCAAGTACATACATATAAACACAAAATATCACACATAAAGTTATCAAGGTAATATTTTCACAATATTATTGCATACAAAAAGCATATCTAATTAAACATCTTTTGCAGTTTTTGCATGAATATCGACACATTTATTAATACCTTTATATTGCAAAATTTTATCATGCCATACATTTTTTCTCTACTTGGATACCTCGTATAATATGATGGTATAAACTTTCTCCTTAAGTCTAAAACTACATTATTATTACACTGAAAAAAATAATGATATTCGTCCCCAAGACCAGTTCCACAAATTCTACATATTCTATCTTCTCTTGGGATATTCCTCCAACTCCCCGTTTCAATGGGAAACTTTATATTACATACCCTTAATCTACAAAAATTTATCCGGTAACTCAACTTTAATTTTAAAAGATAAGGCTCCAATTGTAATTCATGTTTAAAATTAGAATAATATTCACCTCTAGACGAGTTGTTCATATCAGTAAACCATTTTTGAATAAACTGGTCTTGTAGACGCTGCTTAACGTTAATTTTCATAAGATTATCATCAACATTCTTTTGAATATTCCATATTTCACTGAGTCCACAGTTATCAAATATAGATTTTAAATAGTTAATCCACTTAAAATTATATTCACCATGTTCAAACATGTAGAATAATAATTTGTATAATTTGCCAGACAGTTTATTTTCACTAGAAGCTGATTTATGCCACAATCCAACCATTTTCAGTGTGATCTGCAGTTCAAGTGGAAATCTCCCAAGTTCCCCATAAACCATAAAGTTTGGTGTAGATGAGAGAAGTTAAACCATATCAGTAAATGGTCAGATGTTTATAAATCGTTTTCATACCCCAACTTGCAAAGTGGGGAAATACTGTGGTGGTGTGTCCGTCCTTCCGTCCGTCCGTACTTCCTTTCCTTTTTTTACGTTGAGGACTCATCTCTCATCTCTCTTATCTTTTTTTAAGGCCTGAATTATATTTTTGTTTCTCTACCGGAGTTAATAGAATTTGTTCAGTATAACTTTAAACATATGATTATTCTGGATTGTAACCTACTCATTTCTATCATACTTTTTTATTATTTTAAAATAAATAAATAAAACACACACAACATAAAAAACACAAAAATAAAAGAAAAAAAGAAAACTATCTTTTTTTATTAATCTTTCATAGAACACAATGTATCACCATAGATCTGCAACAAAATTGAAGGTCAATGGTATAACATTATCATTTTTCAGTTCCAATGATAATCTCTTCTTAATTAAAGTAATAGGTATATTGCGATTTCGCGGATGGTAAGAACTCTGCCCCGTTCCGGGGCGGATGTACGGTTTATTGTCCAAATAGCGTTAATACTCGTACATATTTTTCAGTTATAATGATGAACATCACATACAGGTATCTGGTCATTTGTTTGTTTTCATCTGGACTGTTTGTACCTCAGCGGTGTTTATATTCAGATGTTTTTTTAAAACCTTCCTGGGCGGAACAAGGGTATTTGAAAAAAAGGGTCTCAGAGGTTTCCAGGGAAAGGGATTAAAACTGTAAGGTGCACATTTTGTCCGCAAATTATCACGAAATTAGAAGAGTCAAAGACAGCGCCCCACAACATACATGTAGTTAATTTTCCAATTATAATAAAATAATGAGATTGATTTAGTACTATTAAATGGAAGTATTTCCATTTTGAGAACTTATTTTTGTTTGAAAAATGAAACACAACTTCACACTCAGACTTGACTGGGGAAAATGTATTAAGTTAACTAAATGCATGCCTTCACACTGCCATGGCGGCCGAGTATGTGCAAAGCTCTTGGCTGGTATATTTTAACCACTGATGCCAAGTTGCTCACAATTCCAGGCGGGTTCAAAATAAAGAGAACTGTCACTAATCAACAGTTCATTACTATTATACATAAAATACATGTTACAGGATGAAAAGTTATTTTGACATCAGAAAATTACGAAAACTCACATATACGGTGCGTTCAATCAAGTTATCATCTAAAAGTTCTCAAATTCCTTAATACGGATGGGATCCATATGGTACCGGGGAGCAACACAACAGACATCAACAATCGAGGAATTCTCCATATAGTGATAACTTCCTGTTAAGGCAAGTTACACTATCGTTAACACATACAATCTACGACCTCGGACCACCGTCCGACACCTCCTCAAAATTGTTCAATTTATTAACATATAAATAAATATTTATCAACATGTTATTAAATCATTTATTTAAATCATTGATATCAATAAATAACTGAATTTATAACGTGTTGATAAAGAGGGCGCCACATACGCTCTTTAATCGTGATAAGAGAAGTGTTTGTAATACTCATAATTTACAAGGTAAGCAAGCGCACGGAAGTTTAAGTTGAAAGCGCGAAGTTTTCCAGTTGTCATTGTTTACATTGCTTGTCAGAAGCAGAAGATTACAATCAAATCAAAGTATGGCAGAGAGTTTCAAAGCTGATCGACCTATAACAGGTAAGTTGGATCTTGTTAACGCTGAATGAAGGTTAAAATGTTTAGTATACAAGTCAAGGGCGGAGAGGAGCAATTTTAAGCACAGGCATTTGTTTCATATACAAAATGGTGGTAAGGAAGACGAGGTGACCACCAATCAGGCGCTTCTATGGCTTTCAAAATTCTGCCGCCAGAAAAATCACTGGCTGCCAGTTTTAGTCAGCAATTTTCAGAAATTAAAGCCTAAATGGTTGCCATAATTTTTTTTTCTAATTTGTAAAATATGTCAGTATTAAGTCCAGTGATGAGTTATCTGTGTACGTCCATCAACACCATGAAAACTGATTTATTTAACGGGTCATAGTTTTCCTTTCCTCCTTTGTCTACCCCGGACTTGACTTTTTATGAGCAACTCGGCGGGTGTTTCTAGAAAAGCAGAGGACGCTTACCCTACCGGTGCACCTGGTCCATAATCCCAGTTTTTAGTGGAGTCCTAGTTGCTCATTTACTTTTGTTACTTTGTATGTATGATTTTAGTTACTTTATGTTCTTTGTTGTGTATGTCTGTTTTCCATGTCTGGTCTTTGTCCCTGGATTACATTCTTTTGATTACCGCTATAACCTTGGTTCCCTTGATTACTCGTTCATCAAAATAACCCCTTCATTCATGACATACTTGTATCCAAGATTCATTCTTTATGCATGTACATGTATAAAGAAGGTTTTAAGCTCTAGTCTAAGTCAGGATCTAAAACCATTAGTCACGTTTTGTATGCACACTATTATAGTACTACTGCATATTTTTATTGTATTGGTTTAGATAATGATAAAGCATAAAACACGTTATTAATGCATTTCACCTTTTTTTCCTAAATATTTTATTTTCTCCTCGCCACATATCATAGTCTTCAACATGTGAGTGTGCAATAGAACATGTCATTTTTATAAGGAGACGGACTTTGTTTAAGCTATGCTTGTTTCCGAATCCTTGTCTTATTACTATTATGTTTTGTAATTAATTGTAATCAAACTATTTCTGAATAAAATATGTTTAAAAAAAATTAAAACACATCTTTCCAAAATGGTTGTTAATATTCTTTGATACTTCTTATAACTTCAACTTTGTAAAGAAAAGGCTCAGAACAGTGATTTTAACCTGAAGTGTCAGCTTACATGTATAATAATACCATAGGGCTTAACTATAATGAACAATCTATGCTAAGATACCCAAAGTTTGAAAATGACCAATCAAGTTTCATGTCATGGCATAAGATCAAATTTTAAAACTTTTTACTACCTACCCATAGCACTTTAGTCTTCAAGGTGTTCATTCTTAGCCCAGATATCAAATCAAAATTATAACAATGTAGTGATTCTCTTAAAGATGAAACACTACCATCTAGAAATAAAAATGTATTAACTGCATATTGGCTTAGTGTGGTTTTACTGTCAGCTACATGTACAAATGTACTCCTTATGTTAATTTCAGTTTCATAGCTAACAGTTCAACTGTGAAGTGTAGAATAAGTTCAGGGAGATGATTTAGTGACATAAGTCAGAAGGAGCACACAAGTACAATAGTCAGAAATGAAGTAAGTACATCTTTCAATGTTTTCCATTCTTCTAAGTATAAAGATGTAAGAATTTCAAAAAACTTTTGGTAACAATACACCATTTTCTTTAAAACAGCTTTTTGGAATAATATGAAATACGTTTTCTACCTACTTTCTCTGAATTAAAGTGTAGAGAAAATAATATACTAGAATTAGAAAATCATATTAGACATTTGAATTGACTAAGCAGTCAAAAAAACTGGACTCAGCTTCTCCAAGTAGTATGGATGTACAAAAAAACTGTTTTGGTGTGAAACAAGCAATCATACCCACAAATATTGAGCATACTGTATATGACCAGTACATACATGTATCGGCTTTCCAGAATGGATTTTGAATTTTGGAAATATGCTCCAGTGCATGTACTAAATTACAATGAACATTATATTTATATATATCAATGAAAATGATCATTTTATTATGTTTTACGTTTTTAGGATGTACCAGTCTTTGCAGTTGAAATCCAGCCTACATGAAGTCATTGTGATTGGGGGATAGACCAAATTAGGACTAGTGTGCACTAATTTCAACACATGATAAAAAACTATGGAATGTTAATGTATATCAAAATATGAACAAAACTGTTGTTTCCTTCAGTTAAAAATAACATTGAAGTTGATGATAATTAAGTAATAAGGAGCATATAAGATAAAGCATGTACATGTATCAAATGTTTTAAAAGAAGAATTTGAATGTATCTTTTATAAATTGTAAGTAAATCTTGTTTCCGTGTATTTTTATCACTCCGAAAATTATACTTAGAACTTGATCTTGATATCTATTCTTCAATATAAATAAATTTCGTATTTCTGTAATCCTCATATACAGAGCTTTTCAAGAAATACAAAATATTTCTATGTAAAAACACATCCTTCTTCTTAAGGTTGCACTGTACTAATGAGATTTGGTGCACCGTTTCTTACACAAAACTGACCCGGTCTAATTATGTAAAACTTAAAAATAAGAGGTGATACTTGGTGGAAATATTAATTGTGAGTAGTAGAATAATCGTACATAAATAGATACATTACTTGTGAAGGTGAAAATGTGTAAAATTCATGCTTAAAGTTATCCAGAAAGATTCAGGTCCTCACCGGATTGGATTCTCTACACTGCACCAACATGCTGTTTTCCAAAAATGCAAAAACTTTGAGAATTAAAATCATAAACAAATGAGCAGAAAAAGGTACACTTTTTATTTGTTTTTTACAATAATACCATGCCAATTTACTTTTTTCTGGTAGTTTTTAAGTGCCTGATATTTTAGAAAACCTGTTTTTTTTTACAATTAACAACATTTGTTATGAAAACTGATGTATATTATTATAATGTTACCATGTCTACAGATTTCATAACAAAATAGAAAAGAATATCTATCTTATTTTTATACATGTAATATAAGGTTTTGAAAAATATATACTTTTTACAGGAAAAATAATGTTGGATTTCTTTGTTTAAATGTCTCAATATAGCTTTATTTCTACAAATTAGCATATCGTTATCTGCAGTGAGCTATCTATATAGTGGAACCTAATTCAAATATGAAAAAAAGCCACTTAAAATTTGCATAAATACGGATAAGGACACGGTTAAGAAAAGTGCATGCAATCATGTGGACATGTGGCTAAAACAAATTCTATATCTGATTTAATAACAGAATAATTATATAAGAACATATATTTGATGATAACCACTATTGAAATAAAGCATGAAGTAAAGGAAACAAAATGATAAAAGCTATTCGACTTTTACGTACGTATCTACTCCACGTGTTTTAATGTGTAATTAGATTTCACGGGTAGCCAGGTGTACTCTCATGTCCTAGTATGTTCGGTCACATATCTTTTATACCTTGGCCATATAACTACTTGCGTGTTTTCAGATGGGAACCACTTCTGGAAAATATATACCAAGATAGTTCTTATTCATTCTTGTTCATAAAAAAATCAAGTTTTGTGGAATTCATACACAAGAAAATATTATAACTTTTGTCTCCTCAGTATTTAATTTTAATTGCCAATTTTCACATTAAATAGCGAATTTATTCAACAAAACCTGTCACATGTATATGATGCCCTACATACATGAAATGTACCGTTATAGATTTTTTTACGTGGCATTGACATTTTTTTTTATTTAAGAAAAAAATATAACAAAAAAAAAATAAATATATTGCGTGCATGTGTGTGTGGTGAGGGTATAATTGTTCTTAGATTAATTGCAACCTAACATATTTCGTTGGAAACTAACTGGGCCGTAAATTTTGAAGAAAAAAAACCAACAAACCCAAGCCGTGTCGTGTAGCAGAATACACACATAGACCCGTTTGGTAACAAAATATAGTGTATATAACGGGTACCTCGTTTACCATTGTCATGTGCCGAAATCGACAAGTACCAAAATGACAATAACATTGGATAATACCCGGCATGCAAGTCTTCCGGAACAAGATTTAATAACATGTTAATAATTCGTTCTATTTATTGATATTAATTAGTGATTTATCAACACGTTAATAAATAATTATCAACATGTTAATAATTCATCTATTTATTGATATTAATAAATCATTTATGCACATGTCGATTAATATTTATTAACATGGTAATAAATATTTATTGATATCAATAAATGGGGAATAAATCCCATCACGGCTTGCCATACCAATCTTACATTCAGTCAGCAACCGTATATTCCTAAACATAAAATCTGCAATGCTCCCCTCTCTCTCTCTCTCCCTTTTTAAATTGAAAATCAAAGCCCTTATATACTGTTCAGCACCAAGTTTACACCAACTATCCACCAACTATTTTAATTATCATAACTTACATAACTGACCTAAATTAAGCACCAATTCAACACCAACTTAGCACCAATTTCCAATAAATCAAACAATTTGACAATTACTTAAAACAACATCCTACATGGGTAACAAGATACCGTACTTCATCACCTTTCCTAGAGTAAACCACTTAAAATCATTATAAAGATAAACTTCTGGATATAAGACTAATGCTACAATGACTAAGTCAAAATATGCTTATCTAGACATGCAACTAATTATCATGAAAATATACACCTCTACAGCACCTTTATTTTAAAGCGATTTATAAGTAGATAAAACATACGCAAGTAAACTAACGTTTTATTACTACATTGTACATTTACCTAATCAGGTCCTAAGGAAAATAGATCCATGAAAAAAAAAAAACAATATGTCTAGGCATTTTCAGTGTCTTTTCTTTTTCATTTAGATAAAGTAAGGCGCTCCGGTCTATTTAATATCATCGTCAGACTAATTAACAGGGTTGTGATTTAATTAATGGAAGGTTGACACGTTTGTTTATTGTACCGCCTGTCCCCTATATACGCAAATATATCCCCAGGGCGTGTTCACTGAAATGATTAATACGGGGATGAATCCCATTTTGAAGTAAAGAACATCTAAATAAGACATTTTCCCTAACGTTACTATATATGTGACAAAGATGATTGTCTAAGTTTGGTTAAGTTTCTCAAACATTTTTTTTTCCCATTCACATAAGACAAGCAGATTTTGTTTTAGAACTTATGGACATTTATTTTTCCTTAAATTTATATTGATGCTAGGAGGTCGATAACAACCAATTAAATGTAACCTTATAATTCTATAATTTTCTATTATAATAATCCATTTCATATATATTGATATATACCCCTTTGCTTAAAAATAATAAACGTCTGGTGTAAAGTTTTAAAATGACCTAATTAAACAAAAATCGGTTGTAAAAAACAATTACTGAATTATTTATATAGATGTTATTATCATAGGCTTCCATAAGTCTACGGAGCTGTTGGCATTTTCAAATTGTTAATTTAGCTCAATTGTTTGTTTCCTCATAAAAATTCTATATGTATCCCTAAATTACAATTTTGATCATTTTATTACTAATAAATAATAATAAGTTTTTTTCCTCATTTATGAATTTATTTGTTACTATATTTATTGATATATTCATTTATTAATCTTACTGTGATAAAGAAAATAAGAAAAATAATTATGATTTAGATTTAGGTCCTTACAATACCCTTAGTAACTACACTTTAAATTTGCACTTAAATGAAATAAATTTAATTTAAGGGAGGTAACTAAATCTGATTTAATGAATAATTCTGGTATAAATATATTGTTAGTCTGTTGCAATTGTGTGCACTTAACTATACTAGACACATACTTGTTTTCCCTTGACAGAAAATACCGAACACTCTTAACACACTCTTAACACTACTGAATCGATTTTGAGTGAAGCTACTGAATTTACTGAAATTGCTCTTGACAACTCTTGTCGAAAGATACTGAATTTCCACGGAAAAGTAAGTGAAACTCTTAATACTACTGAAATTAAATTTGTCAAGAGTTTGCAATAGATGTTAAGTAGGAAATGGCCGATTCAGTAAAAAATTCAGCTACTAGTGTGAGTAACGGAAATGTTGTCTGAATGGTTACATTGTCCTCCTTCTCTGCACATAGATTGTTATTCCTTTTAAAATCTATAGGTTTGACATGCTTAGGTAGATGTTCTTGGTGTTGTCTTTGCAATGTTCTTGTTTCTAGAGTGAAGCTGGATCTTTTGAGTCTACCTGAGGATAATTGTTTTAGTCTCTACTTCATTGGGTGGTTTGGTAAGCATTGATATTTGATGGACTGTATCATAGCTTTACATTCTCTTTTCTTACTTAATGGTTGTATGTTTTTAATTTACTAGCAATAGGTGTTGATTTCATGGGTCATGTGATGATGCGAGTGCCTGATTATGGACTTTATCTAGAGTCTGATGTTGAGATGTATCTGCTGTCATCCAAGAACTAGAGCCATATTCTAGATGTGGGCGTACATTTCCTTCGTAGACAGATTTCAAAACTTTCTCATTAGTACCCCAGTTTGTACCAGCAAGTTTTCTCATGATGTTTAATTTTCGCCTGACTTTGGCTTCTGCTTTTATCGAAGGTTACAACAAGGTATGTTCGCTGGTCTTCCATTGTGATATGGATGTCATCCATGGTCAGTTTGACAGATTGGGTTTTAGGTGAGAGTGTAAAGGGGATTGCTGTTGTTTTCTCTCTATTGATGGTAACACACCACTCATTGGCCCATTTGAATACCATATCTAATTTTGTTTGTATCCTGTACCTTGTAGTAGTTACATACTCTTCAGAGCACCAGAGGACAAGATCATCTGCGTAGAGTGCTGATTGGATACCATTTGGTAGCTCTGGAACTAGTTCATTCATATATAGTATAGCGAGAGTTGGTGGCAATATCCTTCCTGTGGTACACTGTGTTTTAGAAGTATGTTTCGGCCATGTTTCCCATCTACGAGTACTCTTGCCTTTCTATTGTACAGATATGAGTTGGTCCATTTGTACATTCTTCCACCTATCCAAATCTCTGAAGATCAACGATGACAGCTAGCGTTACTTTCTTTGATTGAAATGCATCTTCGACTACTTGAGATGTGTTGTCTGATCTTCTGTGTTCTTGCACTGTCTAAAAACCGCTTGTTCATGACCAAGAATGTTCTCCGATTCCAAGTATGTCTGTCGGCGTTTGTTGATTATACGCTCCATTAATTTGCAACAACTGCTTGTTAGACTAATTGGGCGGTAGCTTGAGGCTTTCGATTTGTTCTTTCCCCTCTTCAGTATTAGCATCATTATGGCTTCTTTCCAACACTGAGGGACTTGACCTTGTCTCCAGCTCAGGTTGAGAATCTCTAGCAAAGTAATTAATACTAAGGTGCTAATGTGTTGAAGCATTTCATTGGTGATACTATCTGGACCTGGTGCCTTTTTCATTTTCATTTGTCTGATGGCTGCCGTCATCTCAAGCATAATAATATCTCTCTGCATGAGTTCATGCGTTTGCACCTTTGATTTTTCTCTTAATTCAGTTCTTATTTCTGTTTTCCGTGATGGTGTTATATCAATGTTGCTTTCTTTCTCATAGCCTTTAGCAAATTCATTTACTGCCGCTTTTCCTATGGTTGGTTCTCCTTCAACTTCTAGCGTGATCTATTCACCTTCATTATTCAGTGCTTTGGTCAAGTTCCAAAGATTTTTTGTATCTTTTTCCAGATCCATATATGATGTTTTCTCTCTCCAACCTTTTCTTTGACATTCAATCTTTATTCTTAGATTTTTGGCCTTGCACTTTTTAGAGTTATCTTCCTGACTGGGATTTAGTTCTGCATCATCCCTTGCCCTTTTGAGTGCTTCGTGTGTTGCCTGTATCTCGCATGATGTATGGCGTGTAGTCCTTTCTTACACCTCTTGGTATACTTTCCTTTGCTGCCTTTAATATAACTGTATTAAATGCTTTCACCACATTGTTAATATTCTTTCCCCCTATTGCTATGTTCCTTGTAAGTTTATCTGTTCTAGCTTGAAACACACTCCCGTTTGCCTTCTTGTAATTCCATCTTGGTAGCTGAGCCTACTCAGATGTTGTTTCTGCAATGGATATCATGGCAGTTCGATAATCACTGCCTCCTACCTGGTCACATACCTTTCTTCTGATTTTTTTTTTGTGTATATCGTCAGTACAGAAAGCTAGATCTGGTGTGGTGGTTGTATGCCATCGACGAGAATATAATGTAGGCGCTTCAGTGGCGTCGTTGACAAGAATAAGGTGATTTTCATCCTGCTAGTCTTCTATGGTCTCCCCTCTATTGTCCATGGTATTATATCCCTATCTTTGTGATTGGTTGTTTAAATCTCCTACTTTGAACTGTCTGGTATTTGTATGGTGTCTAGTGACAGTTTCTTATCACTGGGACAGTAGAAGTTAACGATGTTATACGTGCTTTTCCCAAAAGTTGCATTGATTTCAATGCATTCTGCTTCCTTCATAACATTTTTTGTCTCTAAGGCATTAATGTTGTTTCTTTCACGAGTCATTACACCACCATTCTTTCCTTCTTTTCTATCACTCCTGAAGACTTGGTATCCTCTGATCTTTAAAGGTTTGTTCTATTGCAGATGTATCTTCAGTACAGCAGGTGTTCACATTGTTTTCATGAAGAAAGTGTTAAAGTTCTTCTCTCTTGTTCGATACCCCTTCTGCATTCCACTGCATGATGTTAATATGTGGTTGCTCTTTTCTTTTCGCTTTCATCTTTCTATGGTCAGTAGCTCTCCTTGTTTGTCCCCTGACTCCATCTCAAGTAGCATTGGTTGGGCTCCTTAGAGACAGAGAGCCCGGCACTGCACCTGCCTGGTGGTTTCGCACAGGGCGAACACCTAATCGAAATCGTTTGGTCATGGTTTCAAGTATCATTTTTGCTGCTTGTGCATGGTACTGTGGTCTGTAAGAGTGCCCTGTATCGACCACCACCCTCGTCTTCAGCACGCTAGGTTTTCTGTCGAGGTTACCTTACCCTTAGCATCTGAACAAAAGGTCTGATCCTGGAAGTACAGGAAGGAAGTTATAGATTCCTGCTTCTGGATTTTCCTCGAGGTTGTCTCCTGCAGCCTTTCCCTGTCGAAGGGTGTAGCTGCAAGGCAGCGGAGGTTTTATATCAGAGTTTTTGTTCTCCTAGATGGGCTACCCTTCAAGATTAACGAGCCCCATCTACCCGAGGCTATCTGGTTTTAGGGCGCCAGTGACTCGACTTCGCCCCTTCTCCGGTCAGTGGAAACGGCCGGACCACGTCCACCAGTTGTTAAGCACGTCGTGAAGGTTGGAGTTTGACTTTAGTTGTCAGCGGCTGTTTGAAACGCACGCCGAAAGGAGCATTTAAAATGATATTGTGAGCCCATTCGCAACACCACCACTTGGCTTTGACAACCTTCCGCGATATTTATTTAAATAGCTATTTATGTTTCTGCAGGGTATAATACACTGAGAAATATTGCTGGTTCAGTCCCTAAAGTTTGATTCAAAACAAGTATGTACACAAATAGTTAATCTTACACATGTATCTTTCCTCTAGTGTTTACACTTACCAATATACAATACAAAATACAATGTAGTAACTCCCTTCTCTCTTGATTTACAAATGTTTTTTTTTTTTTTTTTTTTTTTTTTGGTTTTATCTGCTGTACCAATATTGGTGAGTACATCAGTAGATTTTGAATGTTTATTATAGAATAGACAATTGTTAACGTAGTAACTCATATCGTCAATCTTTCAGTCATATATACATTTTTTTCTGTACATTTACCATTTGTTTTAATCAAAAGTAAGCTTTGTTTGCCTTTGTTTTGGTTTTCCATTGTAGAATGACAAAAATGACTGCGAATTACTTTTCTACATGACATATACTGCATTTTTGAAATACAAAAAAAATGTACATTGAAATCTGTTTGTTTTTCAAATGTTATCATTGTGTTACAATGTATATGGAAAATGGCTTTTGCTTTGAAAGTGATAAGGGAGCAGATTTGTTTGAACGCAAAAATACACCATCATATAATCTGTACTGAAAAAGTAAATACAGTAGTCATCAAAATGTCTGCCACATAGCATTAAGAAAGCTCTGAAAGGTCCCGACATCAAAAGTGATAAAATCATCGGTAAAACAGCGATGACATCTCTTCCAAATCAACAAAAAAGTCAAATAATAACATGAAGGCACATTAATGAATAACGTGTCCTGTCTGTAGTGGGGTTAAACTAGTTTTATAAGGCTTTAACCAACCCAACTTTAAAGTAAGGTCAAAAATGAACTGAAACAACAAATAAACATATCACAAAATTCACTCAGTAATATATCCACTTCTCCTTCGTGGAATACCTCAACATACAACATATAAACAAAATTATAAATTCAATTTAAAGACACCTGCAGTTCTTGAAATATAGCTCAGAACATCAAATAATTTCAATACCATCAAAATTTACAGCATTAGCAAAAATCGGTCACTACGACGGTAAAATGCATTTGGAATGGTGACTTCAAGTACACCGCATATGTTAGACTTAAGATTTGATGGAGATCAAAAATTAAAACAATGACTTAGTTTTATGTATGAGTACAATAAGGTGTGGAATGATTTAAAACAAGTTCAATTTGAAAATCATACACTTTACGAATAAATATATTCAGGGAAGTAGAAAAATCCTTTGGGTTTTGTTGGAAAGAATGTGCTTTATATACCTTATATTCATAAAAAGTTAAAGTACACACAATTTTATTTTAAGAACCTGGACATGCTATTAAATTTTCAATAAACCTTTGTAACGGCGAAAGAGTGATAAGGGAACCAAGATTCTGGAGGGAATCAAATGTAATCCAAGGACAAGAACCAGACATGGAAAACAAACATAACTAAGAACATCAGATAACAAAAATAAGGGTAACAACAAAATCCGATTCATGATAAAGTCACGTTCAAAATGAATCTGGCAAAAAAAGATATCACTCTACCGGAGCAGCTGGTACATACAAAGTAACAAAAAGTAAATGAGCAACTCGGACACTAAAAACTTGGAGCATGGGCCAGATGCACTGGTAGGGTAAGCGTCCTCTGCTTTTCTAGAAACATCCGTTAAGATGCTCATAAAACGTCAAGTCAGGGGTAGACAAAAGAGGAAAGGAAACTAAGACACGTCGACCAAATCAGTTTTGATGGTGCAGATGGATACACTGTAACGATCCACGAGTTATCAATATTTACAAGGGATGAAAAATCTCAAAGAACTATAGATTTGTATCTAAGCGTGCCGTCTTTGTTTTCAGTAACAACGATGCATCATGTTTAATGATACAAATTGTGTTCTTTTAAAACAAAATGGACATGTTAAAAAACATACCTAATTCATAACAGAAAAGCTATGCACAAGGGGTATCGATTTCACAACACTACTAAAAACCTTCACAGCACAGCTTGCTTTGTTTTGGAGTGCCATGGTATTTGGAAGAAACTATGTGTTTTTATAGTCCAAAATGTCTTGGGTTGAATTGTTTGGTATTGATATGCCAATTACGTTGTTTTAACAATCATGTGGGTGTAAAGATTTGACCATCCATATCTTGGAAAAAGCTAGGATTTAATTTGTATTTAATCATCGAAGCCAGAGAATATTTTGGAGACTGGTGTGGTTCTCAGTTGTATTTACAAGGTAAACTGGAATGAAGCTGTCTTGATGCTTTTTTACAGCTTCCGATTTTACATGCACAAACCTGATATTGATATTTTTTCTCGCCATAAGTATACTAAACCCATTTGAATATGCAACCAATAACTTTCAGAGCGGATGAATTATGCAACATATAACTCATTGTTCAAATATTTAAGCACGGAAGAACTTAACTCGAACTTGAATATAATTGTGCTAAAAAATAATGAAAAATAAAAAAAAATGTTTTTTGTGTAATTTGACGCCGTCATTAGGTGGTAGTGTGATTAAATACGGTTAAAATTTTGCAAAAGTAATGCGGATCCATGGCACTCCAAAACAAAGCACGCTGTGTTGTAAAGGTTTTTAGAAGTGTTGTGAAATCGATACCCCTTGTGCATAGCTTTATAGTGTTATGAATTAGGTAAGTTTTTTAAGATGAATACAATTTGTATCACCTGCAATTGGTAAATATATTTTTTTTAGATATTTAGTCTTCACATTTTATTTACATACATTGATATAAACAAACAGAATAAAATTAAATTGTCTAGAGGTATTTACACTTCTTTGAACAAACATTACAAAACCTGTATTTGGAAAAATAATGTTTACCTGTTGAAAAGTAAAAATAAATTATACCTGGAACAGTGACATAATTTTAATCAATGTTTGTGTAAGGTTTCATCGCCACATGTTTTAGACACACTCGTAAAAATACTACTTAAAGATGGTATGTTTAAAAATATAGGTGAAACATTACCCATATTAGTGAATGATAATTAATTTATAAAATTTCATAAAATTAATGGGGGACAAGGACCTATGCAGAATTGTACGTAATAAATGTAAGTAATGAAATTATTCGCCGATCTACAAAATGTACCCGGGTCTATTCAGGTAAAAAAGTAAAGCTGCTACTCACTGTGTGTGTGTCTATTAAATACAGATGCATACTTCAAAACTGCTTAAACAGTTATCAGTTATCATTATAATGGCACATTCAAAATTCAAAACATACATATATATTTATAAGACAGTGCTCATCATATTATTGCGAACTGTGCTTCCTGCAAAACATGCATTTGGGTTTGACTTAGAAATTGCATTTCCATGTGATGCAAGGTTCAATTCGGGGCAACTTTTACTAACTGGAAATGTTTCATGTTTGGCACTATCACTTGAATAAGTGGTCATTTGCAAACTAAACGCGTGAAGTTTTGATTCAGTGAGATTTGCTCTGATTCTCCTTTGATCCGTTTCAATGTGTTCACAAGTGTTAGAACGTTGCCAATTCCCAATATGACAAGAATCAGTATGTTTGAATTCACAATATCTATTCGAGTTTATATTATCATTTCTTGATATAACCTTTTCATAGGAGCATGTGGAGTTGCTGTCACCAATGACCTCTAGATATGAGTTGTCAGATTTCGACGAATTTGATGTAGAAGTTTGCAAATTATCATCAAGGATCGGTATGTGGTGCATACACACTTCTATATGATGCGTGTGTGTTTCGGGAAAGTTCGGGATCATGTTTGCCTCATTTATGCATTCATATCCTGCATTGTTGGATTCGTATTCAGGTTGCAGATTCGTATTACTTAGTACTGGAGATTGTTTTTCAAAATGCGTATTATTAGGTCGCCACAATTGTCTCTTTTTATACAAACATTTCCTACTAATCCAGATGTTACAAAGAGCAAATATAACAAACAGTAATGCCACTAAAGCAGCAAGTGATGCAAATAAAGTGTCAAAAAGGTGATCTGAAAAGTGTAAAAGTAAATAAATATTATTTTGTTGAAACAGTTCTCGCTGTTTCTATGATGGTAATCTTTAAAATAAATGTTTCCATCGAAATAGTACTGAAAGTTACAATCTGTGATCTAACAGTATAAAAAGCGTTTACAAACACTGTGTGTCCCTTAAGAAGGTCGTAAGGCCAAGAATTTCTTTTGTTTGATTTTTTTTTATACTTTTTTTTACGTTTTATCTATACACTATTTGTATGTAGTTCTTTATTACTTGTTAAACACAGCTATTGTTCACTTGTTCATGATTTAATGAATGTATTCAATTTCTGATTAGTTTATACACTATAACCTAATTTGGGTCCGTTTACGCTGAATAATAGCGTATAAACTAATCAGAAATTGAATACATTCATTATATTTTATTTACAAATTTTAAAAAAATGATATATCCATCACTTTTATTAACACTGGGTAAACAGCAACTACAAAAAAATAATTCCGTAAAAAGTGGGCGCGGCCTAAATAGCAAGATAGTTTATACAATTGAAACAATGTTGACTTTTGTCAACAAACCAATCAAATGGCAGGATTCTCATCAAATTCAAATATTCTGAAATAGTGTTTAACTTTTGTTTAATTTTAAGATTTGATAACCACAATATACCTTCTTGTTCCACTGAGTTTGCATTTGAATTTCTTGTCGTCGACAAAACACGTTGAAAAGCCAAAGTTTGTGTCTTAGACGCAGTAGATTCAACTAGAAAAATATAATTTGTTCTTTCATTGAAAAAGTATTTTCTAATTCATGGAACTAGAAAAAGTAAAACAAAACAGATTATATCATTTGCAGTTCTAGTATTCATTTGTACATATATTACACACAACCACACACATACGCACAAATACCAAAAAGGTAGACAATACCATAACATAATATATGCAGTAGACACCTAATTGACGTTTGTGTCACTATTTGTAATACATGTATTTAAAAGATTGTATTCAATTGCTGGTGCGATTATGGAATATTAACGACTTTGGGTCAGATAAAGCTGCAGTGTAAACCGCGAAGCGATGTATTCATCCTAAACCGACCCTAATGTGTTTATATTCCATAATATTACAAACAATCTCATGATATTACCAACAACAATTCTTATATTTATATTAAAAACACCAGAAAACAAAACTGAATTCACAATGTATTTGTTTTTATAATATACAATCAACATTTGTTATAATGCTAATCAATACTGCCAGTTGTCTATTAATTTCGCAACTTTTAATTCACATGTATGCATTAAATACATTGCAACACATTATTGAAATAATTCCGTAGTGTAGGAACGTGATAAAATTACCAAGTTGGGTAATACGAAATTGACAATTTTGCTCGAAGTATGCAGAATTAAAAAAAAATGATTTGATAAAAAAGATTCGGTTGACTATATAAAAACGAAAAGTTTTCACATGGGTCATATATTGATAACTTATAAGTATACATTGTAATTGCATATTTCACCATACATTGTACCTAAAAATGTTTTTTTTTTACAAATAACTTGGTGAGGTTGTTATAAGAAAATATCTATTTGAAGGAATTATATAAAATGTACACAGATAACGAGATAATTACAACAGACGCATCATGAAGTTTCAAATTCCATCACTTCTGCTTTGAATGAATAGAATAAGATTTGCAAAAGTGAAGAAGTCAAGTGCATGTGAACTGTAAACAAAGAATAGCAAAGGAACAATCCTAAATCATTCATGTAACATTGATAACATGAAATCTTTGATCACATCTGATCCCATGATGTGTGTTTATTTTCCATGGATAAATTATAGATAAACTGTTTTATTTCCGGCCAATAAGGGGCACTGCATGATACCGGAAATCGATTGAAATACATAAACATTAATTAAAGTGTAATTATGGAACCTTCCCTGTGAACTGGAAGTATTATAAACTTAACTTCCTTTGTACGTGATATTGAACCAAAACACATCTATGTTTTTTTTATATTTTCAATATATACAATTATCCTGTTCGTTCTATTCTAATTAATACTGCTCTTCCTCTTGAATAATCGATTAGATAATCATAAATTGCAAAATAAATACATGAAACACATCAAATTTACAAAAATGGGCAATTGGGAATGGGACGAGGGAATAATTCTGATTGGTCGATCATGAACATTGTTCTGCCATTTTCCGCATGCAACGTACCTATCATAATTCTATGACAGTAATTTATAGAGTTGAAACACCCTGTAAATTTTAGAAACACTGTTGTGTTTGTGTGCTGGGGATTCCATTTTCATTCGAGTTACCTCTTTTTTCTGCACCCGAATCCGAACATCGATTAGAGAGACTTCGAAATTGCACCTGCTCTTACGGGAGGTTACTCTGCAAAAACAGGATAAAATATGGCTGCATCCCTAGGTCCGCTAGTAGGGAATAGATTGAAAATGTTCGCGCTCATACGATTTCTAAACACGTCATTTTGGAAAATTTGGATTGAAATAATTTTGTGTCGGAGATACTTGCATGATTTTAATATTGACAAATAATAACCAGACCATAAAAAATAATAATAAAATGTTCAATTTGCAGAAATAAATCGTTTGTTGCAACCTCGAAAAGTATGATAATATTGCTATATTTTAAACATTAATTTGAAATTTGACTGAAATGTATGTGTTACAGCCACAAATATTAAATATTTTGACAATTTTAACATTTTAAATAATAATATAAGACCATAGAGGATGTTTCAAGTGTTCGCACCCATTTAAATTGCAAAACTATCTCAGTTTCCGGAAAATGGTTTGAAATATATGTATTACAACCATCAACATAATACTGATAAGGACATTTTTACATTCTTTATAATAATTTTAGACTAATAGGTACAGCAAAAGTGTTCGCACACATATACTTGGCAAAAATATGTCATTTTGAAGATGTTTTCCTGAAATATGAGTGTTGCAACTACCAACAGGATAGTAATATTGCCATTCGTAATATTTTAAACAAACATTTGGGACCATTATTAAAGTTTAGATTGTTCGTGTCCTTACAATCTTCAGAAATATGTCATTTTGGAAAAAAAATGGACTGAAATTTATGTGTCACAGCCACACATGTGATGCTTATTTTGACCATTTCATCATTTAAAACAATAAAATAAGACCACAAAGAATATTTCAAGTGTTTACACTCATTCAAATTGCAAAAAAACATCTCATTTTCAAGAATTTGGCCTGAGATATCAGCACAATCATAAAACATAAAACATAACATAAAACTGATATAGAGAATTTTAACACACGTGCTGGTTATTTTGACAATGTGTACATTGGAAATAATAATATCAGCCCATCATTGAAATTGAATTTGTTTGCTCCCATACAATTTACAGGAATATGTTATTTTGTAGAACTAAGACTGAATATGTATACATTTGGAAAAGTGTTTCCCTATTCTAGACTTGAAATAAAACAGGACTATCATTTTTTAAGATTCATTTTAGAAATTAAAATCATTCACAATTGATATATATATATATATATCTTTAAGAATATTTTGCACGATTATTTCTCATACGATAGTACATGTAAACAATGCAAATATCAAGTGATTTTGGTAGTTTCGGCGCCGAGATTCTAAAATCAATATTGATTTCACAAAACCTTTTGCGTCCTAATACATTATATGTGTTTGATAAAACATTTACTTTACTTTTTCTTTTCGGAATGGAGAATAGACAGAAAATAAGTCGATGTTATTGGGGATGGGGCAATGGGAGAATGGGGCTATGGAGAATGTGGTATTAGAGAATGGGGTATGGGACAATGGGGGATGGGGCTATGGGAAATGGGGCGTAGGGTACTGGGGAATGGGGGATGGGGCAATGTGGTATGAGGCAAGTGGAAATATTATCCAAAACAGGGACTGTATATCATACAGAGATCAAATATCACTTTAAAAGTATATTTTAAGTGATAATTTAATTATTAAATAGACTCATTATTACTATTATGTTGACGAGAAATTAGAGATATTTTAAAATACAAAATACCAGTAGTTTTAAGAGAAAACTTGTTAAGTAAACACAGTCCGAAGCATATGTATATGAAAATTGGAACAAAACAAAACAAAAACAAAACTGAAATAATAATAACAATTCAGATATATTCATCTTAAGTAAACGTTCTTTGTACTATAATTATCTATCACCGTTTCCCTATTTATTTAGATGAGTTCGAATTTTGACCGATTTTGAAGTCTAAAATTTGTTTATTATGGTTGAAATAACAATAATTAAAAACCTATCTGTCAAACTCTGTTTGATTTAGACCAATACTGTTTCCAACCAATCTCGATCAAGACATCCGTGCCATTATACAATAAAATGCTGTTTTTCTTTCAATGCTACAAATAAGAGCACAATAACTTTCTTTCATAAAAACAGCGTAATGCAATTCTTAATTAAAGTCTAATTTGATTTCAGAATGTAACATGTACCTGTCTGTTCATTTATATTCAATGATACAGCTATTTCAGCAAATTTACCACTTGATCCATGACGACAAGTCCAAAGTCCAGTCCATTTGTTTGTGTCATTATCATTGATAGATAATGTAACGACAAGTCTGCTTCTTAATTGTGGGGAATCTAAACCTTTTACTTCTGAGGTAAGGCATGTCAATGCTGGAATACACTGTGCTATAGTGATACCAGAAGGATCGTCAATAGATATTCGATAAAGAAGATCTGGAACTGTGCATGTTAGCATCAGATTGTTGTTCATAACTTCCCAGGTCAAACAAACATCTTTTTCACACATTAAAACGCCTAGAAAGCATAACATTTGTATCAATGTATTTTGTTATTTCGTTGGGTATAATACACTTAAAAGGGGCATAAAGATTAAATGTATATATTTAATAAGTCAACTTAAAGGTGAAATTAATGACATTCCCAATTATGGGAAACAGAAAAAAGATAAACAAAAACAAGAAAAAAAGACAGAATGGAGAAATTAAAAACATTTATTAATCGAACTCTATATTGCATGTTAGCGTATGAAATGTTCGTGAAAATCATTCTTCAAAGCCTCTGCGTTGTCACTTTCAGACAGTGTTTCATGGATGTTGTACCTTACTCTTACTATTAATTTCACACATCGTTTTTTTTTTAAATTGTGGGAGAAATGAAATTGTATAGATCTTTCCGAATTTCGTATTCGACTAAACTGAATTTGTTGCTTTATAAGGACTTTGAAATTTACCCTTGAGTACCAACACCCTACTCTATTGATTGATATTACACTAATTTTTCGTAATTTAGACCGAAATAGTAGATTTATTCAAATATTCTTGAATGTCTTGGTTTTCACGATGTATTGTGCTAGCCGGCTTCTCAATTCTAACTTTACATACCTTGCAATTTGGATAGTAATGTAAAAATTAAGAGCACAGGTATCATCTGATAAGGTATCGTGATCTGTGACAAAACAATGAATTATTGTTAATTAAAATTAGCAACAAGTTACATTACATTGAAATATAATAGAATAATATCATCGACGCATCCCCTCCGGTTGCAATTGATAATGAACCAATGATCTTTGTTTTGTGTGTATTTTTTGTACTCCTTGCAGTGTTTTGTCCACTAATTTCCCGATGTTCAGTTCATTTTCTTATTGTCTTTTAGATTACATGTACTTCTATGTTTTCTTTGCGACAATAAATTGAGTTGTAATAATACAATGAACGGAATTCGATCAAATCGGTCTTGATTACCATCCCGCTTAAAAAAAGGAATATGTATTTTCGAGTAAATGAAAAGTTCCCTCGGCCCAGGTTAATTATTTTGGTCGTAATCTTCTTACAAGAATGTCAACAAACCCCAGAAAGATTATGAATTTTGTTTTTAAAAACACACGTACAGATGCGACGTGACAAAATAACATAATTCATTTACTATGTACTTATACTTACCATTGTTGTTTTTGACTTGTGCATCACAGGATATTTTAGAAATGCAAAAAATAGATGAGGAAATATCATGTGTAGCAAAGTGTTTTTGACGCCATAAATGTATATTGCATCATCCGTTTTCCGTCGTCCTATATTGCAAAAACAATAAATAAAATCAGGAAGTGTTTATGTTTACATTTAAAAAAGGCACGTTTGTTTAATGCTTTTAAAAATTAAATTTTATCTGTTATTTTTTAATAATTGAAGTTCAATTGAATCTCAATTGCGTTGCGCCTCATTTTTGTAATTTATATGCTCATAATTGATTGTCAAAAATGTTAATCATTGTAGGGGAAAAAATCATGGATAATCTAGGTTTTGCAATTTAAAAAAAAAAACATTGTATCTAGTATTTCTAAGGAGGTATAGTTATATGTTTATGTATCGTTTATGGTGACCTGCCTTATTGCCCGGATTATTGATATCCTGTAAGTCGCCCTGACAAATATCAACGTATCTTTGATTTCCGTGTTTTTGTTTTGTTTTGTTTTTTAATTTTTTTATGCAGTCGTTCTCCCAGTACCATGTTAATTTGTACTACTTATCATGTCATGGTTCCCGAGGTTAACGTTTCGTATGTTAATGTTATCACACGGCTATATCTTTAGTCAAGTATTGACTGTTTCTTAACAGTGCCTACATGAAGTTGTGATTGATTCGGAGTATTATATAACATAAATCATATCGGCATGATTATACTACGGTGTTGGCTAAAGATATATCGGAATCGATTTATTCTGTAAAATACACATGCGATTTCATAAGTATAACAAATGTATACACACTGATAAATTTGTAAATGTAAAGTACAGCGGTTTGCAATCAAATTGTCACTAAATTTAAAGAACAACAACATATGATCCACCAAATTCATGTAGCAAAAAACATTTCAAAAGTCAGCATTAGTGATTTTTTATGACTAAGCTAAACACGTTTTCTGTTCTTTCTTCCTTTTATAAACTTATCGAACAGGTTCAGGTCCATAAACTGTTACCAGATGTACAAATGTGCATTAATGTAGTCAACTGTTGTGCGTGTTTGTGGGTTGTAAACTTTTAGGTAGGATGTGAGACTGTTAATCTTTACACAACGTTTATCTGAAGTTTCACAAATGCTGGACAATACACTATTTAATTGAAACGAACAAAAGCTGTGGTATGTAAAATGTACTAAAATTATTTAATTATTTTTATAAAGGACAAGTACGATTTGTCATCATAACTCTCAGAGAATATTTGCTGAAAGACAAGCATAGTCTTTAAATATGCGATATACTTAAGGGAAACAACAATTCGATTCATGGTTCAAAAGTAGTATCTATTTTCACATAAAAAAATGTTTTATTCTATTTGCTGTTATATTGATTAGACTTTAAGTTATTTCGAGCTAATTTTTAAATGTGATATTGAAGCACTGTTTATAGATTTTAGCAATCATTTATTGTCGTATATATTAAAGATTGACTGTTTCCAACAAAAAGATATAACCGACTTATAAATGCATTATTTCTCGGGATAAACAAATTCTTTCAAAACTCTGGCATGCATATTATATCAGTCTTATTTATAATTTGTCAATACGTTTTCTTTGATTGTTGGTTTAGCTGTTCACACTTGGAAGTGACTCATTGGATGACGACAAAACCGTGAATACTTCAATATCATGATTACGGAAATCACTTCCATGATTTCTGTTGTTCCATGATAGAATATCTACATATTCATTTTGATTTTCTGAAGGGCAAGATGAAACCGAGTTTGAACTTCCACTGGACGTTGACAAATCTTTTGTAGACTTTTTGTTGGGCTCGTTTTCATTGTATGTATTGGAATATGTTTGGTTTTCAATCACACAGTATCCATGTTTATCTTCATCAGGGAATGATGAAAAAACCTGGTAAGGTGTAGTGTCGCTTGTTCTATCGATGACGTCTAAGTAATTTGAACTTTGCGACCTGTTTCCGTCGTCATTTGAAACCCTCTCAACTATTTCACCTATGCTTTCGTAATCGTTATCTTCGCTTTTGGAATGAGTCGATATAGATTCAATCAAGTGAGAGGTTGTAATATGTGCTTGTTGAGGTCTCCCGCCTTTATGTTGAATACTTTCACGTCCACCATTTCGACATTTGTAGTTTACAATGATATTGCATGCAAATAGAACTATGCAAAACAACCCAACTCCGATCAAAGGTCCATAGTAAAACCAATGCTGTGGAGCTGAAATATAAGAATTTATCAAACATTTAGAACGACAATGTCACAAGTTGTTATGTTGGGTCGTTTTAATGCCGTTTTAAATTCTTAATCCAGACATGAAACACTGATTGCACACATCCCTTAATGTTCAGTTTGTCCTTTCTAATAGGAAGAAATGTACAAAATATTTAATTTTGGGCGCCTCGCCAAATGATGATAAGGTAACATTTGCCGATTTTTTTTTCTCCCAAAATTTGGCAAATCTTGTGAGATCTAGTTGAAAACATTACATAAATCGCTTGTCATTGATGATCTATGAATTGTATGCATATAAGTAATTTAACATGTATCATTATGTTTAATTTTAAAATTCTAAATCTTTAGTTTACAATAATCTATTTCACCATATAGTATACATACACAGTTCATTATCAGTGGTATGGATGCTGCGTCCTTCAGTTGTACTGGAGATTGGCAAGTCGTTCTCTGTTATGAGTTTTGTTGGTTTGTTTTCGGTGATTTCTAATGCATATTAAAAAATACCATTTACGAATTTACTCATCTGTTGAAATAAAGTCGCATATTTTTTTTTACCCAATGATCTTCGATATTACTATGGTAAATTGAGTTAAAATTTCATTGAAATGATCTAAAATGAGTATTTTGAGGGTATGAAACTATTTCAAAAATTTCATTGTTATAACAATCTATTGAAATATTTTTGAGCTAATCCAGTGATGCAGATATCAAATAATGGCCTTTCAAAAGGAGAAAGCATTCTTGAGTGATCTTATATTTTCAGATAGCTTTTTAACATGCATGTTTCTTTTTTTTCAATTTTGCCCGAGTCTTACAAAAATATTCACTTAATGCCTTGTTATAAAATATTGCAAATAATATAGAAAACCACACTATTTAATTTTGTCACATATTGTGATTAAGTTTGTTGATCTTTTACGTTAAACTTCCGTTGTGGTCTTATATCCCAATTACCAATGTTTTCATCTTTTCTCTTGATGTTTATGGCTATAGTTGATGTTCTCTGTAGTGTTGAAATGATAGCTTTGGTTGTTGTTTCAACTGCAAATAGCAACATAATTGTTTACATTGTTTAATCAGAAAATTTAATGTTGGGGTAAAAATTGTTAAGCGGGTTATTTCAAAGAGTATAATACAATAATACAAAACACTAATTTTTTTATTCCAAAAACCAACATGAAATAGGGGGATTTTATCTTGTGAAAGAAAGAAAAAAAAACATAAAAAAAAAATTCTGTTTATCATTTATACCAATATAATTTATCTGCGCATAAATTTATACTTCAAACTTTATTCGCCATATCAAATGTTTATACGGTATAACTTCGCTCAAAATCACAACACGAATTTAAATGGTCAACTTAAGTTGCTGTCGTTTTAATATTTCACAATATATCATCATTTGTTTGTAGTTTGCAGAGGATAACATTAGAATCATATCGAATAAAATAGGTTTAAAAATTTACTCCACTACAAAACCGACCAACTCTACAGCGTTGTGTTGAATTGTTTTTAGCACAATAATTTGTATTAAATGCTTAATGTTGATACAATTTTTTTTATAAATCAAACCGTACACCAGGATGGGATTAACATGATTTTCAAAGTCGAGCTAGTCACGGTGCATAAATAATCGCAGGTTAGTCATTATGAGTGAAATGTTAAAGAGTATTCAAGTGAAACAAGATTTTACCGGAAATCAAAAAATGTAATCCAGGGACAAAGACCAGACAAAGAAAACAAACACAACAAAGGACATAAAGTAACTAAAATAGTGTTTAGGGATGTATTAAACAAAAACTTAACTCAACACTGAAATTATTACACATCTCATCCATTGATAAGTTTTACAATTGGGTTATGGGGGAATGGGAATAGGGCTAAAGAATATGAGGACCTGATTATTTAGGACAAGAAGTAATTTAGTGATTGAGTTTAACCAGCTAGCTGTATTCAACGATGATGGTATTTCTATGTATAATGATATGTACCTGAGAAACTGTCTACGTCGTCGTTCATGATATTTGATGTTGATAATGGGTTCATAAAGATTTTCTCAACTGTGCTTTCACCTGTTTCATATACATTAATATTGTCTACACTTGCAATTGCGTCGCAAACATTATACGCATGGTAATATTGAAGCCTTTAACACACATTATACTGCAAAGAATGACGGGGTCATATGATTTGACAACTTAATACATTTTGTAATTATAAATCAAATGCATCCAGTATTTGAGAATACATACAATTAGGAACACGTCGAAAGGTTATATAGTGATATATATTGAGCAAAATGTTCATTACCCTGATAACATTATGCATAATAATGATGACAAATTTCCCTCAATCGTTTGAAACTTATTATTAGGACCCATTATTATGGTTTCCTTTATATTTAGAGAAAAAAGTTATATTACCTGTTTTCATACTGGTTGTTTGTTTTTGTTTTTGTTGTTCCTTTCTTCCGTTTCCCAATCCTTTGAAAAAAGTGATCAAACGTCTTATATAGTGAAGTATGTATTAACAGCCAAGCATATTTTTATTCTATTTTTAGACAGCATTGAGACAACTATTCCACAAGTAATTACAGATATGATGTAGCCGCACAGCCAGCTGTTCAATGTAGAAGCAGACAACTTACGACATTAACCAATGAAGAAATAAATGGGAAGGTAAACCACCTCTTGAAGCGTGTAAGGTTTTCAATCCCCCGAACACTATGTACACGAAACACAGTCTGATAGGAATGTTACACGCGTCAGGAGGTGTGCAAATATTGTATGTTCGTTCACGATTTCTTTATCAATATACATTCTTATTATTTTTTTTAATTCGTATTTGATAATGATGCTTAAACATAAAATATACTACTATCTATTTACCGTTCCTTGTTGTCGTCGTCCTGCTCCACGCAGGAACTATCTTTCTATCGTCTTTTTTATCAACAAAATCTAAACAAAAATTAAAATGTTCAATATTCTAGGCTAGTAAATAGGTGACAGATCTGAATAGTCAAATTATTGTTTATATTTAATTATAAATTACCGATATATTGAATATAAATAAATATTGATTTCTATAAAAAGATCTTTAACTCCAAATGCACTTTTGCTGAGTGGCATAAAGTAAACGTAAACATATTTAATCAAGACAATTTACAAATTCATAATTAAAAAAAAAACAAAAACAAAAAACAAAAAAAACACTATAATTTTATTTTTAGTTGGGATTGCGCATTGAATATTTAGCTGATTGTTTTGCAAGATTATTTAACAAGAATGACTACAGCTATGCAAATGTCATTTTGAAAATAAAATATTTTGGCACACACCTGCAGTATATAGATGACTATTAATGGATGGTACGAATGTCTTTCGGCGTCAAACTTGATGCTTTATATTATTTTTTACCTTGACATTGCATTTTTATATACGGACTTTCCTTTTGTATTATCCTTTTCCACCATTTTATAAAATTATGCTCGTTGCAAATATGAATATGCATATGCATATGCATATCACTCTATTACAATCGACATTTTACTATGGTAACAGGTTACGACATCATTAAAGCCCCTTGCTCTCTATCTGTGTTAATCAGTACTGACAGACATAGATGAAGAATAAAAAGAAATATTATATTAAAAAAAAAACTGTTGATTTTTCACTGAACATACCTCTTCCATTGTACCAAACGAACGCCTTCTCCGGTGAATAATGTTGTTCAAAAATATGACAGGAGAAATAAATTGAAGTTTTAGAACTCGGAACAGGATATGTCCAGATATAGGTTTTACCATCCGATTGGCATTTACACAAATCTTCACAATTTCTTTCCGAATGAAGAAAAGCGCATGTGTTGTTGTTTCTATTATACGAAGCACTAGCAATTGAAATGTTGTTCACTAAGAACTCAGCGTAAGGGCTTATTGGGTTACTTGAAACTGTACAGTTGAAAAACAGAAACTCTGTGCGGTCTTTCCTGACATCTTTTCTTCCTTTAAGAATAACTAAACTTTCTGAAATTATGATATTTTAACAGATGAATGACGAAAAAAAAAGTGTGCTTTTACTGTAATTTGAATAAAACTGTGTCTGTTATTGAAATTAAGCTTGTACTGCAGATGTAAATAATGTAAATGTATAAAGTTTAGGCTATTAAAATTAACAAGATGAATTAAGACAAAGTTTAATTCAAAACGTAGGGTTAACATGTGGCTGGTTTGTTTACTTCACGTTTGTCTTTGATCTTACAAATGAATAAAATTGAAAGTACAATTATCGTTTCCGTAATATTTTGTAACAAACACAATTCAGAAATGCATTATGTAATAAGGTTTTGTATGCATTTTCATTGTGTGGATTAAGTCTATGCACAACGTGTATCGATGCTGTTGCAGAATATAATGAATAGCATTCAACTTATCCATTTACCTGTATGACAAATGAAAAAATCACTGAAAACTGCAAAAAGGATAATCACGTTCATATTTTAAAGCTATCGATGCATTCCCTGCAGTTGACTGAAGTATTTTGGTGCATTTTCAATTCAAGGAAACAAATAATAATTATTTCCATATATAGATGAAAGATACATGCATCCATGAGGAAGCAAACGTGTAACTATGATTGGTGTTACAACAGCCGTTTACATAAAAAAAAAATAATATAATTTGTACCGATAGAATTAGTATGCTTATTTCTTGCTATATGCAACTGACCCTTCTGTTTGAAAGTACAAAAAGTGTACGTACGTTTTGTCGGATCCCAATGTTTTATCCATAAGAACGATACTAATTTTTAACCATACAATTATGGAATTCTCAATTGAATCGATGATGTAAAATTATTTGCTTTCTCCTTTAATAATTTCTCATATCTTAATATTTTAGCATTAACATTTGGTATCCATTATTAGAAGGGATCACTAAGGGCAGTGTTTTTTTTTTTTTTTTTTTTTTTTTTTTTTTTTTTTTTTTTTTTTTTTTTTTTTTTTTATAGATATATGAAATTCCTGAAACTAGGAATAAAATAAAACGATTTGTAACTTATTTATTATCTCTCCTTAATCACACGCAAGTATTTTTTATTATAACCAATTTACACTCATATAATGTTTACTTGATACACTGGAATATATAGTAAAATGATGACCTGTGTCTTAAGATAACTAATAATTCCAATCCAATAATAAAATCATAAAAATCGGAATTTTAAATCATTTGCTTTTAATGTTTGCTAGAACCTCTAACTTCTTAAAGTAAACATTTTGGAGACTGAAACAAGATAAATATAAACACGAATAAAACTTATGAATAATTATTACACATTTGTGTAGGTAACATTTGACACTTGATATGTGTGTGTAAAGCCGGGATTCAAGTCAACATTTTTTTTAGTTTATTTTTTTCCAAAATAAGTCATTCACATTTGTAATATTCAATGATTGTGGGAAACATAGGTCATTACAGCAAGGATGAGTTTAAGCATAGTTCATATCGACATCTTAATGGAAGGTTTGGGATGTACCTAAAATAGTACAACATGCTATTTATAGCTATTCAGACAGGAGTATTTAACTTGTTTATCTCACATAACCCAGGCAGCATGCCTCCGTTGGGCCAACGTCGGCTGATGGTTGGATCGTTGGATTTTGGTTAGCGTTGGCAAGACAACGTTGGCCCAACGTAGTAGTCCGTAGTTTTTGGAATATTTCTTTCTTGATTTATTTTTAACCATAATGGTTTTTACGTGACAACCAAATGATTAAACACGACATTTAAATAAAGGTTTTACGTTGGCCCAACGTTGGCCCTATTATGTTTGAACAACCATTTCATTTTATGTTCTCTTTAAAAACTTGTTTTAGAAGCATATTCTGTGTAAGAGAATTATTAAATTTTGATTTTTAAATCAAAACCATGATTACATAATTTGCATTATTCTACATTTGTCCAACCAAGAGCCAATTGTGAGCCAACACTGAACCAACATTGAACCAACGAGTCGAAACGACTTTGGTTACAAGCATGTCAAAAAAAGAATTAATAGTATTTTTGATGCAAAAATGTATGTCGGGGTCAAGATAGTAAAACTAGAATACAAATCCGGATGTATAAAAGCAAATATTGGGTTGCATCTAAACTGCGATACTAAGTTGGGCAAACGTTAGGCAAACGTTGAAACACCAAAATACTAAACTGCGATACTAAGTTGGGTCAACGTTGGCCAAACGTTGAAACACCAAAATACTAAACTGCGATACTAAGTTGGGCAAACGTTGGCACAACGATGAAACACCAAAATATACGTATTTATTAATATATTTTTTCTTCTTTCAAAAACTATTGTTAGCTCTTTTCTCAAGTTCTCTTAACTGCATGTTTAATATTCATGCAACAAGTATTCGCATTTAATATCTAGAACTTAATAACATAACATAATTATTATGAATAACCAAATCTTATTTATGATAACAACAGTGTATATGATTATCTCCCCCTTAGGCAGCTTTGTAACTGAGAGCATAATACACCTTTTACAAACAATAATTGTCTTTCATATTGAACAAATGTATACATATTTTCAATGTAAATTCACCCTAAACAAAAAACGGTGACAGGTATTATCATATGTCTATTCAATGCGAAAAATTGCAAATTTTCAATAATTAGTATACCAATGCTCGTAGTATCTGCCAATTTTATAATAGATTTTCTTTTTCTACTCTAGTAAACTACGATCAGCTTGTCATTGGTATATTCTTACTGTAAAGAACTTATATGATAAATTGAGGGGAAATGTGAGCAATAACCCTTAACGAGTGCACAGCATCAGCACTTTGCGACATGACCAGGAAATACTTAATAAATTATTTTTCTAATATCTGAAGGAATCCAATCGTCTGACCATATGGTTGGGTTAACGTTGGGCTTATGTTGGGCCAACATTGGGGATTCGTTGGGTCAGTGTCGGCATTACGTCTGGCCAACGTTGGCCCAACTATTGTTTGCCTCCGTTGGCTCTCTTTGCACTTACAACGTTGGGCCAACATTGTGTACCCTACTTTGGCCAAACGTAAACGACTCCGTTGAACCAACGTTGGCCCAACGTAGGAATGCTGTCTGGGAACCCAGTTATCTGAATTGAACAAATGTTTCTTGATTGATCTCCATTCACGATGTCAATTATTGTTGAGTAGTAGTCTCTGTAAGAATCATGTATATTCTGTAATACGTGATACACCACAAAGAATGCTACTCGTTTTTATTTTTGTTATTTAGTTGCTTTATAGTTCTATACGATGAAATGTTAAATTACTCATTTTAATCCGTCTGCTCTTAGGTACTATTCCACATTGAAAATCCAACAGTTTCTGTTGCATTTCAGTGTCATATACAGAGTTATACCGTTATACGTGTTCATTTATTTTTAGCATAACATATTTAACAGCAGATCAAAAATGCGTTCAACCATGAATTACATTTTGCATGATTCTTTTCTTGAGTGTTATCTTGCAGGATTATTTTTTATTGTTATGAATCGAAAGACATTCTTTATTACCAAGCCTTTTACACTTTTTGATATGAATGCATTCATCGTTAATATAAGTGTTGTGTCTTTAAAACATAACACCAAGATATATGATAAAAGATACGACCATAATATTATTTAATATTAACCTTATTAACCTTATGCATGAAGCACAATAAGTTCATATCCTGCATATGGTGTTTATGCTATAAATTTCTGCACAACAGACTCCTGATACTGGAATATAAGGAAATGCGTCTCAAAAGGTCATTTACCAAATTATTTTCTAGATATCAGGATCGGATTAGCGTTCTGTTATTTTGTTGTTATTCTAATTTACATTAGTACTTTGGCTGACCAATTTGTCTACATTTGTATAAATACAGTTTTTTTTGTTTGCCTTTCTTTAGGCAACATTTGCTGGATTTGCCAATATCACACTTATCCTTTACTTTCTTTCATTTCAAAGTAAAGCCGTTGTTATCCTGAATAGCTATTTCTTCATATTATGTAAATGTAAATCAAAGTGAATGTGATTATTTCATTGAATTTTATTAATATACTGCATTAATATCACATTTCCATGCAATTTTGTGTACTATAGCACTTTTTGAACATAAATTGACGTTTCAACTTAAGTAAAACATCAACTTTACTGAGGGGCG